>JACEII010000039.1:222213-392406 GCA_014332785.1 Antheraea mylitta | reverse complement strand
GGCAAGCGGTGTGGAGCTTATGTATTTGTCTCTATGAATAAATTGTTTTTTTTTGTATAACATCTGCCTATGTAGGCAATTTTGCCAATGTCAAGTGTGACAAACACACGTTTTAAACTTGATGCCAAAGATTCAGTGTAACAACGTTGTATAAAATAGCAATAACGTAATAAACTACAGTTACTATAACAGTACTTGGACGACCGAACGTAGTTCGTTTTTTTTAAAACATTTCTAGATTCAAATAAACTGTTAGCGGTTTTCATAAAAAAAAATTAAAAAGATATATCTTTTGATGTCACTCGGATTCGAACTGGGGTTAGACAAATTTACAAAACAGCCGATTTCTGAGCTATTTTTGTTTTGACAGCGGTGGCGAAGTTTACCTTTATATTCTAGTTATATTTTTTCATTGCATGAAAACTCAGATAAAAAAGTTTTCTATGAATAAAATCTAGCTAGATCGATTTATCGTCCCCGAAACCACCTACATACTAAGTTTCACGTAAATCGCTGACGCCGTTACCGAGATCCTGAATATATAACAATATAGAAATAAAGAATTGCTCGTTTAAGGGTATTAGGTGTAATTAATGATAACAAACTAAATAAATATCCGTATGATTTAATTAAAAACACTGTATACCTATTCATCATGTCTACACCGGAATGTCAATGAACTGCAGATATTAGAATTCGGCAGGGAAACTTTTCATTTCCAAGAAGTACGAAGGGAAACTCACTTACCTATACCTTATGGCTTATATTCGGCGTTCGAGTTTACGTGACTGGAAATAGTAAAATCGGGTGATGATGTTGATAATGTAGGTAGTAATGGGACGTTGCCAATAAAACCTTATAGGTAAGCGATGGATTAAAAGGAAGTGGGTCAGGGCAAGGCCCTACTCACCTTATGAAAATAACGTGGCTCACTCCCTTATACTAAATGTCGGGAATACGTATAGAATTATCTTTTAGTTGGATTGTGAATAAAACGAAAGAGTAATGAGATTACTTTTATTGATTATGAGAAATATTAATTTTGGGTAATTTTCATGACATGAGAAATGGCAATATTATTTTCTTTAGAAAGCGGAAATAAAAACTTTAAATAATATTATATTCGACTACTTACATTGTTGTATTTTTCGGTGATTTGTGTGTGAGAGTAATCACTCTCACACACTGTATGTTAGGCAATCGCCTAACATACAATGATATGATCTACAATTGATGGTTAAAACGTAGCTCTTATTAGCAGGGAGTTTATACAAGACAATTACTTTCTTGGACTTATGGGTATTATATATAATACAAAAATTATGCTTATCATTTTTATTCTTACATATACTGTACTTAGGTCGGTATCTTTGAAACTATTGATTCTGAACTGATTCTAAAGATGAACTGATAAAAAGATACATTCAAGCATGTCTGTTACAAGCTATGTTTTATTCTTTTTACAATACTAGCTTCTGCCCTCGACTTCGTCTGAGTAAAACAGTTTGGGGTAACTAACACACGGCGGAAGTTCTCAAAAGAAAAAAAAAAACGTTTTTGAAATATTCCTCTTTGGTGATCCTCTCGTATTGGTTTTAACATGGTGATATAGCCTATGGCCTTCCTCGATAAATGAGCTATCTAACACTAAAATAATTTTTCAAATCGGACCAGTAATTCTTGAGATTAACGTGTTCAACCAAACAAACTCTTCATCTTGATAATTTATAATTAATATAAATATGTATTAACGCCAAATAGGCCAAAGGTAGTAGTAGCTAGTAAAATATGAAATAACATATGCAACAAGTAAATACCTAATGCTTAATATTTAAATTCTTAACTTATTTTACTGGTGCGAATTAAGTACATAAGTTCGTTTTACTCAACCTTAAGTTAATACTTCGATATAAAAGCAAAGTTACATATTGTATTAAATAGAACGATTATAAAGTTTCCATAGAAAACGTTAACGAAGAAACCTGCTTGCAACTTCGTAATATCGCCCACTTGTTTCAGACGAATGAATAATTATCGAAATTGAAAATTCTTATTTTGATTACCGAGTTTGAAAAGGGTCACGTTTTTTGTGGAATGAAAAAGCTTTCTATTCCATGGAGAAAATTTGAACGTCTATTAGGTAAATTAATGTTACCGATATTTATTTATTTTGTTTGGTTTTATTAACGAATATAGACATACATATGTATATAAATATATACATATATATATACAAATATGTTGTACCGACCCTACTCAGGTGGAATAAGAGTAAGAAGAAGAAGAAGAAGATAGACATACATATGTATTAATCTTCGTAAGGTATTTTCTTTTCTAACTTTGTTTTATTAGCATAAATATATTCTGGATTAGATAGTAATGAGAGAGAAATGGTCACAATATAATACGACCTTCTTCTTATAAGCCCTTTCCGTCGAAGCATTACATGAATATGTTAGTATAAAGTCACAAAGATTAGTCATGTCATGATTGAGGTGCAAGTAAGATTCACAATCATTTTAAAATTTGTTGAATACCTTGTGATTTATGGTACATCTTTTCAAAATCATTTAATGACCAAGTCCTTGTCTATTAACCCCAAAATATCGAAGGACATACAGAGATATATAAAAATTTTACAATTTGTACGGTTTTCTGTTAACAAACTGATTGAAAGCGCCATCTGTTCGAGATTAATACATATAATAAACTTACAATTAATAATAATAACAAACATTAATAATCATTTAATTAGTACTTAAAAAACATTGAAGCCACTATTATATCTAAATAAATTATATAAAAATGCCAATATACATGAAGGCCAGTTCTGTAATTTCATCATGACACTAACTTTTATATATTTAGATGTAATATAGACAATTAAAAAAAAAATTGTATCAGTAAACTAAATATTAAAGAGGTATTTTATAAGGTAATCTATATACTTGTATACCTTTTACCTTAATTTTGGGGAAAGCGGACAGAACGTGGCCATAATTTGTGTTCGGGTCATTTAAACCACTCATTACCAACAGTTGGCGTCACTTACAAGATCTCATCAAAACAAAACTATTTTACACGACTATTCAGTTCTTAAACTTATTGTTATAGTTAGAAGGTTGGTATATTAGGTAAAAATACCTGGATGACCAAGTCTAGCTCGGTTATTTAAAAACATTTTAAAATAAACTGTTACATTTGCATCATAGAATTGGAATCTGTTTATCAAAAAAAAAAAGATCTTTTGCTGTCGCCACTCGGATTCGAACTGAGGTTAAACGGATTTTCGAAGCAGCCGATTTCCATCTGAGCTATTTTTGTTTTGACAGCGTCGGCGAAATTTACCTTTATGTTCTAGCTATATTTTTTTATTGCCTGAAAACTCAGATAAAAAAGTTTTCTATGAATAAAATCTAGCTTAATCGATTTATCGTCCCCGAAACTACTTACATACTAAGTTTCACGGAAATAGACGACGCTGTTTCGAGATCCTGCCTATATACAAATACCCAGGAAAATATATAAAAATTGCTCGTTTAAAGGTATTTGAACATTCTACTTCTCTTGTATTTTCCAAATCACTACATATATTTAATGTTTATGTCAGATTTTCAACCCCCATTGTTCCGCACCGGCTTCGATCTATGTGAAGCCTAAGTCAATATCGTAACTTTTGGCCGCAAACTTAGTAACCACAGGCCGGTCGAAAGTTCCGTGCGGCTGATAATTTACATAATAGAAGACTAGGTCTATCCACTATCGGGGTCATCCAAACTTCTGCAGATTAGAGCTTTCACGGTTAAAGCTTATCGGATTTCGAACGAATTTCGGGTTACTTGCGATATCGACATCATTATCGATATCCGATTTATATGCAGATTGAGAGTCAAGAGGCAACACGGTCGGTGCAGAGCTGTGACGTCACGCTTCGTCCGTACGGCTAGAGTGTAGCTACGAGACGCGCCACCCTGTCTGTGTCAGCCTGCTCCTCAGGCGTACACCACATAAATAATCTCACTCGCCAACCACCGTTTTCAACTTTGTCTTATTTGAAGATTATTCAATTAATCCCTACCCTTTACACAGACAGTACCGAGAATCCTTATACAACTTTTGCGCACTCGACCCGACGAAGACAGAACATCTATTGTAAGGATTTAACAATTTATCTCGCCTCGTTGCATTTCACAGAGTAATAATAAAATATCACAATGGATGTCAAGTCTATTCAAGATGAGTATCCAAGACGGGGAGCGTCAGTGGCATAATTCAACAAATCAGATATTGTCATGAAAGAATTATTTTCTTTAGGAAGGGCTGTTGGATTCGTAACAATAATATCTTTATTCAATACGAAGAGATAGGAATCAATGAATATTTTTTGTATTATTCATAGAGTTTCATCTCAGTGAAAGAATATAAGTTTATTAAAATTTAATAAGTTAGAGCTATTAATTTTCATTGCGGTTACAATTTTGTAACTGTATACTACCTATTTATACATGTAATAAGAATGTATGTAATCTACTTTTTGGCTTGTTGTTAAAAAAAATGTTGCATATGTCTAGGAATAAGTAATAAAATATTTACATAAATTTTAGAGATGCTGTCTGTTTGTTTGTATGAACACGCTTCACTGTTAAAATACTGCATAAACAAATAAAACCTCTCAAGAATATCATAAAGTGTATCTTCGAGTAACATTTAATCTTTGTCTTATTAAAATCGGTCTATTCAATCAAAAGATATTTCGATTTTAAAACCGACGCGGCGTAAATACAAGAGAAAAGTAGATAAGTAGATGGACTTAGTACATTCAGATAAGTTTATTAATCGTTGTTTTTACATACGGTTTCACGCGGGTGAAGTCGCGAGCACTGCCAGTTTCAATATTAAAATTATGGAGGAAAATTTTTAGATGAGCCAAGCATACATTTTTATGGATAAAAGAGTTGAATTTAGAATAAATAGTATGTATAAATTTACATAAGTTTTCCATAAATCTAATAAAGAATATCGTGATAAAATATAGTTTCATTATTCTATAGTGATCGGTTGCACGCCGTCTAGAGTTTGTTCAAATACTATTTTTCACTCTCAACAATGCTCTCATCGTATAATCTGGACCGTATTTATTCTATCCAATATCGGACGAAGCGAATCAATTAAACGAACCTGCACGAGTTTTGTTTGAATTTCAGCTATTTATATATATGCTATTCTTCTATGAGTGTACATACCACTAGACACATTGCGTAGCATATTTCATTTCGAGTTCTAGTGTAGAGATACAATCTTACTATGGCTCATATTGAGTTTCCGAATACTATGCCATAAAAACATGTGATACTTTTTTGTGAAAAATATTATTTATTTATTTATTTATTCCATATAGGTTCTTCACAGCTGACAATAAGTATTATATAAAGGAAAAAATATGTATACAATGTATTCAATACGCCAATGACGTAGTACACAAAATTATACAGTTTTAATTATTAGAGAGTGAACAAAATTGCTTTAGTAAAAATTTAGGTAAAAGTATAGGTGTGTGGGGTGAATGTGTGTGTGTGTGTAGAGTTAAGTTTTATATCTGAGAGTATATGGTATGAGTAGGTATGTTTGTGAAAGGTAAACGTATTAGTGTTAAGTATGCATTGATGATGAAATTACAATTATGGCACTACTTTTTCCGGGAGAGGGATTGTAGTATTTCGTTTCTGTAAGAAGAGCGAGAAGATTATGATGAGAGAAGTAAGGAAAAAGGTATCTGGTATAAAACAATACATTGTCAGCCTGTTCATATACCGTGGTTTAAAGAATGTAACCTAAACCGACAATATGTTAAGGTAGCTTTAAAACTCCGTTCGAGGCACTATCCATTCATAAGTTTTGCATACCTAATGAGGAAAGCTGAATCTCCCAATGGCGAGGTATGCAGAAAAATTGAGTATGTGCATCACTTGATGATGGAGTGTGCTAAGAACCGCATCGAAAGACAGTCGTTGATTAATAGTATAAAAAGTAGTTGCTAGAACATTGGTATTTGTCAAAGCATCTTGGCTGAACTCTGTTCGGGTTACGCTATGAAGCTGTATGATCTGGTAGGTTATTATATCTCATCAGCGACTCTCGTGATAGAGCTAGTAAGATTGGGGAACAATGGGGCTAATATGTTCGATGGAATAAAAGTCCCTTTAAACAAAGTAAATTAAAAAAATATGTATATGAAAGTAATTGTGTTTGAAATAGATAGTATTTGACTTGGGTTTCATTAATTCAGTGATAAATATTCGTTAACTAGCTTTTGTCCGCGGCTTCTCTCGCTTTAGTATAGATAGTATATTGAATAGTATAGTATAGTGGTAGTAGATGGTACATTTTTCTGGATTCAAGTCCTTTGCTATATCCCTAATACAATAAATTATCGAACAAAATAATTACACCACGTTTTATAAAAAATATAAAAATGGGAATAATAAAAATTGAAAACCACGTACATAAATTTATGTCAGATTCAGTCATTTCGGCGTTTCATGTTTCTTTTTTTTTTCAACTTTGTTGGTAAAAAGGCAACTAAATCGCCGACACATCATTCATCTTTCAACCGCGCTGTCTATTATGAGTTGCAGTTTTAAAAAGTTGGTAATTAACATCGAGCAGGCCGAGCCAGGTCGCAACTTTTGAAGTATCCGTAAAGTTTGAAAAATACCCCAATAATTAAAAGCCCTCGAGCTAGGATCGTGACTTTTTGTTCCTGTTTTACTGATTGGTCGAGTCACGTAACTAATTATGAAAGTACATTAGGTCTCGTTGTATATTCTTGTATTCTTTTTTCTTCTAGTTCTAGTAACAAGCGACCTAAAATTAAACAAACTAAATAGAATTAGTTACGCAAAACAAAGGCATATAGAGGCTAGACGTTGATATTATAAAGCTGAAAGGATTTTTTCTCTCAACGCTAATCGCTTGAAGTATTAATCAAATTTTGAAAAATCTACTTTTATAGTACATTTCTTGAGAATCGTTTGTAGGCTATATATGATGATCCTTAAGAATAAAACAATTACCATGCAAAGTTTACATCCTCAAGTACGTTAAGCTATAAGAAGCTGGACGACCGAGACTAGCCCGCTTCTTTAAAAAAACATTTTTAAATCAAAATAAACTGTTAGGTCTGCCTCACAAAATTAGCATTTTTATAAAAAAAATATATATTAAAAAAATATATCTCTCTAATAACTACAATAATAAAATTACTTTTTTAAATAAAATAATCTGTTAGGTTTGCCTCACCAAATTAGCATTTTTTAACAAAAAAAAAAAAAAAGAAAAAGATATCTCTTTTGCTGTCACGCGGATTAGAACTAGGGTTAGACGGATTTTCGAAGAAGCCGATTTCCATCTGAGCTATTTTTGTTTTGACAGCGGCGGCGAAATTTACCTTTATTTTCTAGCTATATTTTTTCATTGCCTGAAAACTCAGATAAAAAAAATTCTATAACTGAAATCTAGCTAGATCGGTTTATCGTCTTCGAAACAACCTACATACTTAGTTTCACGGACATCGCTGACGCCGTTTCCGATATCCTGAATATATAACAATATAAAAATATACAAGAATCGCTAGTTTAAAGGTATTAGATAGATAGATAGATAGATGAAGTAATAGTGCGAAGGGACCTTGTGACGTATTTGAGGTTAAGCGAAGACTGAGTGAGAAATAAATTGAGTAAAGGTGACACCGCGAGGTATAGCTACTTCAGTATAATTTTACAAGACTTAATATATCAAAAGTTTTTTTTTATATCTACCTCCTTAAACATAAAGGAAATTATTGCGGTCTACCGTTGTGTGCGCATCATGCAAAAACTATAGGATGGATTACGATCTTTTTTTCTTTTACTTCTTAGGTACTTGGTCTTTATAAAAAAATAAACCACGGTACATTATTTTAATATAAAGTTATTAAATGTGAATGAATATGACTTTTTAAAATTGCACGTTCAACGATATATGAAATGGGGCAAACAGTATGATGCACATACGTAGGAGAGTGGAAGTTAATGGATAATATTATTTACAAATAAATTTTGAAAGTGAAGTATAAAGTTAAATTTCACTTTTTATATTTTGTAGATAAAATAATAATATATTTTAATGTTCCAAGTCAATGTATACATAATTTACAGTAATATTGGTATCTGCACTGGTTATAAATCGTATCGCAGATATCAAATTTCATATAATAAGAACTAAAACAAACAGTAACTTAAACATATGTAATAAATACAAACATAATTCGACTTAACTAAATATCTCACATATTTATTTTTGTGTAACAATAATAAACAACATTGGTATTCCGAGAGAGACAAGAGTGTTTAAATATACCTATGAGATAATAAACAACGCAGATAAGTCACGGATATCAGCTAGTTTTATTATAAATTTAAATTAATTAGTAGGGGTCATTAAAATCGACTACAAATAAATTGAAATAATCTATGAGAGTTAGATCAAGTTATATATTCACTCTGATCTATATTGTCTCGATTTGTTAAATCCGCTTTTCAAATGACAGTTAACATTAAAATATAATGAAAGACGGTTTTTCCCTTTTATTTACCTTTTACATCCTTTAATAAAAGAAACCAATGATAATATACTGAAAAGAAGTTCCTTACACAAAGCTCAATGTTTTCTTTGATGTTCGAGACATCTATTAAGTCTACATCTAACAATAGATCTTTTCTGCGAACGTTTCGACTGTCTCGGTCACATACTTTCAATGATTATATTATTGTCTTCTTAATTTATTAAAAATATATATACACAATTATAATTTAATATATCATTTCAATGGTTAATAATTGATATATAATATAAGAATGAATCGCTGAAAGTGTTGCTAAGCGTAAATCTCGAGAACAGCTGAACCAATTTCGTTAATTCATTTTTTGTGAAAAAATAAAGGAATATTTTAATATACTTAAGTCGTAACGGAGTTCACAGGCACTAACTACTAATTGTAAATAAAATTATAACGAATAACCGCAAAATAATTAAAACTTCAATAAGCCTTATCGAACTGAAAAACTCTCAATTTTTCCGACAAAAATACATGGAGGAGTTCTTGAGGCGGATATGCTTGGTACACATATACGTTTCAATAACTCAAACATATATGAATAGTTAGCTAGGTTTGCTAAGTTAGGTCGCGATTTTTGCCGTGCACCCTTGAGATGGTTGCCAATATAAAATCGGCTGAGTGCCTTAAGCGCTCGCCTTAGTAGTCCGGTGAGGCTGTAAAGACCTTGCTAGGTCAATAGCGTAGTCAGTTCGAGAAAAAAAAACACTTCAATAAGGGGTTAATAGCGTAGTCAGTTCGAAAAAAAAAGACACTTCAATAAGAGCATTTACCATCTAGTGTCTAGGTTAGATAAAATTGTTTTGCATATAAAACAATCCTCTTACGTTTGTAAATGTGTAAAAATATATATAACCCTTGAATGATTCTACTGTAAATTAATGACTTATTCTAAAATTCTTCTGTTTGTTATTAAAGTGGAAACTTCATTAGATGCGTTGAGCGGTATGTTTTTTGCAAGAGATAAATTTATAATTTCATGTCATGACATGCTAGTGAGCATGACCTACCGTATTGCGCTTACACGACTTGCGCCAGACTAGTGACGTGTAGTATAAGAGCCTGTGTGTATCTAATATTTATATTCATTGGCTGAGTGTTTTAAGCGGTTGCCTTATTAGTCCGGTGAAGCTGTTAAGGCCTCGCTAGGCCAATAGCGTAATGAGCTCGAGAAAAAAATGATATTTTATTTTGAGATTGTGCAGCCCAACATATGTTTGATGAATTAAGAAACTGTACACAACAAGTATATTTCTATTTGGAGCGCCAATATATGTGAATGATCATAATTCCAATTTACAAATTAGGAAGTTTAAATAATTTGCACTATAATTAATTTAGCGTTTCACATGCTATAGTGGCAATATCTAGGCACACCGACACCTGTGTCTACTATACCGACGTGACCGACGACGCGATAAGTAGGTTCATTCGTCGGGCCGTGGACGCTCCGGCACGGGATATTGTGGATTACAACCTAAAAATGGCCATAAATAATGGAAATGCAAGCGCTATAAAAACAATAACGTCATTAAATCAAAAATAGTTAATAATAATTGAACAGTTGATATTTAATAATTACTATAAAAAATGAACGCTCACGGATACGATTTTTACGTATACAAAATACTTACATGTAAGCAAAAAAAGGTGCGGACCAAGAGTCTGCAGAATAACATAACAATAATAAAAAAAAAAACTATAATTAATTTCAAAATTCAAAAGAGAAATTGTTTAAATATCATTGTTTTGAGTTTTCACCTCCGTCGACATTACTTACGAGTATGATTGCATCGACTTGGTTTTATTTTTTAAATAACAACACATTCAAAATGAATACCTATGGTGACCTTATATAGATAAAGTTCCAACGTTAGATGTCGTATTACGCCAGTCTACAAACAGTATATCAAAAATATAATAGTATTGATTACTAGTATGCTTTTCCTCGGGTAGAAACGATTGCCTAATATTGGACGATATGTAGTTAACATGGTCGTATTTGAGAGGATATCTGTTCTCACGGTACAAAACAGATACGAGATATATATACACATAATAAGATGGCAAATCAACCGTGGCTGTACTTTTAAAATTTTTGTGTAAAAGAAATCGTTGTGACTAGAAATAAGTAATAGAATACATTTAAATCAATTTTAGACATGTCTACCTGTCTGTTTGTATGAACACGCATCAATGCTAAAGTATTGCATTTACAATAAAACCTCACAAGAATGTCATAAAGCATATCCTTGAATATAATTTAATCTTTGTTTCATTAAAATTGATCCACTTTATCAAAATTTATTACAATTTGATTGATGCCTCGACTTAAGTACGAGAAAAAAGTAAATAAGTAAATGAACTTGACACATTCAGATGACTTGATTATGATATATTTTTTTAATTAGGTTCTACGCGGACGGAGTCACGGGCACAGCTAGTCGAATAGTAAATATACAAGCCGCTCTTGAATATAAATAAAAAAAAGCATTTTATTTGCTACATACTAATATTACATTTTTATTTTGTTCTATTCAAGTACTATATAGCACTCGCCTCAGCGGCGTAGGCCTCCCTCAAACTTCTCAATTCATCCTTCATTGACGCTATTGTTGGCCATTTCCAACCACACCTTTCTTTAAAAACAGCACTCCACCTCTTTTTGGGCCTTACTTTTTTTCTTTTATCTTGAATATAACAACATAAAATTCCATTTATTTCTCAATTTAATAATAACGTTTAATAAATAAATTACATTATGAAGGGTATAATGTAATCTGTATATTTATTATTTTCAATTATTTATTTACACCATAGGTAACAAATTATATGTAAATAACAGATAATTATGTGGTTAAAGTAGTTCAAGTTATATCCATATACCGTAACTTGTTTGTTTCATAATACTGACTAAGTTAATAAGTAATGAAGCAAAATCGTCGGAGTTTTATTTATTTAATTGATTATTCAAATACGCGAAGCGTTCTCGGGTTCTCCTTCAAACTGTTCTCATATTTTATTCACTGCTTTTTTCACGGTAGAAGAAATTTATAATTGTTTATGTACTTAACGTTTACGGTTTATAAAGATTCAAGTATTTATATTTTTTTTAACGAAGGTAATTACTGATTATTCGTGTAGGAGCTTCAGCTCACTACTATAGGAGTCTAGACTGACACGGACAGCGTAATGAGAAGGCTGGAAGTGCGTAAAATAGACTGTCTATTCATATCTCAATATAGTATGTTATATTTGAACGACATTCTATTTATAATATATACAAGAGTTTTAGCCAGTTTGCCAAAGAGGTTGACATACTCGATAGTTACACTCAAAACAGGGTTATGTAACTATGCATTTACATTTTAAATTCACTTATTTTGAATATTTTATTTATTATTTAATCCTATGGTTCCCAAATTGATCTATATCGACCCCCAGGGATCTATGACGACTAGCAAAGGGGTCGATGTCAACAAAAAAGATTTTGGGGGTCCATGAGATGCATGAGGTCGTGAATTGTATTTGTCTTACCTTGCATGAAACAATACATATACTGCTTGTTTAGAATATTAAGACATATATGCATAAATTATAAAATCGCCTTTTTAAACATATTTGAAGATGATGAGTTGGCAAAAATCAATATCAGGTGAGCAAGGGGTCTACAAATAACCGAAAATCATGGTATGTGGTCTACGACGCAAAAATGTTTGGGAACCTTTGATTTATAATTACAAATTATATATAATTTTTGTTGGTTACTTTAAGACATACAATTCTTCAATACTTTCTTCAGCGTTAGCGAGATAAACAAACAATTTTTTTTTACTCGTCACACGTTAACATCAATTTTTTTTTCTAATTTTCACAAATATAAGAAGCACATATCATACGTACAAACGACGTTATTCTTCAAAATATAGCGAAGAATATATCATCATCCGACATGTTGGTTAGAACAACTAAGGTAACTAAAACAGAAGCGAAAAGCTTCTTGATTTTACTAGAGGATCAACCGCCCGTTGTATTGTAATAAAAAAAATCTTAATAAATTATATAGCTAAACCTTCCTTATGAATCTATTTAACTATTGGTGAAAACCGCATGAAAATCCGTTCAGTAGTCTATCGTGAATAGACAGACAAACGTGGCATAGGAATTTGTTTTGTAATATGTAGTGATATTAATTAATTTTCATTATTTGTTGATGATTAATTTTGAAAAGCTATAGGTAATTTAACATCACGCTACGATCCTTAGAAGTGAGAAGAATAATATACAAAGTATAGATAAGATAGTGTGCTAAACAAGTACGAATTAACATATATAGACATATAGTTTCGTGTATCTATGTCTCAAATTCAAAACAAATCAAGCCCTCGCATTACTGGCACGCATTTCAATAATGTGAAACTAACCCGAACAAAAGTTTTTTTTGTTGGCAAAACATACAAATTTTAGCGAGCAACAGCTGAAGCTATCACACCGACATTACTTACATTGAATGGGCTATCTCTGCAAAAAAGAAAATAGTAAGTAGGTAGTACGGGTATCCTTCCTTAGCGCATAATAAAAATAAATAGAGTAACGTCGGATGTCTTTCTCAGCGTTTTGTTTTACAATATACATACTTATCTATTTACTCGTATAAGTAAATTGGTTATTTGATATTTTTAATAGAAAAAAAAAACTATATTTTCTGAAGTATTTATTTATTGTAGAATCTTGTTTGATATATTTTCAACTTTGTACAAAAATATTTTAACACTCATCTGAAAATACATTGTGAGAATGTTACTTTCATTGATATTTTTTAATACTCTACATGAGTGTTTCCCAGCGTGGGGCCCACGCCCCATTCGGGAGCAATATGATAGTTAAGGGGGGGGGGGGGGGTTAATTTAAAAATGGTTTCGACACGACTCTAAACTTTTCGCTTTGGGCTATTTCAATGCAATGCTGCAAAAATGCTGTAAATAACTATTAGATATAATTTCGTTTGACGGTACTAAAATATAAACAGGGTAATTGGAGTCGTCAAATCAATTAAGTTTTTCATTGTATGTTTTGAAATTTTATTTACGATGTTTTGATAACAATTTCATAGTGATTTCTACCCAAAATTTATCATTTATATTATTTCTTAAAGGTTAAAAATTATCTATGAGGGAGACATAAAAGATTTAGAAATGTTACGGTGGGGCATGGCCTAATAAATGTTGAGAAACAATGCTCTAGATTATACTATTTATGCAGTGCCTACATATTCTTGTACTCAATATATACCTATATATATATACAATATATATTTGTGTAGGTGGTAGAGCCCCGCTGAAGCTATTTTTGGTTTCAGCATGAATGGGTCGGCTCCTCCGGGGTAGTACCACCCCTCTCACAGATAACCGACGTGAAATAACAGTGCTTGCATTGTTGTGTTTCGTTCGGTCAGTGAGAGAGCCGGAGGCCCACGTCCCTTCCTTTTTCCTTCTTTCCCTTTCCTTCCCCTCCCCCTTCTCCCATATACAGGCTGGCGACGCACTTGCGACGTCCCTGATGTCGCTAGTGTCTATGGACGGTGGTGATCACTTAACATTACGTGACCCACCAGTTCGTTTGCCTCCTTTGATATAAAAAAAAATATACCATTACATAATTTTGCAAAAAATAATTAGTTGTAAAAACAACTTTGAAGAGTGACATGTATGGACGGAGTAATTTATTAGGTTAATATGTGTCCAAGGCATAAAATAAAAGAACAATTTCTTATAATACTATCTTTTGCTTCTAAATATTACTGGCTACAGCGACCATTAAAGACCGAATCCTAACAGTTTACTAATCTGTCTTTTCGCATGCCCATATTTTGGCTTGCGTATCCTAGCTTCGCAGTAAACGTACAATCACCTTCGAGACGAGTCAACACAACGTTACAACAATATGACGATTTTTATAGTCAGTGTGCCTATATAGTGTTAATTCGTGATGGATATATAAGTCACTAGCTGTCCTAATTAAATAAATGAATGATTCATCGGCATAATAATTTTATTACATATAATTTATAATACATTATATTATATATGACCAGCATATAACTATATGTTGCATATTCTTATACATACGTACTATTGACGGGTACAAATGTATCTATTATATCAGTCAAAAAAGTTTTTCATATCCGAAACCGCCTGAACGGTTAGGCAAAAGTTGATGTCTCAAAATAAAATATTTGAATTTATCTCAGGATTAAAGGAAGCTTTACTATCTTTTTTCTATCCGCAAAACCCGTATTTTCTCTCCAGCGAAATCCTTCGTAATTTGGCTTCTTCGATATTTTTTACAACAAATATATATTGTTTCGCAACTTTTGTATAACATTATGTAGATATATAAGTAAGAATCGCCCCAAAGATTTCTAATATTTAATTACTGCCGTCGAATAAAGTATTCCTGAGGGGTATGTTAATAAGAAAACTGCGAGTTCTCTCCCAGAAAACTTCCCAAAGAAAACTAATCCAATCCCGAGATTATTTCCAGCGGCTTCCAATCAATTCGCCTATAAAAACACAGGGATAAAACGGTGCTATCCTCGAAGAGTTCGCCCCATGGAGAATCATTACGAAAATACGACAAAATTGTAGACATTCAGTTCTCTTGGAAGGGGTGTTATTTATGGAGGGCACAGACCGGAGTGTATCTGAGTGGCTCTATTAGCTCAACTAATATTTTCTTCTTCAAGTTAATTGTTACGTCTCCTTTAAGAGCAGGTGGCTTGCCCCATTAGGCCGCCGCAGGCGAGTTAATGTTGAGGCACGAAACTTGAGAGCTACTGAGGGAAATGTGACCCACAGAAATGTTTAAACAAATTAAAAACTTTTCATTATACCATTTCCCAAAGAGCATTCCTATTGTGATTCTTATTTTATTGAATTTTATACAGATTCTCTTGTAATATATTGCATTTATTACAGGAGTTAATTTAATGACGACTATCTAAATCAAACCCAATGTTTATGTGAAACATCTATAGGCGAGGGTAAACCTGATTGTTGGCGTGGCGAGTGTGTAACACGTGGCAACGCGATGCCATGCGCAAGCAACTGTGCGCAATCTCTCTTGCTGCACTGAGCTCGTATACTTATAGTGTAATTTGAAAATTCGAAATTCGTTCGGTTCGAACAATTACGTGTTTCACATCTGCCAGGTGTCCCGTGACGGCTCAATTTTTTTGTCTAAGACACGGTTTTGAGATATTTTCAGTCGTATAATTATACTGCTATTAAAGCTTAAGTACATTCATTGTTGTTACAAAGTAATATTTCTCTTAAATCAATAATAGGAGTAACATACTGCAATTAGTATTATTATTTGTAGTCTTTAAATTTAATAAAATTACAGATTGTTAATTGTGTATTTTTTCTTTCATAATCCTTGTTTTTAAATTAACAATTTAGGTGAATTCTCAAAAGAAACTACACAAATTTGCATGTGATAGTTGAGAAACTACGACATCAATTATGTACGAAGTTCAGTCTGAGACGTCGCATTTAAGCTTACTACGTCATCCTGACGCCAGGAGTATTGTTAAGCGACCGTTAGCTGTTAGTCAGTTGATTGACGTGAGGTTGACCAGCGCTGGACGATTGTTGCTCGACTGCGAACTCACCAGACCGAACTGAGAAAACAAGATGCATAGTTCCACAACTTCTTGTTACAACTGACAGTTCGAATTTGTAAAATTAGTTTGAAATGAGTAATAATGGGACCTTTGTGGTTTTACTTCGCATTATACTGTTTAATAATGCCGCCGGCTGGTATAAGTTTTGTGGGATACGAACATAAGTTTAGGAAACTTTCAACTATCCAGTCTTTCTTTAATAATAACTTCATATTAATTACTTTGAGTATTTACATTATAAATATGTTTATTGTGTGTTCTATATTTCCTTTTTTCTGCAATTTTGAGATCGTCGATAAAATATTTGAATTAGCGTTTTACAAGGTTGCGTTAAACATTTAACACTACAATGTAGGGAGTATGAAAGCACTGTTGCGTTAAACGTTTAACGCTAGAAACAATACGCTTTCACTTAAAATCAATTTCTACCCCTTCCTATTTTCATTTCCACATTACGAATTTCACTTCTGCCCCGCGGAGGGACTTCACGCACTATTTTTTTTTAATGTTTTTTTCTTATTTACATAGATTATAACTGTTAAGTTAATAACCAACGGAGGCTTTTTTTCGAACTGACTACTCTATTGATCTAGCAAGGTCACAACAGCTTCACCGGACTACGCCAACGGAGAAGAAGTCACGGATATGAGTAAGTATGACTTTATAAAAAAACACACACAGATATACTTTTTAAATAAACTCCTTCTGCTAACTGTTGTTTATTTCGAAAATCACATAATTTTTCATTCGAAAATCACATAATATTTCATTTCCCGCACGAACGAAATATGAGGATGAAATCGATAACAGAACAATAGTTCAGAAATCACGGTTATCATGGCACATAAATGTATGGCGCATATGGACGCAAATACATACATTACTTGTACTACTAAATGTTTGCACGATCGGAATATCATATCCGGATATGATTGATTAATGAAGCGCATATCAACTTCATCACTGTTTAACGCTCGAAACAATTATTATATATTTGTTATATGTACGTTTTAAATTGTGCAACAAATAAATACAACTTATACGACTGTATTTTAACATTAATTTTTGTATTGTTATTTAACAATTAAAAATAAAGTTTTGATTACAAAAAACTATTGATTTAGTTAATAATCCTATTTAAGTATTTAAACGTTTAAAATGTTGATTCTATAATTTAATAGCAATCGCTCATGAGTTTATTCACATTAATTACAATTTAAAAACAATAAGTTAAAAACTAGCCTATTAGGGAAAACATAGCTCTCTATCAGTGAAAAATATTCATATTACCTTCAATAAAAGAATAAATTTTAGGAAATATTTTAATTTATGAAAATCTCTTAAATAATAAAAAAGTATTTTAAAATGTGTCATTGTAATTTAATTTTTATAAATATTATTCGCTTTCATTTCATTTAGGAATAATTATCCCTATAAATACACAGTAAGAAACAAAATCGTTATCCGTGTACAATTCAATTAATTCATCAATGGTTTAACTACGCAACGGATTGTGTTACGTCTTTCACTGACATTCGAAAAATGTCTTAACAGCGACTTATGCCTAGAAAGTAGAAATAAGTCGATGTTGTAATGAACGGATCATTACATACTGAAAATGTTTACTAAACGTTGACTAAACTTCTTTTTCTTATTTTGTCTTCGCAGACGCATTTGCAACTGTTAGTGTTTTATTTCAATTGAAATTACATATTTTTTTACACAATAAGTGTCATGTGATTATCTCAATGTTCCAACAAGATGGTGGCTCCCTTGTTAGAACTTTTGAAGGAGTTTTTGTGGCATCTCAGAATTCATGGTGCGTAGTATTATTTTCCATTCACTTCATTTGTCCATAATAACCAAACGGTATTACGTAAAACACCACCAATTTTACAAATTATAGAGTCAAATAACACAAGATTATGAATAAAATATTAAATCCAATACATGACAGACCAAAATTTCGCCAAAAACTCCAAAGACTAAACTTTATGAGATAAAAATAATGTACTAAGCATTTTTATATCTTAAAAGAGCCTATCTGCAACAGTATACGTCTGTATTCCACTGTATACCACACAGCCATTCGTTCCACATTTTACGTATTCTTAAAAGATTCTGATTATTTCTGAAGCTATTTTAACCAGTACAGTATAACCCTTTCGAATGGTGAGTTCCGATTCTGACACGGCCGCGAACGGTTGTGTCCGCGCTCGGAGCGTTATTTCGTGATTATTGTAATAATCGCTATTACGTCGTGAGTGTTCGTTCGGCTTTCGCCTTGAAGTGCCGATCCGCTGACGTAGCGCACACGTGTACCGCACCTGGGGAACACCTGTCGTATTTTTCCTGAAATTGAGTGAGACCCTTCCTTTGTATTTATTTATTGCTTTGTTTATTATATTATATTGGTACATTTATTTGTTTACTAATTAGTTTATCTATTTATTTACATAGTCCTTTATCCCTTTAGCCGTCATTTCTTTATAACTTTATTTATCTCAAATTATTTATTTGTTTAGTTATTCATTTATTTATTTGTTCTATATCTATGCAAATTATTTACCTTGCCTGTCTCGCTAACGTATTTTCTGTCTTGCTTTCTTCTTCTGATTTATTTTAAACAGCCATCTTGATCCGCACACGGTATAGACCCATAATTAACCCGTTCGGTGTGCCCCCCTGCCCTTAAGGCAGGGAGGTCGGTTCGCGTGCCCCTCAGGCCACGAAATGGCCCTCCAATTCATGAGAAGTCTCCGGAGGGACTTATTAGCGAATGGGCTTGACGAAAACATCGTTGACGCCGTTCTCGCGCGTCACTGTGCCCCGTCCGAGAAAGACGTGCAATACGAAGCCCGCGTACCAACCGCGAACTCGTACTCGCCACTATCCCCGATAGACCCCGCTGATAGGGCTTCGATCGACGCGATGGAGTTAGACGTCGCGACACCCGCCGCTTCCTCCGCGTCCGGTCACGCCGCCACGCCTGACCCCTCACCCTCGCCTTTATCCGCGATAGACAAGGACGGTTTCATAACCGTCACGAAAAATAAAAAATCGTCCCGTCCTCTGCCACGCGAATCCGACTCGGACTCGGGTCCAGTAGGTCCGGCAGTAAAGGTCCCGTGCCGCGAGACCAATAGATTAGACGGCGCCCGGGCGCCCACCGCGACCGCGCAACCCGCCAAAACAAAATCGAGCTCTGGTAGATCCAGTCCTCTCTCCGTCCCGCTCACTACAACCGCGGCTAAGAAGCCTCGTCCACCCCCACCGGTCAACATCCAGGATAAGACGCAATGGATGTCAGTCTCCACCGCGCTGAAAACCTTAGGCATTCACTACACGTCAGCCCTCAACACCCAGGCAGGGATTCAGGTTAAGGTGACTAGCACCGATCACCATCGCAAGTTAACCGAGTACTTACGAGTACAAAAGTTAGCTTATTTCACATACGCACTAGAGGAGGAACGTCTACTCCGAGTAGTCTTACGCCGTATCCCGGTTGAAATCTCAACAGAAGACATACTAGCGTTCCTTAAGAACGAGAACTTCCCCGTCCGAGAGGTACACCGCATGTACCACCCGATCACTAAGTCCAAGTTCAACTTAGTGTTGGTCATTCTTGACCGCACTAAGGAGGGCAAGGAAATTTTTAATATCACGTCCGTGTGCGGTCTCACGGGCGTCACGGTAGAGCCCCCGCGCAAGTCTCACACGCCCTCGCAGTGCCACAACTGCCAGGGCTACGGTCACGTAGCTAGGAATTGCCATCTCCGTCCGAGATGCATAAAGTGCTTAGGAGATCACTCCACTAGGGAGTGCCCACGTACCCCGACCTCAGCAGACCCTCCGAGTTGTGTTCTGTGCGGGAACGCGGGTCATCCCGCGAACTATCGCGGATGTCCCCGCGCCCCGCGCACGCTACGCTCTCGCCAAGCGAGGCAGGCATCCAGAGCGCCTGTCGCCGCCACCCGCCCTCCGCCTCCGCCACTCATGTCCGTGGACGCATTCCCCGGCCTGCCAGGTGCCTCCCGCACCCCGGCAGCGCACGTGCCCACCCCGCGTGCGCCACCCTCTGTGCCGCACGCACCGCAACCCGTGCGAGCCCCTCTGGCCCCCTGGGCACCCAAACCTCAGCTCCAAGCTCCTAAACCTCAGGCACAGCCGCCGCAGGCAAAGCCCATTCAATACGACCGCCTCAGCACCTTTTCTTTCGACGGCGTTGACTGGATTAGCCAGTTAATGGTCGTACACGACATAGCAGACGTATTACCTTTTGCCGAGCTCCTCGTGACGAAGAGAAGTCAGGATATGCTCAGAGCGTTCGCGCGTTTCCCGGCCCTTGCTAGGACAATGAACGAGCTCGTCCGTGCTCATTACAACAAGTCGGTTTAACAATGTTCGCGGCAATGAATAGGGTTAAACCGCGCGGTCTATCTCTTTCATTTTTTAATGCTAGGAATCTCTCAACACAGCGCGATCTAGTAGCTGCCTTCTTGCGCGATAAACAAATAGATATTTTCCTCGTACAGGAAACATTATTAAAACCGAAAATGCGCAGCCCGCGAATCGCGAATTATAATATAATTCGAAATGATCGTGTCACCCGCGGGGGTGGCACCTTAATCTACTTCAAATGCTCGTTATACTGCATGCCGATAGATCCGCCCGCTCTAACCAATATGGAAGTGTCAGTGTGTAGACTAGGGATGACCGGTCATCCATCCATTATAATAGTGTCCGCGTATCTCCCGCCGAATAAAGAATTATTAAAAACCGACTTAGAAGCGTTGTTCGAATTAGGAGACTCCGTCATAATAGCGGGGGACCTCAACAGCGGGAACGTCATCTGGAACAGTCCAACTACTTCCCGTAACGGGAAGATTTTGGACAGACTAGGCGACGATCTAGCTTTTGACGTCATAGCCCCTATGGAACCCACTCACTTTCAAGATAACTGTCGTCCGACAGTATTAGACGTAGCTCTCTTTAAAAACGTCACGCTTCGGGTACGACTCATACAAGTCGTACACGAACTTGACTCAGATCACCGTCCCGTTATACTACTGTTAGGTTCGAGCTCGGATGCCACCCCTCCGTCGGTTAAGGTGGCAGATTACGCGAAACTCGCTCGCTATTTCAAAGACAATCCTACGTCTCAAAGTTTAGACAGGATTCCGGACGTGTTGGTGTCGAAAGCTGACACGGACCTGGCTATCGATTCCCTGGTCGATTACCTTCAGACCGCCGTCAGGGAGACCTCGAAAGAGGTACAAGCGGTGAACGATCGCCGCTTTATACTCCCGGACGACGTGAAGGCATTGATCACGGAAAAGAACGCCGCGACACGAGCTCACGACACTTACCCGTCCGCAGAGAATCGCGATCGCTTACGCTCACTGCGGAAGTTAGTTAAGAATCGAATCTCTGAGATCCGGGCCGACAGGTGGGACGGTCTTCTGGAGGACATCCGGCCGTCCCACCTGGCGTTCTGGAAGCTCACGCGTACGTTCAAGTCAGCCGAGACTATTCCAATGCCCCCTCTCGAGAGAGGCCCCGGGTTGCCTCCCGCGTTTGACAGTATAGATAAGGCGGAGTGTCTCGCCGCGAGTCTAGAAAAACAATGCTCACCGAATACAGCAAACACTGACCCTACCCATATTGGTTCGATCGAGTCTTCCGTCGAGCGTACACTCGCGTCTCCGCCAGCGGATACACTAACCCCTATCACTTTTGAAGAAGTATCGGATGCCATCAAGCGTTTAAAGCTTAGGAAGTCCCCAGGTCCCGATGGGATCAGGAACGAGGTATTGCGACTCCTTCCTGATCACATCATAGCTCTACTGGTCTGCATCTTCAATGCGGCCATGTCCCAGGGCCATTTTCCAGCCGCCTGGAAGAAGGCCATAGTGATAGGTATTCACAAGCCCGGCAAAAAAGCTACGCTTCCCGATAGCTACCGCCCTATTAGTTTATTAGATACACTAGGTAAGCTATACGAGCGGCTCCTTCAGAACCGTCTCCAGACATCCATATCCGACTTAAATCTGCTACCGCCGGAGCAGTTTGGATTTCGCGCGGAACACTCTTGTACAAACCAAGTGCACCGCCTCACGGAGTACATTCTAGCTAGGTTCAACGATGATCCCGATCGCAACCCGACACCGGTTAAAGCTAACCCGAAACGCACAATAGCTGTCTTTTTCGATATCGCCAAGGCCTTTGACAAGGTCTGGCACGAAGGGCTCATCTATAAATTATGTCAATCTCGTATCCCGGATAGGCTAGTTCACATAATCCGCGATTATCTGTCAAATAGGACTTTCCGCTACAGAGTGGAAGGTGAGCAGTCATCACCCCACCCGATACGTTCAGGTGTGCCACAGGGCTCCATTCTCGCGCCCACACTCTATAGTCTGTTCGTCAGTGACCTACCTCGGCCCCCGGGAGTAGAGCTAGGTTGTTATGCTGACGATACAGTCATCTACGCTTCCGGATGGTTTCCGATACGACTTAGGAAACGCGTCGCAGAGGCCGTTAGTACACTCGGTGACTGGTTTCTGCGATGGCGTATAGAGGTCAACCCCGACAAAAGTGCCGCAATACTTTTCGATTCTAAATACCGCGATTACGAGCGTAAACTCAAACCTATCACTTTATACGACACCGACATTCCGTGGACCAAGCAGGTTAAATATCTCGGAGTTACGCTAGACAGACCGCTTTCATTTAGACAACACACAACGCGAGTACGTAACAAGGCCGCCATGGTCACGGCTCGCCTACATCCGTTAGTTTGCCACAAGAGTAAAATGTCCCTCAGACACAAGCTCACACTTTACAAAACTTGCATCCGTCCCGTTCTAACATATAGCTGTCCCGTTTTCGCACATATGTCAGAATATAACTTTAAAAAATTACAAGTAATTCAAAACCGTTTCCTACGTAAGGCGACCGGCGCCCCGTGGTACGTCCGGAACGAGGATCTCCACAGGGACCTGGAGATGCCCTCTATCTGGGCGTATGTAAAATCACTCACGATTAGCTATTTTGAAAAAGCCGCGCACCATCCCAGCCCATTAGTGGTATCCGCCGCGGATTACGAACCCGTACCGAACGCTGCGCGTTATAAAAGACGTCCGCGACATATTTTTACCGATCCTCCCGACGAAATTACGGCAGCGAACGATCAGTACCAGCCTGTCTCTCGAAACAGAGTGTGTTCACGCCCACGCCCGCGAAACCACAGATCACGCCGCCGTGGTCTGGGGGTTAATTTTGCTCCCGCACACCAGATTAGGCCCCCCTCGGCAGCGACTCAAGCCTAGGTCCGATCCCTCGGCAGGGAGCCCTTGAGTGCGTTGCTTGCGCGATACGGTGACACACCCATACATCACTGCTACAACACTACACGATCACCCCCACACACGTGCACGCCTACACGCTACACATTTTGGTGGAGGGGTTTACTTTTTTTTTTCCCCTATCGAACTGAAAAAACTCTCAAGTTTTCGATAAAAATATATGGAGGAGTTGTTGAGGCGGATATGCTTGGTACACATATACGTCTCAACAACTCAAACATATATGAATAGTTAGCTAGGTTTGCTAAGTTAGGTCGCGATTTTTGCATGCAACGGGCAACGGCCAAGCCGAGGTGTGCCGTGCACCCTTGAGCTGGTTGCCAAAAATAAAATCGGCCGAGTGCCTAAAGCGCTCGCCTTAGTAGTTCGGTGAAGCTGTTAAGACCTTGATGGGTCAATAGCGTAGTCAGTTCGAAAAAAAAAAAAAAAAAAAAAAAAAAAACCCTTTCGAATTAAATATGTCACATGCCTTGAAGATATTATGTAGATCAAAATTGCTTTTAACAGCAACATAGTATTAGCGAATGTCTTATTACATACAACACATTTAAAATTAAGCGTTACTATGTTGTTTCTGTTACGTTTCTCACGAAACTGTGTTATGAATATCAAAATTAAAGTCGTATATTATTGATCTTAATTGCTTGGTCACTTCTAACACATGTTACATGAGTGGATCAGTTGTCAAATTATTGTTATTAATATTGAAATTCTATAAATAATATTTGTAAAAGTGACTTAAATAAATCCTTTATCAACATTTCTGATACGCATAACGAACCCTTTGATGTAGTTCGGAATAGAAATACACTAAAACCTATATGGAGGATTTCTACGATTTGGCAACTCTCTTTGTGAGATTTTCATAAATGTCAATATATCTGCACAACTAGGTCCCTCTTTGATGAGAACGATATGCTACATAGAAACTTCGATCTGAAAGAGATTTATCAAAATAGGTACTGAATTCTCATAGTATTATACTATTTTTGGCCCAATTGAAACAAAAGCTATAAAAATAGATAGTGAAGTCTTCATTAAATACAAATCTCTAGACATTATTTTCATTTCAAACAAAGTATTCCCAAAATTTTATCGTTTCAATAAACAAGCCATTCCTACTGTAAAACTTATATGAAGATTATAATCCATATATTGCCATTTTTAAATACCATTAATATTTCTTTTTAAATGTTAGAACAGTACGTTCGCGATATTTTGTATATTGTTCGCAAAAATTACATTTAATGCCAAATTCATATTTTAAGTCAGTAAGACCAGCGAAATTGTTTAATTACGTTCCAAATTCCGAAGCATATTATTGATTTGTCTGACAGTAAGCTCAAGTACCATGCCAAGAAGGTTCTAATGCAAAAAACAAATATAGGGCTGAAATTTTTATACGGTTTATTACGGAAAATATGAAATATCCGAGTGGTATCTGGAAATGGCATTCCTCTCTCTATACACAATCTAAAATATGATAGTGAACAATAAACTCATATACTTATTACAGAAAATGTGCAAAAAGAAAAAAAGATATAAACTCGATCCAATTACTTGGCGGCTCTTCTCGATAACTTGGTTATTTTTACACAGGTGGTAGTATTTTACCATACAAAAACACCAAATCGGGGCTTACATTGAATCAACTATTTCAGATTTTGTTTATGAAAGATAATTGTAGGTGGTAGAGCCACGCTGAAGCTATATCTGGTTTCAGCATGAATGGATTGGCTCATCCGGGGTAGTACCACTCTCTAACAGAAAACCGAC
Source organism: Antheraea mylitta (assembly GCA_014332785.1). NCBI lineage: Eukaryota > Metazoa > Arthropoda > Insecta > Lepidoptera > Saturniidae > Antheraea > Antheraea mylitta. The sequence goes on along the minus strand of JACEII010000039.1, from coordinate 366,926 downwards.
GTGAAGTAACAATGCTTGCATTGTTGCGTTTCGTTCGGTCAGTGAGAGCGCTGGAGGCCCACCTCCACCTTCTCCCTTCCCTCCCTCCCCCTTCCCTACCAACGCAGTGTGCGCACTTGCGACTCCGCTGGTGTTGCTTGTGTCTATGGACAGTGGTGATTACTTAACATCAGGTGACCCACCAGTTTGTTTGCCTCCTATGACATAAAAAAATAGATTGGTTTCATTTTTCAATGTATATCCTATATATTTTTATGTAAACTGTTACTCAAAGTATAAGGAAGCTGTTCTTAGTTTACTATCAACGAACATTTATTTCGTTTCAACGATTAATACAACTTTACAAAATTCCATTCCAGCTGTTATACTCATAATAAATGTTGAATCCCTGAGATTAATATCAAACAACAACGTAATATAAAACGGTAAAAATGAAACATTACACCTCCAACGAGACTATAAGCTAATAACGCTATTTACGTCAAATCTGTAACAATAACTCCACTGAATCTTCTAAATAGCAAAGACGAAAAAATAAGTGGATGTTCTTTGCGTACGCGTAGCAAATTACTCCGACAGGTATCTCCAGGGAGCTGCGGAGTGTCTCCCCTTAAATGAAATACTTAATAATAGAGACGGCGCTTAGTAGAAAAGCGGCGACATTAGAGAAAATTGTGCCCTTTGTTACGAGTGTGAGATTATTGATATCATCCATGCAGGGACGTTCTCAAAACTTTCAAATGTTTTTGTTTGCAATCCTTTTTTTATTGTGTACCCCAAAAATCGTATCTACAACTATTGGGTGTTTTTTAATTACTTATTTTTAATGATGTTATTGCCTCTATGGTGGTTTCATTTTGGTCCTTTATGGCCATGTTTAGTTTATAATCCACAATGTCCCGCGCCGGAGCGTCCACGGCCCGTTGGATGAACCTAGTAACCGCGTCGTCAGTGACCTCACTGACACCTGTGTCTACTATATATATACAAATGTGTTACAATCTTTGTTTATTTTGTATAAATAGTTTATGATAAGCTGCATACGTATTAGTATTCTGACCGATCTGATCACAGAGACCAGGAATATTTTCCTTTACAAAATCATTTGATAATTCCTTTTGTTCTTATACAACTGATCAACAAAGAATGAATGTTTATTAAAGTAATGTGAGTATCTATACCAATAGATCATGTATTAACCTTACATACATCGTTTAAGCTAGTACACATGTGCTTCAGTAATTCGTATATGTTTGCTTAGATTACCCAGTTTAACTTAGTGAGATTCGCGTTGTTCCATCCAAGATAACATCCCAAGCCGAGGTTTGGTCTTTTTGGTACCCTTGAACTTGTTAAACCGCTGACTGCCGTTAACGTTTCTCCTATTAGTCCAGTAAAGCTGTGGAAATCCATCAGGCTAATAATATATAGTCAGTTCGAAATAAGAAAAAAAAAAACGTAAAAGCTATGGCTGCGGTTCGTTTTAGATAAACTATATTATTATTATTTATATATGCCAATTTTTATAACGATCAATACCTTTGTTATTGCATATTAAATTAAATTCCAATATATATATGTAATACTAGCCCCTGCACACGACTTCCACCGCGTAGTATTAATTACTTTAGGCTAACGCTAACACGCAGTGGAAGCTCTCAAGAGGAAAAGAAATCCCAATTTTGAAATATTTTTCATTGGTGATCTTCCTATTGGTCTTATCTTGATGATATATAGCCTATGACTTTACTCAATTAATTAGCTGTATAACACTGAAAGAGTTTTTCAAATCGGACCAATAGTTCCTGAGATTTCCCCCTACAACGTCACAAACTCACTACGTCACAGACTTTACCTCTTTATAATATTAGTATAGATTTAAATGTATCTTATCTATTAAAATGATTTTAATAATTTTCATCAAAAAATTCTACGTATATGCTATAATCGAATACCAACTTTATTCGTATAAATATTTGAGTAGAATATATTTCGCTTTTACGAGATACTACTAATTTTAACTTTAATTGAATAGACTGATTGAATATATCGAGAGGGTTAATGAAGTTTTTGAACTCCGATATACGATCAAATCCAACATGTAGCTAATATTAGCTAATACATTTACAGGGTCCTGTGTAAACAGTACGACTTGTTTTATTCACGCGTGGGGGTGACTATAAATTCTTATAACATTGTCTCCAATTTCGCCCACTTACGTGCTAGGGTCGACGTGAAAAATATTTGAGCGAAAGTGGAATTAGTAAAGTTCCCGGGGAATGCCATATGAACGACACACATTGCCCGAATATTAAAAAGCGAATTAGAGTGATCACGCTTCTATGTGTTCATAAATGTTCTTATTAGGGATCAAGTTGTTATAGAACATTTGAGACATACGTGACCTGTTCTTTCAAAAGATATATTCTTTTTAAAGTTAAACGGTTTACAATTCAGTAATAAAATAGTTTTATATAATCTTATTCTTATGTAACAAGATTAGCGATCAATATTATTGTCAAAAAAAAAACAAAAGAGGGGTGATTTATTTTAAAATCAGAACGACTCACTATTTAAATTTCTAACAATTTAACACAAAATAAGTATCTATGTAAAAGACAAAACGGTTAATAATAATAAAAACAGAAAATAATTCTGTTATTGACTAACTCTGACTAGTTAGGTGTTTGAATTACTCCCTGAATTGTTTGGTTTCACAATTGGAAACAATGGGAGTCGCTGTAATCGGGTTATAGATTTTTAAGATTTTTTGAGTTTGGAATCGGTGTGTAATCCATTTCACGCAGACGAATTTGCGCGGGTCTGCTAGTAGTTTAATTTTTTTTTTTATAAATCAATAACTTCTTATGTTTAATTATGATCGATATTACTTACTTACCAATTAAAATCACTTTAATGATTTGTTGCTATGAAAATACTTAATGATACCGATAACTAATCACATAGAATCATTAACTCAAAAGACACCTCGGAGGGTTAACATTGATCACTGAGTCGAACTTCAGTTTCACAGTAACGTTGCCCCGGGGAACGACCCCAGCTGAACATCACTTCATCCCTTTCGCACGCACACGGTAACAAAAACGTATGAGGGTAACGAAGTGGCGTAGGTCCCACAAATTTATCCCGAACAATATCGCGTCACATCCCAAATTTTCTGAAACTGAAACACAATAGTGTGTATTTTTTCCATCGATCCTCAATCCTCACTGATTCGATTTTCAACCAAGTAATAAATATTTACTAGATTATTTTATTAGAATATTTGAAATGTTACGACTCTTTTATCGGCATAAGCTGGGGGCCTACCCAAGTTGCTTTTTATCACGTGATATAGCGCTCAGATATGTCGTCTCCATACATTTTTTCGTTTTCGATTTGCGTTAGTGTCGATAAGCAACTTGGGTAGGCCCCTATATTGTTTTGTAACCCATGTTATTTTAACTATTCAAGGTATAAAGGAAAATTAGATTTTATTTTTTGTATAAATTATATTGCCAAGGATAATTGAACTTGACGTTTATTAGTTTGGTTAAAGTGGCCGATAAAAATGATTACTATTTCTTTGAAATTAGTTTTAATTTTTATTTACTCAACAAGATTTAGTACAATAGGGATTAATAATATAACTCTTATTTTTTACTTACGTATCACCTTACGATCATATAATTATGCATACAAAATACTAAAGCTTGTAGTATGTACATATTAAAGTATATTATTTCTTATTTGTGAATATAAATAGTTCATTATTAGGTTTTACGTTAAAATCTATACAATTTTGATAATGCAAGTATAACTTAACAATAATATACAATTAAGTTCGAAGCACTTTATAACTTAAATATTATTCAAGATGTTAATAGTAAAACTTTTACAATAAACACGTTGAACGTCAAATTGCTCTATAGAATTTAATCAAGCCCGGCAAGAAAGCTACGCTTCCCGATAGCTATCGTCCGATCAGTTTATTAGATACCCTAGGTAAACTCTACGAGCGGCTCCTTCTGAACCGTCTCCAAGTTACGATTAACGACCATAGTCTAATACCGGCCGAACAGTTTGGATTTCGCGCCAAACACTCTTGTCCGGATCAAGTACTCCGCCTCACGGAGTACATCCTTTCTAACTTCAATAAAGATCCGCATCCGGAGCCGGATCCGCCCGTGAAAAACACTAATCCGAAACGTACGATAGCAGTATTTTTCGACGTTGCCAAGGCCTTCGATAAGGTCTGGCACGAAGGTCTCATATACAAGTTAAATCAAGCCGGCATACCCGATAGGTTAGTTCACATTCTCCGCGATTATCTAGCCGATAGAACCTTCCGTTTTAGAGAAGACGGCGAACTCTCATCGCCTCGTCCGATACGCTCAGGTGTGCCACAAGGCTCAATTCTCGCGCCCACCCTCTTCAACCTGTTCATCAGCGACCTACCTAAGCTCCCGGGAGTCGAGGTAGGTTGTTATGCTGATGATACAGTTATCTACGCCTCTGGCTGGCGGCCGAAATTCCTTAGGAATCGCATCGAAAAAGCCGTTAGCACGCTCGGTGACTGGTTTCTTCGATGGCGTATAGGTATTAACCCCGATAAGAGTGCCGCGATACTCTTCGATCCTAGATATCGCCATAACAAGTTAAAGCCCATAAGGCTATACGATTCTGAGATACCTTGGACCACCGAGGTCAAGTATCTCGGCGTCACTTTAGACCGTCATTTAACGTTCGATCCTCATATTAAGAGAGTGCGAGACAAAGCCGCTATGGTCTTGGGTCGCCTCCATTATTTACTCTGTCAGAAGAGCAAACTGTCCCTCAGACATAAGCTCACATTATATAAAGTCTGTATTCGTCCGGTAATGACGTATAGTTGTCCGGTTTTCGCCCACGCGAGGAAGCTAGATACGCTTCAGGTTTTGCAGACCCGGGCTCTGCGTAAGATCACCGGTGCTCCTTGGTTCGTCCGGAAGGCGGATCTCCACAGGGACCTGGAGGTGCCGTCCATCTGGGCGTATATTAAATCACTCTCTACTAGCTATTTCGAGCGAGCCGCGATTCATCCCAGTCCGTTAGTGGTATCCGCCGCGAACTACGAACCCGTGCCCAACGCCGGGCGTTATAAAAGACGTCCGCGACACATTTTTATCGACCCGCCCGACGATATCACGTCAGCGAACGATCAGTACCAGCCTGTCCCTCGTAACAGAGCGTGCTCACGCCCACGCCCGCGTAACCACAGATCGCGCCGCCGTGGTCTGGGGGTTAACTTCGCTCCCGCACACCCGATTAGGCCTCCCACGGCAGCGGCTCAAGCCTAGGTTCGATCCCTCGGTAGGGAGCCCTTGAGTGCGTTGCTTGCGCGATACGGTGACACACCCATACATCACTGCTACAACACTACACGATCACCTCCACACACGTGCACGCCTACACGCTACACATCTTTGTGGACGGGTTATTTTGTGAAAGATTTTTTCCCTTATCGAACTGAAAAACTCTCCAAATTTTCCGATAAAAATATATGGAGGAGTTGTTGAGGCGGATATGCTGGTACTCATATACGTTTCAACAACTCAAACATATATGAATAGTTAGCTAGGTTAGCTAAGTTAGGTCGCGATTTTTGCATGCAACGGGCAACAGCCAAGCCGAGGTGTGCCGTGCACCCTTGAGCTGGTTGCCATTATAAAATCGGCTGAGTGCCTTAAGCGCTCGCCTTAGTAGTCCGGTGAATCTGTTAAGACCTTGCTAGGTCAATAGCGTAGTCAGTTCGAGAAAAAAAAAAAAAAATCTATAGAATTTAATATAACATAAAGTTTATAAGAACAGCGTAAACACCTCTTTACATTTATTTCTTTTGGAAGCTTGAATGGAACATTAAAATAAATAAAACTAAAGTAACTCTTTCCCATTACTTTATATATAATTATAAGACTGAACAAATAAATAAGAAAATTAAATGAGTTGTTTTATTTTTATGTTTTACAAGTAACGGAAAAAAGCTTTGTTTGCGATCAAAATGATCCATATGTTTTAAAGCCGGTAAGATACTTCCGCGTTTAAAAAAAAACATACCAATTCGCGTTCAAACAAATCAACACTAAACAAACGTTTCTACAGGTAGAAATAATTCAGAGAAAGGTCACCTGTTACGGGTATTCGACATCGATCATCGGGAGTGCGTTGCTCCGACCTTCCCGTAATGTCGCCCTAGGGAGTGACCGACGCCGAGACAAAACCTGTGGGCCCCGAGCCTGTCACGTGGGCCTTACCCTGTTCTATGACGTGCACGTTTCCCAACTCGGATCATTTCGTAGTACTTTGATGTGCCCAGCGATACGTCGCATATCTGGCAACAATCTGAAAATTTAATAATCAAGGAATTTATAATTATGCCGCATATACTGCGTGCGGGAAGTCATCACGCGTCGACGTCGACATGAATATTTACGATGCAATCTCGTCACGTTTCTGATTTACCACACACCTTTATTAAGTGGAGAATTTTAAAAATATTCCTTCGTGGCCAAATTTGGGCGTGCAAGTCTGAAAACCGTGGTGACAGCGCATCTGCTCGCGTATTGTTCGTGTTCTAACCGGCGACTTTCCATTTATTTCGCTATGAATACGTTATTACCTGCTCGCCCCCGCTTATCAAAGTTTATTTGCAACGTGCGGCTTACTCTGTACCGGTGCTTATTCGTTATTACATCGTCGGAGTGTTTTATAACTCAGGTGGAGCTAAAACACGATCTACGCTCTTGTTGTCACTAGCCTCGCTATCTTTTTTAAGACATGAAGTCATATTTTTTGTTTATTGTTACAGATCGAGGACGCCATGTTAATGTTCGACAAACAAACCAACAGGCACAGAGGTGAGTGAATTAGATGACAATAACATTTTAATAGAAATAACTTAATACATATTTTATTAATGGCAAACATAAAGCCAAGCTTGAAATAAATATGTATATTATCCATATACAGAATTATATAAGTATTTATGTTTATTTGAAGCATAGTAAATCAATAAGCCAATGTTATGTTTTAATCAATAAGCCAATGTTATGTTTTCTCTGCAATATTTGTTTTAACAAAACTTCAATAAGTTCTTAAAGTAATAATACATTTGTGTACATATATATTAATTGCTCTGGAAGTAACTGAAGCACAATTCGCACGTTCGTTTCATCTTGTTTTTATACAGAAAAACAACGGAACTTCCAAACTTTTACGCGTCACAATGTAACATATCATTTTTGTATCAGTTTCGCTTCATTTCTCTGGCATTTTCGTCGCTAAGTCGTCAGCTTACTAGCGACGGATAAATACACGTCCCGTGATGAACATCAGCCATTATATACAGAATCCTGTCATAAACTTACTTGTGCGTTTTGTTAATGATTGGTAGCGTTGGAGAGGGGACCATGTTACAATGGTTTAAGGCAAGGTTGATACGAAATGAACTAAAGCGGAGGTAGAACGTCCCCGAGCAAGAACATCGTTTTCTTCATGCCTCCCTATGTTACGACTATTCCCGACTAATAAATAACAAATCGACGCCCGGGTAAAATATACGATTTCCTTGTAGAGATTTTGTATTATTGTGAAGGCGAAAGCGAAGTTTTCATAAGAAATCTACATGTTTCAATTTCGTGAGTTGTGTTTTTCCATTTTTCTCGCCTCAATTGAAATATATTTATACAAACAAACGGATAAAATATATTTTAAATCGTCTCTACAATCACTTTCTCTTTTATTGCAGTAACAACTCGTAAGGTTTTAATTAAAATCCACGAAAATTGTATCAAGGCGGACGGATCACCTTTTTTGGTGGAGCCTCCATCCCGTCCAGCAGTTACAACAAATACAACATTAAATTTGCTTTTGTAATCCTTAATACACAAAAACAGGTTGACCCAAATATTCAGGCTCGGTGAAATATTGTTGCGTCGTCATTATGCAAGTTCGCAAAAACGAATACAATTTCATTTCGAGCTAAGACAAAAAGCTCCTTTCGTCTTGGTGTAAGATTTAAAGAATTGTTGCGTATTCTTTTTTTCCTTTTTACATAATTATAATGAATCGAACAATATTTAATATTACATTACATTTTGTACAGATATCTTATTTCAGTTTAAATATTTCTAGATTACTTATATAACTAGATCAATCTCATCTCATAAATACTTTTAAATATCTTCAAGAATATAAGAATCTTACAAAAAGGATTCAAGTGAGAAAAACATCTCAGTAGTGCCATAGTATGGTAGTTGAGCATTTTCTAATTCACCTCTAGAGATCGAGCTCCTTACTGTACAGATGATACATATGTTAATCATGTATTTATTATCCATAATCAGTCTGTATCGGTCCTTAACTGAAGATAAACGTCACCAAGACTCGACACTGGGCCCAATCTACGACTTACCAACTTTCGCACATCGTCGCTCCATATTTCAGGAGAGCTTTACAAATTACGATTACGCAAACTTGCTTCCACTCCAGAATTCTTCTATCCCACCGGTTATTAGTTATTGTATTATAGAAGATTCATAAATTTCAGATTTAACTTTAATATCAACAGATACCGTAAGGAAAGGCAAAGTATATTGCAACTGATGAAGGGTCTGAACAAATTTGGTATGAAACGTCAAGGTTTGTTTCGTCCCGCAAAATTAAAATTAAATTAGTAATCTCTAAAAGTGTATATACATTTTATTCGTACGATCGTCAATTACATACCATAAAGCAGAACATGTTACATAATTTTTCATCCATTGAAAGTAAATAGAATATATTAATATTTCTTAAAATCTCCTAATTCCCCTAGAGGATTATTATCTCGAAACATAATCAGTCGGGTCGGGTTATCCCGGCAAGAAATATAAAAATATCCCCTGTTTATTTGTATCAAACTCGGGCACGAGGCAACCCAAACGCGTATTCAAACTGAATATGAATGCAAACTGCCCTTGCGAACGACCGAAATGGCTAAAATCAAATTAGGTATGGCGTGAGTACTTCACGGCGACGTCGGGAAAAAAAATTGAAATCAAATATTCATCGACTTTCAACCGGATAAGCCGGCCCACAACCATTTCAATACACTTTATTATCTATTTTTCATTGCGGCGACGAACCGGCGACAAGTAGATTTAAATACAGTTTTCCTTGTAATAAAATTATTTATCGTACAATATATAATAAACATGTTTATTTTCTAACGAAATGTTTCTACTTAATTTAAATAGTGAAACTACTCAGTAGGTATTCATACTTTAGAAATGATCGTGAAGTATTAACGTATTTATTTACTATCCACGACTTCATCTACGTCGTTTCTCATCTTAAAAATCTATTATATATACAGAGTAAAAATCAGAAGCACCAAATCACATACTTATCTACGGCAAGAAAATACATCCCTGAACTTTAATAGCTTTATGTAAAATGAATAATTCTATTTTTTTATAAGGACCAAGTGTTTACTATGTATAAAAAAATGGAGTGTGGCTGACTGACTACTCTATTGACCTAACAAGGTCTTAACAGCTTCACCGGACTACTAAGGCGAGCGCTTAAGGCACTCAGCCGATTTTATATTGGCAACCAGCTCAAGTGAGGGGTGTGGCTGTATCATGGACACGGCCGTTTGTTTGTTTACACTAATTACAATCCGCTCAACCACATTCACTTTTTTACATTGCCGATACTGCTTGACTTGTCTGATATTTTATTGGTATCATTCGATTGTATTTGAGATGCTCTTTCCTATACGGTTTCTGTATTTTGATTTGGCTTCTCGACGCGTATAAGCCGACATCACATTTTATTTTATCACCTTATTATATACACAGTCACGATTTTACCCTAATCTTCAATATTTAATCGATGGAGTTTGATAAGAGCTGATAATTGAAATTTGGACAAACGTCCTTAGTCCGGTCAAAAGTTATACGAAATGGAAATCCCAAAACCCAGCATAATGGCCTCAAAATGACGGCACTTAGCCTTTACCCCCTTCATTCCTGCCGCGTGTGATGTGTTACAGTCCTGAATTAGCGTAATACATTTTTTGATCTTTTAGCTATCCTATGGTATAATTTACTTTTTGATGTAGAGAATATATTCTAAACTACATTACCCCCGATCTTGTTATTATTATCTTCTCGACTTTGATCAGTTGTCATCGAGTAGTCAACCCATCCTTTTATTTTTGACTCATATTTCTTATAGTATTCGGCTCTTAAGATCGGAACGTGATGTTGGACTATTAGTAATTTTCTTAAATAAATAGCTTATAAAATGTAAGAAGATTGTCTCTAACCCATCGGGTAGCCATAGAGATTAGAGCATTCAAATAGATAAGAAAAAGAACTCTGATATTTGTACTATTATTCAATATATATGACAATTATACCTTGCGAAATTAAAAAAGGCCCAATTTATTTTAATCTGTCGTCAAGGTAAACTATCTTGTATTAAAAAACTAAAATTACGTTGTCGCAAAAACAAACGCAGTAACATGCTTCTTCGAGTTTAAATCTTGCAAGGTTTCCTTCAGCCCTCAGATACAAGATAAGATGAGGTTCTGTGAATTTGACCTCTGGGATAAAAAGGGGTTGTGGTTTTAGTGATTCAATTCCGAATATATCTTTTGTATATGCTAGACATGTTTTGGAAGTCCAAATCTTACGGGAAATAAGGTCTCAGTCATATTTCGTAAAAATATAAATGTTGTTTATTCAACATATTTACGCATAAGGTGGCGTTTATATATTTCTATGTATTTTGTTTCTTATTTTAATAAACTGGCACGTTTAGCATATTTTTAATAAAACAATACACAAATCCAATTTTCAATGGCTATATAATTCAAAGAATGATTTTATGCAAAGCTGTTTGAACGTGTGAAAAAAAATTAAAAACCTTTTAGCCTTTTCAGTACATTAAATATGCCCGAATAATGCGTTTAATAGCACCCTTTACTTTTATTTACGACCTTTGCCGTGGAAAAAAATAATTAACGATGTCCCCTTACGAAATATTTTCCATTGTTTCCTTTTCATTGAATTATTTTTAAAACTCCTACGTTAATTAATATTAATTTTATTATGTAGTCAATATTTGAATCTATAGTTATAATCAAATAAAAATCACAGGGAAATATTTCAATTAAAGAAATATAAAAAAAAAACAATGTCACGCGGTGTTTCCTGGAAGTCAACCATTTAAGTAATGACGAAGGTGATCGACGAGAACCAGTATTTTCAACACTCTAGCCGACACAGTGTTTACCGCCGCCATTTTGGCCAACCAAAAAGTTTCACATTTTCAAATGGCTCTCATAGATAGTTTCACTTCTAAAAAGAGACAATATTAGTAATTCTATCAATAAGAATTCTGACATCTGAAACCTCGCATAAGACTAATCGTTCGTAATCGTAAAACTTTGCGTTGATATTATTTCAACGATTTATTAAACTCTCTTATAAAAAAATACGTTTTAAAAATATGTTTCACAAAATAAATAAACAAGTTAGTAATAACAACCCGTTCAGAACAGGCATAGTCAACGGGGCGTCACAAAAGGTGTTCACGTCCGTTTACCATTCAGAATGTTTGTGGGGCTTCAAGCAAATGTCATTACACGAAGGTAAAACGCGACGTGTGAGACTCGAAGTTCATAAATATTAAACAAACAACAACAAAAAAAACTACGCGACCAATCTCTGCGGGGTGTATTCCATTTGGTCGAACCAGTGTCTCGCTCACCTGCGGGACGCATTTCTACGAGTGCGTGCCGTACTAACGTGAAAATTTCAACTCTCGTTTTGCATACGAGGTAACGTTATCTATATTTCATTCGACATGGTTCCTCCCGTGATATGCAAAGACACCTATCGTGTGAAACTTAAATGTCGATCGTTTTTGTCGTGCACGCGTAAAATTAAGAAGAATCAGCACTTTAATATCATTTGCTAATTATCGTATCCCAGCAAACATATCACGTGTATGATATGTACGGTAGTTTAGCAACATTCAGTTGAAATAATTTTATAGTATTTTTCCAGTTCATTTTTAATTCAAAATCAGAATACTCTTTATTTAATTTAGGCCCTAAAAAGGCACTTATGGACATCAAAACTGCTGGTTCGGAATACATGGGTACATGCTGGGTAGCATTGGGCATTGTTCCTACCCTATCATTGAGCATCTTATCATTGGGATCTATATAGAATGTATGAATTTAAATGCCAATGTGTAAGTTTGTTTGTTTGTTTGTTTTCACGCTTGAACTATTCGCCTGAGCACCACGAAACTTTGGGTATTTTTTGGTAAGGATACAAAAAAAACATAGTACATTTCATGTAGATGAAAAATACTGTTTCAAAAGTTCATCAAAATTGTAGACATATGATCAATTATTTATTGATTTATCACTGATTGCGATGTACTAAAAGCAAATCACGAATTGTTCAAGTTAAAACAAGTTTTAGTAGGTCCACTTAAAAAGCTATATTAATTAAAAAGCGACTTAGTTTAACTATTTTAATAAATCTAAAGTAATTTTAATACCGACAGAGGCTCTGAAGTGAGCATACACCGTCTTCAACTTAACAAATATATTGAAAAATCGCGTGTGAAGCAAATTGTACTCTACACCTTGTAGACAAGAATCGTCTGTACCGCAACTAGAAGATTGTAATGCAAGTGCTAAGTGGTTGCACGTAGCTCACTCCCTCAGGGAATACGGGAATACACCGGCTTCTGTTGCATCTTGTGGGGAACCATCAGCCTTGTTAATATTACGTGTATTACAATTCATTCTAGTTAAAACAAACATATGACTATAAACTGTGTTATACACAAGTACTTTCTTAACTTTGTATACATATTCTATTCAAACTTTCTAATACTAGTTAGTCGATTTTTTACTAACAAACTGAAGAACTCTGTGATTCTTTAGTGGAATTGTTTAATTTTTCATTTCGATTATCTAGATTTACGCCGACGTCTCAGGTTAAGTTAGAGTTAATTTTCTAAGCAATAGAATTTTCTAAGCAATAGTAATGTACTGATTAATATTCGTCGTGCTCGATAATAATATAACTTATGTTAACACGCATACCTAACTACGATAATTATAATGTTTTCGAAGTGAAAACGTCTAGCCATAATGAGTGATTAATAAAAAAAATTTGGTAGGGAAAAACTTACGGGTTCCCGTCATCGATGACTTCAACAAGTTTGTGACGTATTCCGCTTGCGTAAGTCAACGACGTGTAGTACAACAGCTTTTGCAGCTCATCTTATTTTTGTTTAATAAGCCATATAAAACTGCATATAATTGTTACTCTGAGAGCCAATAAATATGTACACCAGACTAATGTTAATAATTTTAATTTACAAATTATGAAATTTAAGCAATTCGGATTATGATTGATTTAAAAATTTAAAAAAAGTACACAGTTACTTGTTTTGAGTTTTCACTTGTATCGGTAGTCCTTATGACTGCCTCTACTCTTTTTTTAAATATATTTGTTTAAAGAGTAATACTATATTTATTTTAAATATGAAGTTATAAGTAATAGTTATGAATCATTTTTATTAAAAACAAAGATGAGATTGTCAATTCTCAACATTATACATAATTGAACAACTTTTTACTTGATTTAAAAAAGGATAACTAAGTTACTGAACTTATTCCAATACCTGACACATTATTATTTCCCACACACATGATTTTTCGTAGCTGTAAAACTCTCGGGAAGTGATTACACTTCAATTTTAGAAGTAAGAGACACCAAATCGAAACGTCGATACGACATCGAAGCGTTATCTCGCGCCGCCGCGGACTCATTCCCTCGGGATATCGTGGCTGCATCAACCGTGATGCATGGATATGAGAAAGTGGGATGCAACCTCATGGGACCGAGGATTAGACTGATATTTATGGAAAAGCGTTTAGGCGATACACGTTTCAACGATAAAAATGTATTTATTATTTGTCTTCCTTGTCAACTGTTTGTGAATCTTATTTGACAGAAGAACATATTTACATTTTGCTAGCTTCTTCGCGTGACTACATCCGCGGAGATTACTTACTTCGGGCTCAAAAGGAAAAAAACAACCATTTTGAAACATTTTTCATTGATGCTTCGCGTCTATTAGTATTAGCGTGACAAAATATTACCTATAGTTTTCCTCAATAAATGAGCTATATAACGTAACAATGAAATAATTTTGCTAATTGGACTAGTAGTTTCTGAGATTAGCGCGTTTAACCAAACAAACTCTCCAGCATTATAATAAGAGTGTAGACTTAAACTTTTTAAAATTTCCAAAACCTAGGTGTATCATTGGAATTAGCCACAAACTCCCGTAATAACAGTTGATTATTCATAGTAGTCATCATATTCGGACATTCTTGTAGCGTAGTTTCGAATTATCTAGGTACCAGTATCAAATTTGAAATATCTTATGAACGGTATTCTGAAAGTTACACTTGAGAACCAATCTCCTTATAAGTTGAACTTAGTACCATCTTAGGTGACATCGTCACTTACTATTAAATGAGATTGTGCTCAAATGCTAGAATCTAAAAAGCATTAAATATTACAAAAGTTACACTATTCAACAAGAAATTCCGTCCTCACTATCAAGAACATAATAATATAATGCTTATTAATGTTATAACGCTGCCTTCACTAGAATATTAAAGCGAGTCTACCGATGGGTAACGACCACAACGGTATATTACCATTTACGAGTCAGTAAGAGATACGAATCCCAATAGGGTAAAAGGGAAGTAGCAGGCAAGAAACACTAAGCTATTTTATACGATAATTTTTATATTAACTTGCTTGTACCTGCTAATTTGTTTACGTGAAGATTGTTTTTTTTAAACTTTATTTTTGGCAATCAATCTTTCAGATTATATATTACTGCCATTGTCGCGTAGTCAATAATATTACAAGCGTCGTGCAATTACTTCAATATTGCGTCGTGTGAGCCAATATTCAAACAAGATGGTGGATCCCTTGTTAGAACCTTCCAGGGAGTTTTTGTGGCATCTCAGAATTTAACACTATAAACTAACTATATTGCGTAAAACACCACCAAATTTACAAAATATAGAGTCAAATAACACAAGATTATGAATAAAATATAAAATACACTACACGACAGACTAAAATCCCGCCAAAAACTCAAAGATTATTTTTCACATACACAAAATTTTTTTTCAAGAGTTAATAGTAAGTTTTACAGATTTTGTTATTAAATTTTACGACGCACATAGAGGGTAGAAACAAAATAGTTAAGTAAATTTTCCTACTTTATTTCTTTCTCTATTATCTTTATTCTTCTTTTGTTTAGTAGAATACTGTAAAGTTTTAATATAATGAAGAGAAATGTAGAATTTTTTTTATGCCATAAGGCAGCAAACAGGCATACGGTTCATCTGATATTAAATGGTTACCATCGCCTATGGATAACTGCAACACCAGGGGTATAGCTGTTATGTTGCCGACCTTGGAGAGCGTGTTTTAATCCCTTTTTGAAGAGCCTCATGTCATAACCCTGGGGGAACACAGTACCAGGTAACTCATTCCATAACACCAAAGTGCGCATAACAAAGCTTCTAGAATACCTTACGGTTGTTGCCATTTTGCTGGGCTTTAGCGTATGTGGATGAGCAGCCAGCCAGCGGCGTGTGGTGCGAGTTTGGGGATGAATGCAGCATATGAAAAAGTTCTTCAGAACACTCTCCGTTGTACATGCGATACAGAACACACAGAGACCCAATGTTTCTGCGAAATTCTAATAAGTCTAGACCGCATGTCAGCTCGGGATCGTCAACAATGCGAATAGCAAAATAGTTCAATTTTGTTTATTTCTCTATGTCCTATACAATATTTGTACGATACAGATAATAATGTCTACATATTAGGTTAAGGAAATATTTGTATTCCTTATTATGGTCGAATTTCAACCACCGTATCAATTACATATCATAAATTATTATTAAAGTTAGTACATTAAGGGTCGTTTCACGTAGAAAATTTTATTTGAGATTAATTTTACTGTAACTTGCTAATAGACGTCATTGTAAAAAATTAACTTCTATATTATTCGAATGATCAGCATGCGAATTGGTATACATAAATATTTGAATAAGAAAAATATAAAAAAATAATAACAAACACGTAGGAAGCCGCGACAAAACTAATATTTTTATAATACCGAATGAGGTCCTGAACACATTATATAATAAACACATATAAATAACGTAATGTAGAACTGGGTTAAAAAAGACTCTTACCTATTTAAAGTAGGGTTATTCAAGTTCAAGTGACAGCCTTCGATAATTGAAGAGTTATTTAATATAATTTTTCTAAAAAAATATTTTTGTTTTTAACTTTCTATGTAACTTATAACTATTAACCTTTCGGAATTCTAATATGATTTGAGCTAATGTAACGTTCTAAGCTAGTGTATATTAAATAGTTAAGTATGTAATAGACCACTGAGATATTACTGCATAAATATCAAATTTAAGTACGCAATCATAAAAAATCTAAAATATAAATCAAAACAGTAAATATCGCCTAAAGTACTAAGCTCCAATTTTTAGATACTATATGTGTTTCAATTTTGATCTTGCTACAAAATTTTGTACATACACTGTGAAAAGAACCAACACAAAATAAAAAAAAAATCTTATTTATGTTAGAATATATTTTTAAGATGTTCTGTTTATTTTATACTTACTATATTAACTCTACAAAAATGGTTTTTAGATACGTAGAAGTCAATTAAGAACAATTCAATTAATAATGTGTAAATGATTATAATTAATAATATGTAGTATGTAGTAAGTCGTAAGTAATATGTAGTATAATTTAAATAAACTATTTACATACTGAGTAAATTACAAGATTGAACAAAATAAAATCTCTATGTACGAAATAAAATTCATTACAATAATGTAAGCATAGTTTGGGAAATTGGATTATAGGCGGTACCAAATCAGTGTAGCAACACATTTCTGTCATATTCATATTCGTCTGTATTATTGAGAGCTCGTGTAATTCGAACAGATGAAATCACATTCCGGCCGCAGCTCAATACGCCCAATAATTCCATTGGAACCAACAACAATAGCCCCTTAAGAATGGGTAGCTATAAATCGAAACCGCAAGCATTGAACGGCAATAGGGCATTAAGGAGTTGACACTTTGACAATATACATTAAAGAGTGTGTTTTAGCAAATCACTTCCTAAGTGAAGGGTTCGAAAAATAGTAAGTGCAGGAAGTGATACAGTCGAAAGTCGTTGCCGTTCCTTCGCCGAGGTAAATAAAAAGATACCAATTGAATAGACATCCGCTGTAAGGAAATCGAGTGCACTATTTACATTGTCAAGCCTTTCAACAATAACTGTAGCACTCTTCGAACAAATAAGTCAGTGTAGTAATTACAGAGGCGGCGTGTTCGTGTCGCAGTTTATCGGTGATTTTCATTGTTACTATTTACACGCGTCGGGCGTGCTGCTTGATAATAAGTTGCGAGTCGATTTACGATAATTTTTAAGCTGTAAAACCAAATAAATTCTGTGTTAATACTAACAGGTTCTGATTTATAAGTTCTATAAGAAATATAGACATTTTTGTTATTGTATAAGGCTTAAGTATGAATTTAAGAATTGTAATTATGTAATAGACAGAATAAAATAAACCATAAAAATAGTACAATTTTGGAAGTGAAAGTTCTGTAACCACGTTGATCAATTTTGTAGGTAACATTTATTTGGTAGAGGAAAATGTAAGGGTTGGCGTTACCTGTAACCTCGACATGCTAGTCAAGTGTCACCGACGACCTCGACATACTTGTGACGTACTGCATTGTATTATATGCGTGTTTGAATTTTTAGCTGAGCAAAATCTTGTGATTCGACTACAATTAATTTAAAAATTCGAAAAACGCAGCAAACCCATCGTTTTGAATTTTCCTTTCTGTTGACTGACATTATGAATACCTTGGCTTTAAAAATAAAATTATATTCATTAACACCATACTTAACAAGAGTGATTTCCTATGTTAAAATTAATAAAGCCGTTTAGTATATATAAAGTGTCAAAAAAACAGACATGCTAACAATAAAAACATTACCTTTCTTCGGCGCAGACTATTTTTATTTCTACATATATTAAACCAAAATAATATTATACATTTTCAGGTTACATTATTATAAGATCCTGACTATTAGATATACTTAAATCAAAGATCGTTAATATAATACACAAGAAATAATGTCAGATCCTCAACGTATAGTTAACATTATAAAATTCTAACTCGATTTCCAGTCTAACCTAACGGTTAAATGTAATCTGCTTAATAAGTAATTTCATCTTGACATCTATATAGAGGTATGTACGCAATTCTCGGTATGGCAGGAAGCCCGTACAAGCCACCCACGGGACGCCATACGCTCGCACTATAATGATTTTCTGTTTTACACACTCAGCTGTATTTTGAAAGGATCGTATTTAGTATGCAAATTCTATTAAACTATTTTAATAAGTCTTATAATATGATTTAATCTGCTACTGAACATATTTCTTATTCGATTTAGAGGTTATATTTCTCTCAGTCTTCATTACAGCAGGTAAAAAGACAAATTTAAGAATATCTTTATGGTAGGGCATGGACAGTGAATCCATAAACGAGAAAGACCTCCACGAATTCTGCAAGCTATTGGCTGTCGTCGCTTTTATACCAGATTGCCAATCTCTTGATAGTTGAATGTCCTTTAACTGATCTCTAAACGCAATAAACTAGAAGAAAGTCACTGTGATGAGTTTTTTTACTGTGTATAATAATAGCGATCCGGTCAAGTACGAAAAGGTAGTCTTTGTTGATTACTTGGCTGATTACGAAAAACAGCACGCTTAAGTATATCAGGCACTTACAGTATGATGGACGGTCTAGTCGGACACAATTGCTATATCCTACCAGACAATCGATTATTCGGCCTTGGATATTGAAGTAATTTAATAAACTGAGCCGTCACGGGACGCCTGGCTGATGTGAAACATCAAAATTGTTTTGTATAAGGTATATGCCTAAAAGATAAGATTACGATAGGAATTAGTTATGGCATAATGAAAAGATAAAGTATTACAAATTTGTTCCATAAAATAATGACTAATTATTATATGACATCAATATTCTATTTATTAAATAAAAAATCGACTAGACGCAGGTGCGGCGTGTTTGGCGGCATTTATCAAAGGGCGCTAGTTCGTCGGCAAGTGCCGCGTAACGCTAGTAAAACGAGTAGCTGACAAAACAATGTGAATCTTATGTTTATAGAGATAGGGTTGCAAATGTTTTCGAGTATTTCGTTAATAGTGCAAAGTTCGTATTTCGCATCGCCACGTCGAATCAGGCCAACAATCAGGCTTACCCGCGCCTATAGATGTTTCACGCCAATAATAGATATTAGTAAATAAACTCACTTTACTCTCATAAAAGGTTTCAAAGAGACGTTAAACGCAAGTTATTCACGCTTGTTTTAACAATATTAAAGGGCTCTTAAAATTATCATCGCAGAACATCTAACTATGCACCAATTTATTAACCATCTTAATAACTAAGACCGAGTTAATTACTACGGGTAAAACTTAACGCCTGAAGAGCGTTATCCCGTTAATTTAGTAGGGAGACGCTTTTGGCGAAATCTCTTTATGTCATTCCCCTACGATATCGCTAAAGTTACTTCGGATGATATCAAACGGGCACCTTTAATGTCCCCAACTTTTCTGTAATAAAATTACGGAAAAAATCTTCGTCTGCTTTTAACATTTACTTTTATTTATGACCGTAATAATTTACTGTCACCAAAATTAAAGCAATTTCTGTGATGTACATTGTAGAGCATATTTTTGTCTCTTACCTTTTTATTCATATAAGTAACCGTAATAAGGAGTTGTTATTAGTAAAGTTATACTTCTATTGGTGCGTTAGGGAAAAATGATGAGAGTAAATTTTTACGATGCGCGCGCACACCGTCACAAAAAAATCGACACCCTGAAGTAACTATAGTCAACATTTTGTTTCTTTCTATTAAAACTTTCAATGTATTAAATACCTTTTCTCTATTGTTAGTGTCGTTTTATCTACAAACGTAGAATGAGGCGAAAGATAAAAATTTTGAAAAGATTTTTATCTTCTTACGCCAAAGAAGTATGTATAATTTCTAACGCGTGTATATAAGTACACACACTTTTTTTATTGTTAAAGTTTATTTTAACAGGTTTTTAGTATATTTTCCATAGTGTTTCGACCATTGCGGGTCAACCAGAAGCCTATCTCATTACCTTTCCTGACCGCAGTTGAGTAATGACACAACGAATACCGAGTCACGCTACCGGCGTGGCGCTCACCGCACGAAGCTTTTGCCACAAACAAAATACAAATTCATACAATTTATTATCTCATTGTTTGTTTGGCTGTGAAAAGGTGAAATTACGCCTTCCTTTTTATTTTGCGGCACGATTTAGAATACAATCTGATTTTAATTAAACTGGAAAACATTTTTTTTTTCAATCAATTTCAATAAAATCATCTATCAAACTATGATTCACGCTGGTGAAACATTACATTTTCTTTAATATAGCAGGATTATACCACAATTTATTGAAATATATACATAGCATATAAAAAATATATTATTTGCTCGGAATAATCTTCGAAATGGCTAAAACGAGGTTTTTACAAGCAAATAGAAGGCATTGCCATACAAGAATTCAATGCACAAATATTGTATAACACACCCGAACAATAATAATATAGATATGTATTGAATTTAGAATATAAAAAAAAGAATTCCAAAAAATTAATAAAATAATATCTGACACGCTATTTTATTAAATGTAATTAGACCTTCACTTAAGAACCCAGTGAATATCAAAACATAAACGAATAAAAAATATTTTAATTGATTAATATAATTATACTATAATCAATGAGGTAGTAAATACGAGGCGGTATACATTAGAACGAAATTGCGATCGGCTTGGATGCGGTTACGATGTTTCACCTACCGCGGGCATACAATTGCAATCAGCCTAATATGTTGAACAGCAGGCCCATCTCATTACCATGGGCGACCACAGGTGAATGATGGCGTCGCTAGAGCTTCCCATTTTGTTTGTGGTTAATTTGACGCCGGCAACAAATTATTTGTTACGCGCCGCGCTGAGCGATCATTCCAGCAACCGAATAATAATTGTTAAAATAAATAGTTTATCCCACAAATAAACTACAGTAACATTTTAATATAAAAACGTAATATATTTGTCATTGTTATATGAATTATGTGCTCTTAATGAGTAATTTAATAGCAAGGATTTGCTTTATACATTTTTTACGAAGTAATCTAGAAAGTAATCCTGACTAAAGTTCTAATGGCTTTTAACCCTTTTTTATGAACTAAAATACTTAACGGTACGAAAAAACTTTTTATATTCAATACCAGAAAGCTATAACTAAACTTCTATTAAATATATTTCAATATTTTAATGTAATATTGTTTTCAGTATTATGGTATGCTATACTGTATAAAATTATAGATATTTTAATTTTCGCTTACTGAGGAAATTACTATTTTAAATCTATACAACTATTATAAAGAGGTAAAGTTTGTGAGTTTGTGACGTTGTGATGTTGTGACGTTGTAGGGGGTAATCTCGGGAACTACTGATCTGATTTGAATAATTCTTTCAGTGTTATATAGATCATTCATCGAGAATGGTTATAGGCTATATACAATCACGCTAAGACCAATAGGAGCGGAGCACAGATGAAAAATGTTTCAAAATCGGGATGTTTTTCCTTTTGAGAACTGCTGCGTGTTAGTGTTAGTGTATTTATTCCACGTCAATGAAGTCGCGGGCAGAGGCTAGTCTTAAGTATATTCAAATTGTCTGATAGCGCAATTGTTATAGACCCTACTATTAAACCAAAAGGTCGCGGATAAGATCACACCGTACATGACCGACTTTTAGGTGATGCACTTGTGTTTGGGTGTTAAATATATAGGTTAGGTATTTATATCTATACTGATATTATAAAGAGGTAAAGTTTGTGAGTTTGTGGCGTTGTAGGGAGTAATCTCAAGAACTACTAGTCCGATTTGAAAAATTATTTCAATATTATATAGCTAATTTATCGAGGATGGTTATAGGCTATATCATCACGCTAAGACCATTAGGAGCGAATCACCAATGAAGAATGTTTAAAAATCGTTTTTTTTTCCTCTTGAGAGCTTCCGCTGCGTGTTAGCGTTAGCCCAAAGTATTTATTCCTCGCGAACAAAGACGCGGGCTGAGGCTAGTGTACGATATATCGGTTATTTCGTTACTATAATATGCTATGCTTCATTGAAATTAAAATGTATATGCGTAAGATTGTATTATATTGTACTACATTGATCAAAACCGATATAAGATACGCTTAGTAAAATTAAATGGTATATAACTATAGAGTCAAAATATTAAAAAAAAGAATCCGTTATCAGTTTAACCCTTTTACTAAACTTATATATGTGGCAACGAAAAACTAAGTAGTGAACACAAAAATGGCAACAATGTATCGTTATCCGCGAAACAGTGTAAGCAGACGCGCACTTAACCGTCATAAAAGAGAAGGATCCCTAAAAAGTTCATATTTATTTCCTTGTAGAAAGCGAACTAACTCTTGTTTTCATCCTCTTAACAAGAAAGTAATCTGTCGACCTACGCCACGATAACGGGATTTTTATGTAACAAACTCGAGTCGCGCCTACCCTCACCTAGCCTCGGGCTCTCTCAAAAAATCCCCGCATTGTCAGATTGTACTAAGGATTCGGAGTAATATACATTTTCTCGTGTTAGAATTACAACTGTATTTTGCTCATGCTACATAAAATCACGAAAGAGTCAGGGTTAAAAGCTATATAGTCTCCATTTTCTTCGATTCGGTGAAACAATTTACTGAATTTTTTAACGTCGATGATTCTGTCGTAGTATATAGTAAGCTTATTTGACAATTACAATACATTACACGAAGATAAAGATGTATTTGAATGCTTTAGCAGTTTTTAAAAGATGAGCACAGACGATGGTCATTTTTAGAAACTTGGTCAAAAACACTATTTATCTATTTAAAATTCGCTTAATGTGTATATATATGTTCTAATCTATACATCTATATACACCCCTATAAATAATATATATTATCTTTGTTTTATTTAATATTCATGTAGTTTATATATTATTTATAGTTTACAGTTACGTGGTACTTAGGTGGTATTAACTAGTTGTTTTTTTTTGTACACCCAGAATACCCCTGACTCTACTTCATTGAACAAATCCATCCAAAGGTTGCCTGGAAGAAATTGCTAATAACCATAAGGTCGCTTATTGTATTATACCTATAACAAAACTAGAAATGTTTTTGCAATGAATATATATAATTGATGTATAATAAAATTTAAATAAATAAATAAGTAGAGTATGTTACGTTACGAAGCAACTATATTTGGTAAAAACTAGAATATCTTCTAACTGAATTACTGGTAAGAAGATAACATTTAAATTTGATTTAAATGTTTATAATTATCACAACAAGTGCGATCTCTGTACCTCATCTCAGAACCAGATAGAGAGAGAACAGAACAAACCGTAGGCATCAAGAGATGTTGCAATTCATATCTAGTCACCCAGCTTTCCAGCTGGATAGACATATACACTAAGAAATACGTAGACCACATACCCCGTTGTCCCATTTGAATTCTGAGTATAACAGTATAATACCTGAACAACTAAATTACTGACAGAGATATAAGAAAAACTAACTTATAAACCCGGAAGAATGTCGTAAATATATTTATGTAATTGAGGGAAAGGAATTTATTACTAGCCCTATCTCCCATTTCAAGAGCAAATATTGGAAAACACCTATAGGTGTGATAATGGCGACAGATTGATGACTTGTCAGAGATACTTAATCAGACGAGCTTTAGAAAAAACTCTACCACCACATTAGTTTTTCATCAAGACCTAGATGGTAGTCACCCTAAAGCTATTTCTGGTTTCAGCATGAATGGGTCGGCTCGCCGAGGATAGTACCACCCTCTCATAAGAAACTGACGTGAAGTAACAGTGCTTACATTGTTTCGTTTCGTTTGGTCAATGAAGCGCCCAAGGCCCACCTCCCTTCCTTCCCGCAAATACAAGTTGGCATTGCACTTGCGACTCACCTGGTGTTGCTAGTGTCTATTGACGGTGATGATCACTTAACATCAGGTGACTCACGTGTTCTCTTGCCTCTGTGATATAAAAAAAGATCTTTTTAACCTATATTAATCATGAAGACATACTTATATTGAGCCCCATTTAAAATATGAATATACTGAGCAAGGAATTTGGTAAAATTAAATGGAAAGGAAAGCGTATCTAGCTGTATTCATTACGACAGTAAATACTATGAAGATTTATATAACTTAAGCAATGAATCCACGGTAATGGTGATACACGTGCGATTCACACTCTACGTAATAGAATATACAAGTACAGCTAAATAGGTACTTAATATAACTTGACTGAGCAAGTGCTGGGAATGTTAGTAACACAATAATAATGTCTTCTTCTACTTCCACTTTATACCCAAATGCGTAATATTACTTAACCGCAACAAAATTATATACAAGTGACGCGCACGGGGCTTGTAACACGTATCCCACTAAATTTTAGTTAAAGTCGTTGCTGGCAACAGGTGCTTTAGATGAGCCCGTTCGAGACTCGTAATTATCATGGCTCCGGTCTACGCCATTCCATGTATAGCTTGTGTACAATAAAAGCCAAGTGTGCTGGAAAAACTTCATATACTCGTATTTGTGGGAAGAACATTGATTTTTTATCATTTTTTTTTTATTATCCCACACTTTATGATCGTTGAAGATTGTTTTAGAAATTTTGAAACAAAAATACAATAGAGTTTTATGATACATAAGTAATGAGTTTATTTTTCTATATTCTTTTGAGTTTTCCTTAATCAAAATAAAGTACTGAAAACTTATGTTTTTCTATAAATATTTCACCAAATATTTATATTGTATATATTGTACAAGCATGCACAATAAAAAAAATGCCAAATGGCGTATATGAATCATGCAAATGATTAAACATTGTTGAATATATTGAAATACCGGTTAATGCAGAGTAAATATTTATTTAAAACCGCAAAATTTTAAAGTGCCATTTAAAATATCGTATTGAAACAGTATTAATTAAGTAGATTTCCCTCAGAATGGACCATTTACTGAATCGCCCTTTAGAAGATAAATTTAAATTATATCAAGTCTATATATTTTCGAACCACGCCGTCGGGTAACAACATGCGACCATGTTCAACCATCACTACTGTATCACATTTTATACACTTGTCAATTAAATGTCACATGCGATTCGCTGTGAATTTACTCATTGGTTCGAAAATCAACCGGCCAAATGGAAATTTACATAAAAAACACATACGAATACTGTTATGCTTTAACACAAACTGCGCAATATTTCGTTTGCGGATAGAATGGTAGACCGCTACTGTTTAAACAAAATTGAATTTAGTTTTAAAATAGGCAATAAACTATTTGAATAGGGAGTAAGTAGTTCGACAAAACTACTGGGTATATTCAGTAATTTAAACATTTATTCAGGATGAAATACAAACTCGGTTTCTGTTAAAATACTTTAAGTGGTTAGGTATTTTCTATACTGGCAGGCTATACTTTTATACCTTATTTATTCGATCCGCGTACCTATAAAAATCCTCTTGCAATAAATTTATTATAGTATTCTTCTTAAAAAAAAAACTAACACTGTGGTGAAAGTTTCTTGGTTTATTAGAAACAAAGTTACATTTTCGAAGTTTTGATTAAGCTCTAAGAGGTTAGAGCCATAAATTAATCCGAAGCGGACTAAAGCATGCAACGAATTTATGAGGCGTGCAGGTTTATAATCATGTATTTTTGGCTATGCATCCGCTAACAAATAATAACAGAGATTAGTGGAAAAAAAATGTGTATAGGTTGATTACCAGAACTTAATTTCGAAATCTATATCTCAAATAAAAAAATTAGCTTGTATAGGGAAAAATAGAAACATAAATTAACAACAACTGAATAAAAATACTTCATAAATCAGCGTTATTTATTTAGAAAAAGGTCCTTAGAGTATTTTAAATTCAGATTATTGGTGAGATTGTGATGTGTCAATCGAGAATTAATTTAAACTTTGCTGGCCAAAGCGAGCAGCGAACATCCTAAGGGACCAAACGGGTATCAAATCGAATAGAAGGTTATAATTGGGTTGGTTTGAGCGAACAAAAGCCCACGTTACAGTTGACGATCAATTGATTTTAGACTCTAAAACGTAATATTTAACGTTGAAAACGGCTCGGAGTTTTAGCTCGTTGAAACTTATTTTCATTCGGTCGAAACTAAGCCGCTATCGTGGTGGGTCTAACACTCGCTTAGTAGGTGCTTCACAAAAGTAATTTGCGAGTCTCGTGGCCGATCGTTTAGATCTTGTCGCATTTACATACTTAATTAACGTTTTCACATATGATTATCCCTATGTTGCAAAACAGTTACAGCAAACGTATGTACGGTAACCGGATTTATTGACACTAGAATGAGAAGTAGCTCGTGCGGTCACTGAAATAGTTTTGTACATGAAACATGGTAAATAAAATGGTTTACAGTACAGTTGTAATAGTTTCGGGATGTCTCTTTTATATTTTATAAAATAATTTTCCTCACAGAATTATTTCATAGCTGTATTTTTAACTATAACATTATAATGAAGAGTTGTGTTTACATTTTTTATTATTAGTTAATGTATAATATTAATTTAACAGACTATGAAATCATTTGAATGAATGGATTTAGTTAGTTTCTTTCACACGAATTTAATAATTTCTTTTTCGTTAATCACTAGTGCGATTTGTGATTATGTTATAGGGAAGTAATCAAATAGCTACTACAAATGATGGTAATTCTGTTACAGTAATTCTCTTTTGGCTTGTCGCTTTATAAAATCAGCCAGATAGGCAGTTATATAGACGCTGGCGTTTGGCGGCATGACGGAGACTATTGTCAATGTATTCTAGATTTCTCGATGGTCGCCGTTACTTTTTTTTTCAAAATGAAAACGCTGTTGACCTGGAAAGATCTTTACAGATTCACCGAACTACTGAGGCGAGCGCTGAAGGCACTCAGCCGATTTGGGATGTTTGGGCGACTAACTTAAGGGTGCACGGCACACCTCGGCTTGGGATGTCGCCTGTTCTGTGCAAAAATCGCGACCTATCTTAGCTAACCTAAACTAAGCCATCTAGTTATACGTACATGAGTTATTGAAACATGCATGTGTACCAAGTATGCGTGCCTCGAGAACTCCTATATGTATTTTGTGTCGGAAAAAATCCTCTAAACTATATAGGATAGGGAAAAATAAAGGTACAACTCTCTGTCGTTTATTTCTCTGAAAAAGAAAAACATCGTGTAAGCGTGTAGGAAGCACGTGTGTATAAGTGATGTGAGTGATGTAAGGTTTTCTGTCACTGTATCGTGCGAGGAACGTACTCAAGGGCTCCTCGCCGATAGAACGCACCTACGGTCGCCGTTACTGAACGGTACTCACTATAAGTTACATGCCCTCTCTATAACGTGCTTCCATAAAAAAGCTAGTAACAGACGTATCACTTGCTTATGTAATAAAAATCTGAAACACTAGCTTATGTCTGTGGCTTCAATAGCGGTAATTTAGATAACGTTCTATGCCTCAGAAGAAGTACTTTTTCCTAGATAAAAACGTCCTCTATGTCCTTTTCTGTACTCTTTACAACGTGTATGCAAAGTTACATAAAGATCGGTTGAGTTGTTAAAATGTCAAAGCAAATAAAGTCACAATCGTATTTATAATATTTGTTATAATTAGTATTAAGACATGTTTAAGATATATTTAAAAATATTGGTGTGAAACATCTATAGGCGCGGTTAAACTTAATTGTTGATGTGGCGAGTGTGTAAGACGTGGCGACACAATACCATGCGCAAGCGACTGTGCGCAATATCTCTTGCCGCTTAAAGCTCGCATACCTATAGTGTAATTTGAGAATTCGAGAATTTGAGATTCGTTCGGTTCGAACAGTTTCGATGTTTCACATCTGCCAGTTTTATCTCAAAACACTTGCTTTCCTATTTGTGGCTTAATTGAATATTGTGTGTGTGAATGAAAAACAAAAGAATGTAGTTATTAAAATTCCAAATAACGAAAATATTATACAAAAAAAAAATCAAACCGCAAGCTATCAATGTCATCATGGAAAACAATAAGCCCCCAGGAGCTGACCATTTTCCATCTACGTTGACGGGCAGAGGCGCCTTGGAAGCTTCAACCCCTCACATTAATAACAGAACTAACAGCGCTTCTTGGTGGCAAATTAAAAACGTCAATCAGACATAGTAGCTATTACTGATAAATCAACGCCACTCTTTGCGACTATTAATTGCATTCGGGCTTAATTGAGTTCATTCATTCGTGTTTCAATGTAAGGGAATTAATGAAGTAACCAATTTGAATAGTAAGGTTACGATTGTTGTGGTAAAATTTCTCGGTAATACTCTCTTTTCTACTATATTTTATTGAAATTAATGGCTTGGAATAATTATTTAAATATATAAATATACAATTAAAAAAATATTATAATAATGAAAAGAACGTGTGTTTCTAAAAGAATAAATATTAGAAGCTACTGTATTGTTTACTTCTTGCCAGGAGCGGTAAGAACTAACAGTATATATCTATCTATATTATGATGATATATGATATTGGAAGATAAAGTTATTAAATTATGAATTGTTCGTTTAAATCAGATGGATATACGAAGAACTATTTTTTACCGCTCAGCTTCCGAATTAGCCACATTAGGTCAAAATGGCTTACACTAACTTTTTTTTTAACTTTGCGACATACGGTAATGACATTTATGTATTCGTATGCTTGCAATAGTACACTTATGTATCTGACAATGTGGTACATTATATGTTTATCATTTTTATCTACAGTAATATTATAAAGAGGCAATAAATACCCTTCTTTATCCTTCACCTAAATAGGTCAAGTAAATTATAATGGTTGTGAATGCTATTAATTTATATAAAAACTGCATAGTTTCAAACAAATAATCTGCACTTATATACTACCTTATTTACTAACTTATAATACTACGTTTTATTAAACAAGCTTTAAATCTAAAAAAGAAATAAAAAAAAAAAAATTAACCGACTTCAATATCAATAAAAAACTCATAAGGCACTAAAAAGCGGAAAAGAAATAGTTTCAAATTAACCAGATTAAATAAAACATATGAATATGTGTGCTACCTAGAGATGTATTGGAAGTAAGTGCCAACCGAAATTTCAAATTTGTTCCAGGTAAAAAAGTATACTATATCATACAAACATACTTCGCGAGAAGTTTATACCTATTAATGATATGATTTTCGATTGGCACCGACTTCCAATACATCTTTAGGTAGCAACACTGTATATGAGCACTAAAGGACTTTTAGAAATACGACCCCTAAGGTGGTGAAATAAGAGAAGAAACTTTGTACAAAAATTATCATTTTTTCCATTAATCACTCAATTATTTTATATAGAGTATATATTAATAGAAAATAATTACTGCATATAAAACTCATGCTAATCGGTGAGAAACTATTAGATATTAGATTAAAAAGTTAATCTTCAATTCTGTTCAATTTCTAAACATCTACCATATTATACCCATATTATTGTAGGTGGTGAATGGCTCGGCTCGTTCGGGGCAGTACCACCCCTCTCACAGAAAACCAACGTGAAATAACAGTGCTAACATTGTCGTGTTTCGTTCGATCAGTGAGAGTGTCGTAGACACACTTCCCTTTCGCTTTCCTCCTTTCCCTTTCCTTCCTCTCCCCCCTTCCCCATATACAGGCTGGCAACGCACTTGTGTCGTCCCTGATGTCGCTAGTGTCTATGGACGGTGATGATCACATCACGTGACGCACATGCTCGTTTACCGCCTTTGATAAAAAAATTGCTTTTATATTACAAAAGAAATCCTTCGACTTTATTCCACAGTATTATATATTTTGTTCCTCCAGCGGAAAAAATAAACAAAACTCTTGTAATCTAGAATAAAAGATAACATGAAATCTGTAAAGTGAAAACATCAGATACATTTTACGGTCAGAAAATCAAACGCTTACAAGCCCATGTTAAGATAACAATAGAGCCCTCATGTTTCAGTAATAAAAATTAACATTTACACCGTAGAAATACCTTACAATCATTTCTAACAATGAATCGGGGTTGTTTTGATGTTCGCAAGGGTCTGTGATTAATTTTACCTTTAAAATTCAAAGAAAATATTAAAGTGTAAAGAAAATTTGCTAAATTAGCTTCTTTATGTTTAATTTACGTGTGAAAGCTTAATATTTAAATGTAATTATTCAGATTACTTTTTGCAATAATGAAAAAAAAAAGAAAGCAATATAATATAGAAAACTGTTATAACAATAAATATATTAAAAAAATTTGTGATCTGCTAAAAATAAAAATTCATAGTAACATAATCACTACATATATTATCAAAACAAAGTCCTCTGCCACGTTTGACTGTCTATCTGTTCGCTAGAAACTCAAAAACTACTCAACGGATTTTCATGCGGTCCTCAATAGATAAAGTGACTCATGAGGAAAGTTCAGGTATATAATTTGTGAAAGTTTTATTAAAGCGGGATAACGTCCGCCGAACCCGCTAGTCTTATACAAATAAAAGTCTACCGTTGTGCGCACCTAATAAAAAGACTATAGTTTGATTCGAATATTTTCCTTAGTTTTACTTCTTAGGCACTTGGTAGTTCTTATCGAAAATTAATCTAAAACAAGACAGCTTCATTCACTAACAAGTTATTACAGTTTTAAACATATATGATTTTAATATCCGATAAGCATTCAGTGATGTATATCATCGGGCAAGCGGTGAGGTGCGCATGAGCAGTAGAGAAGATGTAAACAGATAACATTTAAAAAAATGTTGTAAACAAAGTATATTATAGTATTAGCAATTTTTTTATAGTTTTCTTTGTGCATAGAATATATTGTTAAGAAGATAATGAACAACATATACGAAGTTTTAGATATCAGCAAGTAGGTATTTTAAGGGTACCTA
The DNA here is from genome assembly GCA_014332785.1 of Antheraea mylitta. Taxonomy (NCBI): domain Eukaryota; kingdom Metazoa; phylum Arthropoda; class Insecta; order Lepidoptera; family Saturniidae; genus Antheraea; species Antheraea mylitta. The sequence goes on along the minus strand of JACEII010000039.1, from coordinate 335,572 downwards.
AATAATATTTTGATATAATTACATTTAATAAGGAAATTATATAATCTGTTTTGTGAGTAAAACCTTCACGAAACGTGAATATTGAATATTGTAATAAACCACAGTACGTTTCATTTAATATCAACAACTATAAATCAAGTAAGAGGTCGAATTGATTTTGTTACAAGCCATAAACCCGGTAACACAGTAAAATCAAAATTTACTCAACCGAAATGAAATTTGCATTTTGGTTAGCCTTTAATCGCGTATATATTGTTAACAGCGGAATACACGTAACAAATGTTTATAACTCTTAATACATAATCTGTTTTAGTTTGTTTTTTCTTTAATATATGTGAAAGTAGGTAAAATGGCTATCGGTATTACTTTACGAATGTTGTACAAAATAATATTCTTGGATTCGTTTTCCTTCTTTTAATTTGGTAGCATATTAAGGCTTTGTTTTATGTTCATCTTCAATCCGTAGTAAATCCATCGATTATCCAACACCTTTGGACGTAGTCGTAATATCAGGAAATATATCCCCTATAGTTGGGCAACTTCTCGATGGAAAGCATAGATAAACTAAGGCACGCCTAAACCTCATTGCGTAATGGCACTAAACCTTGCTATTGAGGTTAATCGCAGCAAATTCTACAATAATTGTTTTTTTTTTTAGTTTTAATATTATTGGAGATTTCTTTTGCCACTCTTTTTAAAGTATGAAGAACAAGTTCATAAATAAGAGTTTCGACTCTAAGATAGGAAGAAAAATCCAATTAATTTTATTGATATCTCTAAAGCTCGTCAATAGCCATTAAATGCTTAAATAATCTTTCTTATCTATATATAAATAATTCAAATACTTACTTTATAAGGAGTTATCATTGGTCTTATAACCAATTACTTCTATTATACACACATTTTTACTAAGACATATTTACATACATTACATTATTACAACACTAATGTATTAGCTTACTTAACATCTAAGTGATATGTTAAACAATCTACCGAATATAATTTAAATTACAAACAGTTGTAACCACTATCGCACCGCTGTTTTAAAAGTGATCTCAGCGTAATACCGTAGGGGAGTTGTAACATAAACCAACTTCAAAACGAAAATTTTCGCACGAAGCTCTCATAAGTACGTATGTAATTATCTACACACTCAGAGCTACTTAATACTTAAAAGGTATATATGATAAAATAACGATCTAATTATGGCTTCATTATTTTAATATACACTTGATTCCTTCTCAAATCGACGTGTAAGTCTTTCAGAGTCGAGCATTCATACTGAGTTAAATTAAATATTACTGTCAAAAGTAAAGTGGATTACAATATTGAAATTCCTTATTTTGTATATTGAAATTGTTACCATTAGTCTGGTCTTCAAATTTATTGGCACATAGAGCAATAAATACATGTTTATAAGATTTATTTAACGCTCAAACATATAACGGGCAGCTAGATCTCAATACAAAATATTAATATTAGAATTAGACTGGCTGCTATGCTACCCATGTACTACTAGTCTGACGCAATCCGCAAGCACAATACGAACAGTCATGCTTACTACAATGTCATGTCACGAGACTCGAGCCGAAAAATTTCTCGACGCGCCTAAAGAAGTGCTATTGACTTCAAAAATAGTATATAAGACATGTAATAAAAACTCCAACATTCTACCGTCTCAGACCGATAAACTATGAAGACATACGTAACATCCAAGTACAAACTGTTAAAATTTAACATCACTATACTGTTTCTTTTAAGTGCCAACCAGTTCACCTAAGTAGCTATTTCCGTAACGACTGGAAGTCATCGGTTTAAAATCGGATTGCGCGGTGCGCACGAATACTGAAGTGGATCGTACCATTAAACATTTACGCGTTGCAGATAACGCCTGCTTTTTGTGTACTAATGCAAGATTTTATGACCGTTTTATTGCACATTGATCTGATCTGAACTTCCACTTACCTGGTTGTTTGAAACAATACCTGATTACGTTTAATTGTCGTCATTTAACCTGATTTGTACAACGCAGTCTATTTAAATTTAGATGAGTTTATTTAAGCTTTATTACATTATAATTGTCAAAATCACAGAAACAAGTCCGATATTTTATACAATAACCGAATTTTTGTTGCTTTATAACAGCGGGCTACAACTTTTTGGAACAAAATAAACAAATGTTTATTCAACCTGACCAAATTCAAGATTAAACCCTTCTAACTTCATGGAAACAAAAATGCGGTCGTGTGTCAATATACAGAAGAGCCAGCTTTGTGTTATTTTCTAACCATTCTTAGTAAAACAATCGGATAACAAATAACAGAGGGCGAAATAATGAATGGTCCAGAAAAACGGGGCGGTTCTCGTTATGACCTAACATGCATAAATGATACGACGAATCTGACAAATGGAACGGCAGACTATAACAATGCTAGTGCCTCGAAGTGCCCGTTCAATTATGCAAATAGGCAGCGCGATGTTCGTCCAGTAATAATAAAACTGTTTAACAGCTGACAACCGGCCGCTCGTCCGGTGATACAATTTTTGTATTCAGTCATCCGTCCCGTGCAATAAAACGAGCTCAGGTACATACCCGACATGACGATGTCCCGCGATCATATTAAATTAGACCACCCCTAGCAGTCCACTTTATTTTTATTCGAATCCCATGAAAATATGAAACGTGTTTGCTCGTTCGCGTTTGGGTTGACTGCTGGCCGTTTTATTTCGCAAGTCGATGTTTATGAATTTGTTAATAAACACGTCGGCCGCGATGCTGTTACCTTCGCAATTTAGCCGTCGAAAAATGTTCCAACAAAAGTTACATTCGTCCGGCAGTCGCTCATAGCTGTTACGACTAATTATCCAGAATGTGTTGTACTGTTCAAATATAAAAGTAATCCGATAGTAATTTGAACAAAAGAATTCCTTTTTATGTGGTTGCAGGACTATATTCTGGCTTTAATTCCCTTTAGGAGGAGCTTTCATCTGATGAGATAGTAAATGGAATTTCAAGTCTATCGACCAACTAAGGAAATTAAGGTTATAAATTTTCGACATTTTAATCTTGTTGAAACAAATAGCTATCTCAAGATATTTTGATAATTAATTACAAAATTAAGCAAGGGCTATTTTTTTCTCGGTATCTAACTCATTAAACTGATCCACAGTAGGTGCTTTATCACTCAGTCAAATTGCGTTGCGTTTAATTTTCTTTTCCCAGCAGGTGTGTTCGACAGAGCAATTATTTACAACGTCAGCCGTGACGTCACTCCCTCGCTCCCCGAGCCCACCTCTCACGTGTTCTTCTGGGAATGAAACTAGATATTATTATCTAGGTAGTTTAAATCCATTTACTTATTTCAAGCTTTCCTATTAACTTTTTCATTAATAATGAATTTGTTCCTTAATTTATGTAACAGCTAACACGATATATTTCTTAAGTGATTATCATAATTACGTTTTGAATACTTCATAGGTTTTAGTGTTCGATCACTACCTCATCTAATGTTAAATGATGATGCGGAGAACTTACTCTCTAATGCAATTGTTGGAATACACCTTGCAAGTACTTGGCAACAGATTTTTAGCTAGCCAATCGGACTTAAAAAAATGAATAAAATTATGTATCAAACAGTTTTTGAGATTATTCAAATATTATATATAATTATTATACGTGACCTATAGGAAAATTAATTAGGAAAAAATTGTTATTTTTTTTTTAAATTTTACCACTCAGTAGCAACATTAAATATATCCGACTGGAGAGCGACAACTAATCAGCGTGAGTCACATCCGTAATAAGCCTGTGATAGGGTGGGTTGGTTCAAATGTACGTAGACGCTGCTAGCATTTTCAGTGACGCTCAGTGTTAGCTTATGCGTAGTAGCACGCTTAGGCCATACGCATAGTAATCGGTATACATCTATATGTATACTTCAGTACTAACGGACTAAACCATAATCGTCTGGGTGTAATAGGTACTTAAACTGCTCCCGCGTGAAGCTAGAGCAAATCTGTTACCCTGATCGTATTTCCAATGATTATGAAAAACATGAGTGTAGAACATCTAAATTGATCGTCTTTTGTAGGATTACTTCAGATTATTTTTTTAAAGTAAAAGTGATTACTGTAATTTATCCTTACTAGATAGATATATCCTGTCGCACACATTCTTATACATTATGTTATAAGAATAATTTTAAAAACACTTCTTTGTTGTGTAGGTTTAACTCATATCTAACGCATGACATGTCACAAAAGGTCTAAAAAGGCACATTTTTTTCTGATTTAGATGACAAATATCGTCATGGATTTACGTGATTTTTTTAATATTAATAATGTCTATCTCGAATAGAATATCTTTCAAATAGTGAAAGAATTTATAGAATCAGTGCAGTGGTTCTGGAGTTTACTTTCCTTTTATATAAATTTTATATAAACAAATATGGAAAATCTGCTTTCCATAATATATATTACTATAGATTCAAGGATATATACACTTACTTCTTACTAGTTATATACTTACTGGAATACTTTAACCGTACACAAGGTGATAAAACCTTCAAATGACTTTTGTTTTGTTATATTTCGAAATCACGCCACGACAGTGATCGCCACAGTTCTTGATTGTCAATGAGAGTTCCATCAAGTACAATATAGTCATTTAATAATGCATCCATAAAAAAAAAAAACGTTTTTATGTAATAATTTACTAAGACCTTCGACTTCGTCTGTTTAATTTATTAACAAATTACTTTAAGCGTAGAGGAAAAAACATCATCCCACTTTCTTTCTTTCTTTCACTTTCTTACTTTTTCACGACAAGAAGACAAACAACAATGTACGCGTAATGGGTATGAAAATCGTAGCTTTTTAAATATTTTATAATTTTGTATTAAATGTAACTATACCTATAATTATTTTTTAAAATAAGGACCAAGTGTCTTAGAAGTCAAACCAAAAAGTACTGTCCACAATATATTTAGTCATTTTTGCATTTGGTGCACACAGCAGCTAACCTCTATCATTTTGTTTATATATAAGAATATCGGTGAATTATGCTGCGAAAGAAGACATTAGATAGTTATTCTTAAGCACTAATTAAAACAAATCGCTCTCAAGTCAACTGTCAGCAATTTCGAATGTCACTTATCTTCAAGGGAAGCTTTATAAATTGTAAATGGAAATAATTAAATCCTATACGTATATGTCGCAACCCTTCTGCCCACCCCACTAGAGTGAAGGTCGCTTGAATGCTTGAATGTCAAAACCATTTGTTCCCCCATGTTTAGAAATGTCACTGGGCCAGAGACGCCTATACTTTAGCGTCTCTTATTTGACAGTGACATGTAGGATTAAATTGTGTCATGCTTATACCACAGAAAATGAGTTGGCACTGAGATTAAGTGTATGCCGTATTTTTTATATAACGTAATTAGTTTGAGCTTTATAGTTTTACACTGACATAATTTGATGCGGAATTTTTCGTAGACGGATTTTTTTATTATTGTTATTCTATTCTGGAGACTCTTGGTTCGCACCTTTTTTTTGCTTACATGTAGTATTTTGTAAACGTAAAAATCGTATCCGTGAGCATATTTTTTTTATTAGTAATTTATTTAATATTAACTGTTCAATTAATATTAAATATTTTTGGTTTAATGACGTTATTGTTTTAATAGCGCTTGCATTTCCATTATTTGTGGCCATTTTTAGGTTGTAATCCACAAGATAGACGGAATTATATTTTTTTGCATTTCATTTACCTCTTGCCACTTTTTTATCTTTTTTTTTTGTATACAGTTTTAACCTACCCTAAACTATTTAAAGTTATAGGCTAGTTATCAGTTATCAGCGGTTAGTTATCAGCTAGTATTATGATAATAAAAAAAACATTTGTACTTTATGTAACAGTAATTCATGCGCGCGACTTGATTTTTTGATTTGGCTTTGTAATTTAATGACAACTATGTATTTTATCTCGATAATTGTGTCCTGCCTTTTATTATTCTATTACAACTAGCAGGCACGGCGGACGTTGTCCTGCCCTGAAAATAAAAAACCTTGACAACTTATATACCAAAAACTCTACTTCATGAATCACCCTATCTACTGGTGAACATCGCATGAAAATCCGTTTAGTAGTTTTTGAGTTTATCGCGAACAGACAGACGCGGTAGGGGACTGTGAGTTATACTATGTAATAATTTGTCATCTATTAGGTCACCTACTGACTTTTTTGTGGCAAGAAATCTTCAAAACTGCTACTACTGCTGTCAAGTATATTACAAGTATTTTTTAATAATTTCAATGTTCAAACAAGATCCACTTGTTAGTGTAAATTCTAACTTATAGAATGAAGTATTGTTATACTATATTTTTATTTTTAAAAATATATATTTTATATTTATATATATTGTATTTCCATCCACTTCAATTGTATAAAATACTTAAAGTGTATTAATTAAAATATCCCTAATATTATAAAATGTTGAATCAAATATCTCAAGCTCATGAATAAAATATAAAAACCACTAAATGTCAATCTAAGATCCCGCTAAAAACTCCGATTAAAGTTACCTTTGTTATAAATTTCAGTAGGTACTGTTTTTCACCCCTTTAAAAAATCCCAATCCCTATAGCCTTCCTCGATAAATGAACTGTCTAGCACTGAAATAATTTTTTAAATTGGAACAGTAGTTCCTGAGAGTACTACTCCCTACAACCTCACAAACTTTACCTCTTTATAATATTAGTATAGATTAAGACATTTTCCAGAAATTGTATATAAACACTTAATTTTGTAGAACTGTTCCGTCTAAAATGGAATATTAATTTTGATCTAATTTAGATTACATATTACAAACAAAAAAAAGAGTATTTAAATGATTTTTTTTTCAATCAAAAACTTTAGGTGAAACATTTTAAGTTTAAACACCATAACATTCTTATTCCATGGCTAATGAGCATGCTAGGCTTTGTTGGTTGACATTTACGCAGGTGGCTGTCTGGCATTTAGTGAAAAACATTTCGCCGCTACACAAAAACAATCGATGGCAAAATAACCTTTTAATGTACTTGGTTATTCGACATTTACGACACGCAACTCCCAAAGAGTCATGATAGTTGAATCGTAGGTTATTTTATAAATAATCTAAGAATCTAACTACCAGTAACCATGAGTTTGGTAGGAATATTTGCTCAAATTATATATATTATATATGTAACATAGTGTCACAGAATATAGGTATTCTAGATATAAATTAATATTTGAATAACGAACGAAAGCACACATATTTTTACTCAAAATGCCCTTATGAATTGTCCTCTATCTTTACTTCATATTATAAATGCACATGTCAGTCTGTTTATTTATAACGCCTTTAACCACTCAACCGATAAATATGACATTTTTACATACATGTTTTCAGAGGTGCAGAACAGGACAAAGGGTTGTCTCATAATGTCTTATATACTGTTCCTAAGGGATAGGCCAAAACTACCTTAACGCGAGCGAAGCTGCGAGCAAATACTAGCAATATTACAAATTAATAAGTTAATATATAATAATTAATAAGTTTGTTTGTATCTGTTACTCTTTCACGCAAAAAATATTAAACGAATTTTGATGGAACTGTACAGTAATATAAGCATATACAAATACATTAAAATAACACACAAGTTATGAAGGCACAAAGTATATTCTTGTATATTTTGAATTTTATTTTTTTATGTTTTTCTTCAGTACATAAACTATTATTAAGATAATAAAGAATCCAGACGAAGTCGCGGGTATCGAGTAGTAAATAATATTTCTGTAAAATCTTTTGGATAAAATTAAAATTTCAATTCAGCTTTCTGACATATAAAATGTCAAAATATTAAAACTGTATTTTTTTCTTTAAAATTCCGTATAATATATGTCTAATGTCATTATTTTGCATAATGTGCTTTATTAACTTCGTAATGAAATGATAAGAAAACACGATTTTCATTTAAAGCAGTAAATTAAGTAAATAAAACATTATTTCTGACGTTCACTCCGTTGAAAAGGTGAAATTATTCATTCTCCTAACGATATAATTAAAATGACGTAAATGAACTTTAAAATAATTATAGAAATTGCTCGAAATTTGTGATGAATAGTTGTGTGAGTTAGAATAGTTGTGTGAATAGAATAATTTAAACACTAACATATCCCATAACGTTAATATGAATAGTTAAGGAGATTGTTATGTTACATTGTTCTTATATAGCTACCGTTGTTTTTGTTCGTACATCATTCATATTTATATATAAATAAATGAAGATAAGACAGTTCAGTATCTTTCTATGTTTTGTTTTTCAATCGTTTTTTTTTGTTTTGTGCCTATTAATGAGCTATAAGTATTAAGAATAAAAACATATATATTATTATGTCATTTTCGACCATTGAATATTTATACGTAATATATCGTATTTGTATACTCTCGCAGATTACGTAAAAGAATACAACAAAATTATACACAGTTTAATGGTACAAAATTCTTTAGTAAAAAAAACTCAACAATGTTGTAACTTAAAAAAATAATGAATTACGGTTGATTTTCAAACACCAATAAATAAAAATCGAACCAAAATTCAAACACCATGAAAAATTGCATATTCAAATGTTTTTTTATGGTGTTTATGCTATCCATTTTACTATAACTCGCCTCTATATGGTACAAGGTTCTACTCTTTTAGTTATTTTGTTATATACTGTAACGCGAACCAAATAATAGAAGATTGTTAGTATAGTATAAATGTGTACATGAAACCATTATGCTTCTTCGTTTTACATCCCTTTTCCCATTACTTGGGGTCTGGTCTCCTCACATTTTAGCGGCAAGTCAGTCTGTCTTGGGTTTTCGATTCTTGCAACTGAGTATTCTCGATGTTTTTCTATTTAACTACCACCTCAAACCACCTCTACCTTTTTCCCACTCGGGCATGTTCAAAGCTAATTAGACAACATATCCTCCTCGCAACTTTTTATATACCCATACTGTCTGAGGCGGTTCTTACTAAATTTGCCAATAAATGGTACAACTTTAAAACTTCCACGCATTTTATCCGGTATTTGGGTGTTGGGTATTTTATCAAGTCAATAGAATACCTGCAATAATACATTTAACCTTTGTTCATATTCATATCGTGCACCAAGTGTAATATTAAATATTACTTACGCCGTATTCAAATTTCCGAAGTTCGCAACAGATAGAGCTTCGAAGTAACAAAACTGTTTTATTATAACCTCTCCCGGTTTCGTAGTCTGTACTATTAATCGTCTTTTCTCTTCCGTTTATAATACTCACAGGGAATTGTGTGAGTCATATTTCCCCTACCACTATATTAATTCGGTGGAATGGCATATTTTTGAAATTCATGCATAGGAATGTTACTTTTTTCGAAGTCTAATGAATATTCATTACACATTAGACATTCGCGGCTATATGTGAATATTAATTTAGTTAATAAAGGTGCCTTGCTCTATATAAATAACATTGGTGTTTATAGAAGCTGTCACATTACGAACAATAAAAAAGATATCGGTTAAATTATTGCATGGTTAATTGTGATCAAAACTAACTGGTTAAAATAATAAGAACTCCGATTCAGCGTCTTCCAAAAAAGTACTTTTATTTCAACTTATATTGACGTATTAGCCATATATCTATTTTGTATCAAGTAAATTGATCGTTAACGTGCCAAGTTACAAAATTCTAACTAACCATAACACTTTACGCTTGCGATGTTCTTATATATTTCATACATTGTATATGACTATATTAACTATACTTAATATAAGTTACTAAAAATATTTTTATACTCACCCCGGTAGAGATGTTATTTCTCGAAGCCTTTTAAAATCTCATCGGATCAACAAAATTACAAACGGCTTAGACCCGTTCGCGAATCCCTATTATCACTTTTCGAAATCTTTCGAGGAAACAATTTAAGTTTCATCCTGTAGTAAGAGCTCAGACATAAGATGGGGAGTAGAGAAAGTGGTACTCTTAGGAATTACTGCATCACTAGTTTCACATAGATAACTATTGTCAGTAACGCTTTAACTTATGAAACGGTTTCTTTGTACAGTCATCTCTTCGCTCTTTGTTGACTGAACGCAAGTAATTGCTTTAGTTACTGTTGGAATATAGATAGCAAAATTCAAATGGCATGGGCCAGTTTGTGTTCTTAATCAATCAATTTGTTTATTGAAGATACTTTTACCGTAATTAACATATCTAGATAGTGTTAGCATCTTAGTACACACACTTTACATGTCTATTTTCATTGTGGTCGATTATTCCACTAATTCCAAACAACGGAATGATAGACAATTTCGTATAAAAATTTTTAACTAAAAATAAATCAAGTTTATTAGTTAGTAGAATAATAGGCCAGCGTGTTAAGAGCTCATACCTGATGGGTTTACTGATGGCAGCAGGGGTTTAGTTCATGTCACAATCGGCCACCGCCGCTGCAGAATTAACCGCCGCACGACCTGCTCTAAATGTCACTCTTATTATCGTCTGACACTTCGGGATTACCTAGAATAAATTGTTTTAACGTTTGGAAGCGGCCATTTCACTTGATGTCGACGTTTGTTATCTTTCAGCATTAAAAATGCCATTCGTTGGACCTATTTTAATTTACATTTCTACACTAACTTTTCTGACTCGTTTTATCAAGTACTGTAGGCACGCTATTCGACTTAATTTAGGTGTCAGTTCTATTGATTGCAACAATCAGCTACGTGTCACACTATGAAAATTGACATACGAATAAAGTTTCACAGACTGCAGCACGTCTACTAATAGCATTTTCCGTTTGGGTAATAAGTTTAGCATGCGCTATTACCAATCTACTGTCGAGCTTAGCGCCAGCCGAGCGCCTCTGCAGCAATCAATTTGTTTCATGTTCGGACGTTTTGATTCCGCGAATTTCACTGGAACACGACACTGACTATGTGCTCGTTGCGGCGTATCTTCATTTGCAAGTTTATAATGTTTTGTTAGAGTGGTCTTGTGAATTTGACTTCTAACTATTCAATAAAATTAAAGCTATAACAAACATTTCAGTAGTATAAAACAATTAAAATGGAGGTGGGCAGGATACATGATAAGACATGAAAAACAGAAATGGACTAAACTAACAACAGAATAGTACCCCAGAGAGAATAAAAGAAGCTGAGTTAGATAGAACAAAAGATTTGAGGACGGAATAAAAGAAGTAGCTGGTCCAATGGTACATGGACCCAAAGAGTAAGACATAGAGAAATATGCAAATCTTAAAAAGACGGACTTTGTCGAAGGATAAGCTGTAACAGGAAAAACCGGATGCCCTTAATACAACATAAATACACAAACATAATCTAATGTACTTTATATGCAATTTATATTTACAGCAATAAAGGCTTTTTTATTCAATAATGGTTGATTTTAAGTCACACCATGTAAGAATCCCTTAAAACTGTCCCACCCTTAATCTGTTATAGAAACTGTCCCACCCTTAATCTGTTATAGATATAAAATCGCAATATGTAAATGTTAGAAGGGATTTTAAGCTTCAAAGCCTGTGCTGTTCTAAGTGGCTCTGGTGACGGCGCCCCTCGGTTTCATTTGACATTCGGTTCACGAACACCTCGAACGACGTCTCTCGTTTCGGCTCATTCAAGCCGATTGCATTAATTTTACCATTTTATACACGATTTAATAGGCAAACTCAAAATCTTACACTTTAGGAAATAATGGATCTTAACTACAAGAAAAGAAAATCATTTAGATAACGGCTTAAATAACTTATATCCTAAATTAAAAAATATACTTATATCATAAACTGAAATCATGGTTTAATTAGTTTGACTGTGGAATTGAAACGTAATTTATTCATTACGGTGCAGTCTTTCGCGCTAAATCTAGCTCATGAAATGGAAACCTCTAAATAAGAATGCGGCTCGTCATATTTGCGTTGGCTACCTTCGATATATCCTCGAGAGTATTCAAATCAATCTCTGAACATTTTCAATTTATTTCAGTGTCCTTATCTGTGACAGCCTCGGCGCAGAATTAATCTGAACGGACTTGCTCGGTGCCCCCTCCCCGCGCACGATCCGCTTCCTCTCACCGGAAATTAAACGAATTAACGCCATCCAAATGTACATTTTTCACTTTAGGACTTACGCATCCTATCGATGAATCTCCCAATCTTTTTCATTGAAAAGCAATCTGCGGATCTATACGTTTATCTGTCTTCACTCTGATTGAACAATAGATACGTCACTGATGTACGTTGAATTGTAAATTGAATTCGCGTTATTGATTCGTCTACGCTCCATTTATTTGGAAAGCGATTTGATTAAACGAAGCGACACCGTTATGTCTCAGCTAAGCGTGGCTTGAATATAATTTTATGGCTGTATTGTGGTAATGACTGAGGATACAAGTTTAGCATACAAATATGAATAGCTATTGTCTTGTTGCTTATCAGGACATTATCTGAGAATGACGCGAAAAGTTTTCGTTATGTTACTTTGTCTGGCTGTCATATAACTACGTACTATATTAAAGATATCAGCTCACAAGAATACTAGACAAAGCTACGATGAATATTCATTTTATATAGTAGACATTTTGAGTAAACAGGTAACATATCAAGAAAATAGAACTGAAATATACTACACACATCAAAAAAGTCTAAGCAACATGCGTGATATTACAAATTTTACCATTTATATTAATTAGTTTCTAGGTATTTACTCAATCAAAGTGCGTAGGTAAGTAAACTTTTTTGTAATTGAGGACATATTGACTGGTTGTAAAAAAAATTTGATTATGTTTTGTTTTTTCATAAAATTCAAATGACTGCGAATTTGTTTGAATTTAAGTGCGTTTTAATTGCTACGTTTAGTCTTGATTTTATAATTTTACCAACCATTTAAATAAAGTTAGCGACAAAATTGAATTGTTAGATATTCTTTACGTCATGAAGCGACGTCATTTGATGGCAGATGAAATGCAAAGAGCTATAGGGATGTTGCAAGCGGAAAGTAATCAATCTCAGGTATCTCGACATTTTGGCATTCATAGAAGTGTTATTTGTCATCTTTGGCAGCGCTACAATAATACAGGAGAACCCGCCGAACAGCATCCAGGCCGTAAAAGGAGTACAACCACTCGGCAAGACCGGTACATACAACTGACTGCAAGACGCCAGCCGATGTTAACCGCTCGAGAGATAAGTTTGAGGCTATAAATTTCAAGTGGTGTTGATATAAGTCCTCAAACTGTGCAAAATCGACTGCATGAGTATGGCCTACGAGCTCGATGCCCAATCAGGTGCCCACTGATACGTCACGGGAATCGCGCTCGTCGATATGAATGGTGTAGAGAACGCATAACATGGACTCAGGAACAATGAAATAAAATTATGTTTTCCGATGAGTCGCGATTCGGGTTTAAGCCTGATACAAGAAGGGTGCGAGTGTATCGTCGGCCCGGAAATACTGAAAGGCTCAGGTGCGTTCAGGAAGTTCATCCATACAGCGGCTCAACAGTTATGTTATGGGCGGGTATTATGAAGAACAGGCGAACTGAGCTCGTTTTTGTAAATGGAAACATGAATGCTGAAAATTACATTGAGGATATTCTCAGACCTTATGTCTACCCATTTGCACTAACCTTTGGCTCCGATTTTAGCTTAATGCAGGACAATGCGCGTTCACATACAGCTTGGCGAACCAGTGAATACTTTGCAACGGAGAACATCCGGGTATTGCCCTGGCCTGCACAATCGTCAGATCTCAATCCCATCGAGCACGCGTGGGACATGCTCCAGAGACGTGTTTTGAAGGACTTGAACGGGGCGACAACAACCCACCAGCTGAAGGATTTGGTACAATTCCATTGGGAGCGAATACCGCAAGATGACATAAACAGTCTCATTAATTCAATAAATAATCGTTGCCGACAAGTTCTAAATAGCAGAGGAGACCATGCTTTGTATTAAATTGTTCTATTCTTTCACAATAAATACAATTTCTTTAGAAATTTCATTTTGTAAAAAAAAAGTTTAGTTTCTTATGTATCTTAGTTTCTACAGTATATTCTAATATTGTTCATTTCTGTTATTAAAAGAACTTATAAAGACAACAGCTGTTATTTTTACATCATAGAACCCTAAAGACATTATTTTAAAAATAAAATACAACGTTATAATGTGAAGAACCATCCTAAAATTTAAATTAGTACATGTTGCTTAGACTTTTTTGATGAGTGTATTTTCCATTTTATAATATACTTTATTATTAAAAATAAATGGACCTTTATTTGGAACATAATTGGTAGTCTACGTTATGAGCTTACAAAAAAATTGATAAGAATTTTACTAATATATATTTTAATTTGTATGTATCTTAACATTTTAAAATAAATTGATTGATAATATTCATATTATCAAACAATCCCTTACAACCTACTCGGTAGTATACTGCAATCTAATTTAGAGGTAAAGTAATATTTTAAGCGTATACAATTCTAGTGTGATAATATACTTATACGACCGCGATAAAACGCACCGTAATTTGTCAATTGTTTTATTATTTGCAAATACGCATGTGATTATCTCATTACTTGTTTCTAATTGGAGATATTTATTCGTAAACCAGACTACGACTCACGCTGAATCAAAAATATATTACAATATCAAAATATAATGCCGGCGACAACTCATTGTATTTCACTGCGAGAGATGATTTTAATTACACTATAAAAAATACTGCACAATATAATCATCGATATAAAATATTAATACTCGCCATTTATCCATACATTTATTTTCTTTTTAACGATTTTTTATATAATGGAATATATGGAGTCATTAACAGTAAACGCTACAGCGTGCCAGTGAAATGTGTTTGAATCCCTCAGCTAAAACAACCCCCATGTATTCTATATTGTAATGGCGTTGTAAAGCCCCGTACACACCTGCGACGGACCGCGCGGTTAATTAATTCAGAGCCGGCCATTGCCAGTACTGGAGCCACTATTATCGAGTTAAAATAGTTTCTTGTTTTGCTTAAACCATTTCCCTTACTGAGTGCCCTGTATAGTCAACAAGTTTCAACAATAACATAATTTTTTTTTTGTTTTTTTAACAAAATGGTGTATAATTAAAAATCAGTTATACTTTGTATCATTAAAAATATTAAAAAAAAACCTAAGTCCGCATCTATTACAGCAATAAGGCTTCTAATTTTAACATAAGTTACATCCTATTATTTTAAATTGTTAAAATATATGTTTTTAATTGGTTTTTATATTTATTATTTAATAATATCATCAAATTATTGCTGTAAATAGTTATTAGACAGTTTGTAAATATTATATCGAGCCATATACAAAATTACAAGCTCTTAAGAAGTTAAATATGTAACAGTTAATAATATTTGAAATTTTCAAATTGAATTCACCAAAATTACCATTTTAGTATTTACTTATTGTATTAAGTGTTATAAATAATGCATGTTATCTACAAGAATAATTGAGTTGTACCACATTACAAATAGATACTTTTCTAATTTAGTTTATCACTTATACTGCTATGTGATAGAAATGTCAAATACATATTTGCTTTACAGGCAATATAAAAATATTCTTATAACACATATTTTATTATAGTAATTTTGTAATGCAACAAAAGCCTATATATATATATATTAATATTTACGTGCATAAGAGTGTTCTTATTCCTAAAAATAGAAATATAGGTGGAATTATAATGTTACTACAAAGAAAGACATACTTAGTTTAAAATAGTAATCTAGTTAACAAACCAATTCACAGGGCGGTAATCTATACATTGTCATAAATAAAATTATAATCAGTTTCTTTTATGTGAAATGTCACGAATTGAAACAATTGTTTACATTAATCTGGTACACAGGGACATAATTTAAACCGAGGGCTTTGCCGCTCATCCTCTTAACGAGCTCGCACTGTCCAATAAATTGCTTCAAACTATGTACATTCTGATTAATAAAACTGATTATGTTTATCGCACGGTTTAAATTTTAAATTCAACGGTATTACTTATTATATTCAAAATGTATTCGTTAAAGCGTACAATTATTGCTTTGGGGAATATTTTGTAAACACAATAAGGTGGTTAACCGAAAAACGAGCGTTAAAAAAGTTACCTCAAATTGTAACAAAAATATATTTAAGTGTTATTTCGAGTCGGGAGCAGCTGGTCCGCGATACTAACTAACCGTGATTACCCCTCCAAAGCGTGGCGTGTATCATTTTTTCAACCCTCTCCAGAGTGCCGGCTCACCGTCTTGAGATTGCTGTAGCTACTTAGCATTAAATTGTGAGCTCTTAAAAGTCGCTTTGCGTGGATTACGCGGTTTTTTTTTCATAGCTCCGCGTAGATTGCGTTCGTTTAGCTTTGTAAATACCTTAAAGGTATCGGTGGGTATAAACTAGCCCCGCATCCACGTTGACATTAATGAGCCGGTCCCTTTCGCTATCACAGAAATGTACGGTTATTCGCGTAAGTACTTGCGATACTGTTGTATACCTCGCCTTAGATTTGTGTCTGTTTAATAGAATTAGGCAATATCATACTTACTAATATTATAAATGTGTTTGTTTGTTTATTTGTCACGCTTTCGAGTATTAGGGAGTCAACTATGTATTATGAAATTTTGAAAAAAAGGATATATCGAGAATTAAAGTACATATATGCGAGCGATGCCGCGAGCAAAAGCTAGTAATTTTTTTTGTCACTAGGAAGATCTCTTCATTAGGGTACTAATTCGTAAGGAAATGTATATTTCCATGAAAATAAGACACGCTCAACGTGCTTTTAATACGATAAATTCTGAAATAACCGATGAATCCTATTCACTACACAAAATATACTATATTTATTTACTCCCCTTAATATTGTCTATACGGGAAGATAAAAGAAGTTAATTTTATAAATGGCCCATTCTCGATATACGTGGGTAATGTTGCGTTGGCGTTATCTGGTCCAATCGGCCTAAGACAGATAGTGTGGTCGACACGCGAACGGCGATTGATTAGCCGGGTCTGCACCGCTCTGATGGGTTAATATAGCCGCTAGCTGATTAGCTTGTAAGCTACCACTTTACTTACTCTAAATAACGTGAATCAATGCATGCTATTTTGTATTTCATAAGCAATTGTGACTAATATTTTGAATGTGAAAGTAGTTTTTTTGTTACGCTCCAAGCCGTAACTATTTAACCGATCATTGAAATATAGGATCCAGATAAACTGTACTATTCCCGAGCGATATATTAGTAATTATCGTGTTAAATCAATTAGAAACAAAAAAAAATCATTTTGTAATATTACTTTACATAATTTACGCAAACGATGACACAGACAGTTTATGCTATGAATAATATTTTAAAATTATAAAATATGAATAAAGATAAAATCACAAGACATCAAGGACTGCGTAACTGGTAGAGTGACGCTGAAGCTATTACTGGTTTTAGCATGAATGGGTAACCTCGTCCGGGGTAGTACCACCCCTCTCACAGAAAACCGACGTGAAATAACAGTGCTTGCATTGTTGTGTTACTTCCGGTCAGTGAGAGTGCCGGAGGCTCACCTCCCTTCCTCTTTCCTTCTTTCCCTCTCCTACCCATTCCCCTCTCCCATATACAGGCTGGCAACGCACTTGCGACTTCCCTGATGTCGCTAGTGTCTATGGACGGTAGTGATCACTTAACATCACGTGACCCACCAGTTCGTTTGCCTCCTTTAATATAAAAAAAAAATCGGTCGAAGATGCAAGCACAATTATTCTATCTATATATCTATTTATATAATAGGAATTTAAATCTAACAGGAGCATACTTATTCGATCTTCGTAAAAAAAATGTTGCAAGTGTCTAGGAATACGTAATAAAATACATCTAAAGATTATAAAAGACTGAATAATGTGAACGCTACTAATTGAATTTCCTTTGAAAACATTTTAAAAATTTACTTTCAACGCAAGTTAAATAGCTATGCGAAAAATTTAATTTAATAAATAATTGATATTACAATATGAAACCGCAGTAAAATTTAAATTTATCAATTGATGGACGTTAAATACAATTAGTATTACAAGAAATGCAACTTGCGGATTTGACTTGCGGTTTATAATTTTATTAATTAAGTCACGAAAATCGATGATTTTTGAAAGGTTCGAATAGTTTAAATAAAAAATAATTAATATTATTTAGTTTCAAATTGTCCACTAACCGATATAGTAATTTGATTTAAAATTTTCTGGACCATGGAGTATGGATAACTACATACATACAAATATATTAAATATCTAAACCGAAGAAATAAACATATTCATCTCATAAAAGTGTGCACACTCACAGAAAGACTGAATTCATATCAGCAATTGTATTACCAATATATAACATTTTTTTAATAGTCTGTAAGAATTTGCAGTGTAAATTAGAATGGGAATACACTCGACGTAGAAATAGCTTTCCCGGATACAATTCCAAGTACACAGAGTTGTGGGTGTTTTGCGATACATTTTTAACCTGTGGGTGATATAATACGATTTTATAGAGGTAAGAAGTCAAGTAAGAAATGTCACATAATTATAATATTTTTATTTGTAAAAAATGTATTTGGTTCCGTATAAGTACTTCATTCCATTAAAAGGTTTTTCTCGTGTAGTGTGTATATATTTAGATTAAGCAGTTTATTTGAATATTACAGATTATTATTTTTACCATCGCCAAAAATTGAGGCAGTTAAGCGATGAAATGTTGTCGAGTCATTGCAGTATATAATATTGGTAAACCCTGGCTGGATACAGGCTCTGACCCATATTGACGCGTTTGCGTGCATGCATACATTAACTGTTTCAAACCAGTTTAATGTTTATATGCGTTAACACATATGCGTGTTAATAATTATTTTTTGCGTCCTCCAACTGTCCACTCTAACAAGTTATTGCTCAATTAAGCAGTTTAAAAATGTTGTTAAATTGTAGACAGTTTCGCTTTAAAATATTGTTAATAGTTACACGAAACCGTTTTTTACATGTTACTAAAAACATTACGAGTAAATTGACTTGTAAACTGATGAGAAACGTCAGCTATTTGATTATATATTTGATAAGCAAATGTACGTTGTTTTTAATGTTTCACAGTTGCCGTTTTAATGTAGGTTCGTGAAATTCGATAAAAAAAAAACGAGGTTACAAATTATTAATACGAAACGCGAAACTCTCGTTTACTTATTTCGGGGATCATTTATTTTCGTCAAACAATTAGGTTCGCCGCGTCGCTCGCAAGGCTGACTGTTCGCCTGAAGAAACTCCGCGTCACATCGGCTCTCCCTCAATGAAAAAAGGGTTAGTTTAACACACAGTTTTTTGTTGCATAAACCTACGCAACGCTCGAATCCCATTCCATCGGATAATGCGCTCCGGTCGTGCGTCCGTCCGACCGTCGTCGGTGTCTTCGAGTTGGGACTTTAAAAATGTCATTCCCAGAGAGCCCAGTAAATCCAGATTTATTCTGTTGTTGAGCGACTTTATAATTCCCGCTGAACTTTGTGAAACGTATACCGTGTCCATGAGTTCTGCTAGTGACCGCAACGGTGCCGCAGCCTAATCCGACTCGCGGACCAGAATTGTTGCCGAAACTTATACTAGAGTTACTGGACGAAGCTCTGCGACATCGTTTTATAATCATACTTAGTGTTACACAGATATACTTTGATTAATTCGCACCGCAAAGTGAAATAAACTTTGAGCCAAAACAGAAGCGTTGTTCTCTACTAATCCCTTTCATAGACGAACCGTGAAAGTTGATTGTTAATCTGAAACAGATACTTGTACATTATGTTAGCTATACATTCAAACGTAGTCGGCGTGTATCGTAAAGTTTTGCACCACTTTCACAGTAATCCAATAAGTCGATGAGCGTGATAGAAGTTTGTCTAAACAATACAAACATCAATATTTATTCTAGACGTAACATGTACAATCATTATACATGCTTACATAATATGTTTACTTTTAGTATTACCTAATCTATCTATCTAATACCTTTTAACGAGCAATTCTTTTATATTATTATATATTCAGGATCTTGGAAACGGCGTCATCTATTTCCGTGAAACTTAGTATGTAGGTAGTTTCGGGGACGATAAATCGATCTAGCTAGATTTTATTCATAGAAAACTTTTTTTTACTGAGATTTCAGGCAATAAAAAAAATATCTAGAATACTCGTATAAAGGTAAATTTCGCCGCCGCTGTCAAAACAAAAATAGCTCAGATGGAAATTGGTTGCTTCGAAAATCCGTGTGACCCCAGTTCGAATTCGAGTTTTTTTTTTGTTATGATAATTTTGTAAGGCAAACCTAACAATTTATTTAAAAAATAGATATTTTAATTATTATGATTATAAGAGAGATAGGTACATTTCTTTTTTAATGAAAAGTGCTAATATTGCGAAAGCAAACCTAACAGTTTATTTTAATTTAAAAAGAACCGAGCTGTGCTCGGTCGTCCAGGTACTCCGTATAATATTTCTATATATTTTTGAAGACGAAACAAATATTAAATAATTATTTAATTGTGTTTCTGTGACAAAAAGAGCTATAAATATAATTTCAATCCTTTTCAATTTAATAGTATTAGGTTGGTATTTAATTACAGTACGTCTGGCTTGTACCTCTATGAGTGGAGGCCTTTTTTTGTCTCTCTCAGTGCCATATTTAATTTGATAATGACACTTACTTCTTGATATATAAAAATGGATATTGTTAAATTTGAAATAAAAAAAAACTTGCATAATATTTGATTATTAAATTTGCTGTTCCTAAGCATGATTTTAACGAAAAAGATTATCAGTCCATCAATTTTCCTATAACTCGCCAATAGGCGGAACTAGATTTTTAACTTTTTTTTATTAAATTTTATATTGTAATTTAACTTTAGTTACGAACGGTAATTATACTAGCCCATGCCCGCGACTTTGTTCGCATAATAATAATTACTTTGGGTTACCGCTAACACGCAGCAAAAGCACTCAAGAGGAAAATAAATCCCGATTTTTACGCATTTTTCACCTGTGCTCCGCTCCTATTGGTCTTAACGTGGTGATATATAACCTACAACCATCCTCGATAAATTAACTATATAACACTGACAGAATTATTCAAATCGCACCAGTAATTCCTGAGATTACCCCCTACAATATCACAAACTCACAACATCACAAACTTTACCTGTATATAATATTATTAGTATTAGTATAGATAACAAAATACAAATATATTTGAACAGATCGAAGTGTGCATATATTTAGCCAACGCAGAGTTTAGTATACATCAGTTTAATGGCCACCTTGTAAAGTCACGCGAGGTTAATCTGTCTTCATTTCCTATCTATCAGAATAACGGTCGAGCCCGTAGCTGTAACGAAGTATATACCAGGGCTGCTAACTCTGTAGTTAAGAATAATCAAATGTATTTTCTTTCTATTACACATTCTCATCTGATGAAAATACACCTACAGGTGCGTAGACATTTCAACTCAAGAGCGGTGTCTACTAATCAAGCTTAAAATGTTGGGTGGTCACGATATTTTTCTTCACTCAAAACACCGGTTTATTCGTCAGGATTGGAACAGACATTAATCCACGCGTTTTACACATAAATCGCGTTTTAAGATTAACCAATTTAAATTCAGAAGCCAACAGGCAGGCATGACAATAATGGCTGACGTGAGACTGTACACTTATTAGTCGACGTTGTTTTTGAATTCCTCTGTGTTTATTATTCGATACAGTGACATCACTGTCTCATGCTACAATAAAAAAACCTAACTATTGTACCGGGGTCATGTCTAATATTTGTTTAATGATATATAATTAGCTTTCGACCTACCCCTACGGAATAGGACTCTTTTCTGGACGAAAGATACCCAATGTCCTTTTCTGTAGACAAAGCATATCCAAAACTTCGCTATGTTTGGGTAAGTAGTGAAAGCGTAAGAAACAAACACACTCACGTATGTTTTTATTATATTGATAAAGATAGTTTTTACGGAACTATAACATAATACATGCTCTTTACATCAATATATCTCTTTGTAAGCGAATTTCAAACACACCTCTAATATTCTTATGTAAGCCTAGTACTACTAGACAGTAACTATTATAATTTGTTAAACAGTATGAAATTTTCGTAAGCATATTATGTCTCCCTATTACAAGAGATTTAACCGAAAGCATAGACAACCCTGAACGTGAGGCATTAGCTACTATCATGCGACTCTGTTAGTGAAAAATGATTTTCTACCACACCTTTCCGAGGCTTCACAATCTTTCACTGTTTGCTTTGTGTTACGAACGTTATCTAATGTCTGTGGTTTGCGTGCCGCGTTACTTATAAACTTTCATTTTATTAATGAATATTTCTTTCTGATTTCAGGTATGTATGCAAAAAGAAGTTTAAAGGTTTGTGTAAAAAATAAACATTTTATTTTGCCTATAGACTACCGTTTATTCACTACTTATTGGTACTTCAGTACAATTACTAGGATATACAACTCAAGGGTGGTAATAATTCAGACGAGCTCTCTAAAGCATCTTAATACGATATTTGAACCTATGTGAATCGACAAAAAATATGACATAGTCATCATTGTGCCACCACTCCTCTTAAAAAATATTTAACATAAATATATCTTTATGTCCTTAAGTATTTGTCGATCGTCGACAAATTTTAGTACATTATTTTAAGAACAAATTTTGCAGTAGTTAGTATAAAAACTTGTTAGAGTTTGGCCAATTTCATTGTTGATTACAACGATTTCTAATTTTTAGCATACATTATAATAAGTAAAATCTAAAGGATAATAATAAACATAACAGAAGCTTATGCTGTTTGTCCAATCGAACTACTTGCAAATAGAGCAAACTTAGAAATAAAACAGCAACGCCAAAATTATAACTAAGGAAACAAAACACGGCACAAAGGGATATCAACGAAAATTTCAGAATTCGCGTACATTAACTCATTTAAATCGGTAACGCTATCAATTGATTATGAAGAAAAACATTAGGAAGAAATCCGAACCTACAAAATGTAATTGCACCACCATAAGTGGTAAAAAACAGTGGAACTGTTGAGTTTCTCGAAGTTAGAAATTGCCCATATGACGTGGGCCAGAGTGGTAGATATGTTTCTCCTTTGATAAGAGGTCTATTATCCTACAATAAGTCACTTACAGGCTATGTTGATGATAACTCGCGATAAATTTAATTCATATAATAGTTACTTGTATATTATAATACTTCAATCAAAGCTTTGTAAAGAAAACAATAAAAAAATAAATCACATACATTTATAACAACAAACTACAATTTTTATAAAATAATATCTTATACTCATACATCGTAGCGAGTATCACGATTGAGTATTATCGACGAAAATGTAATTTACTCACCTCGTTATTTACGAGAAGCGTTTTCCGATCGTAATACCAGCTTATTTAAAAGATATCTCTGAACTTTGAACTATATATGCTCCGCTACCTACCACAATACATCGACAAGGCTTTTATCCGTATGTTATCGATATTCCATCTCATCTCTATTCTCATGAAATATTTTACACTTATTTCTCGTGCGAACAGATAAGAATTGGTATCGGTTAACTATATTTTGATGGATCCAAAGTATAAATACAAATGGAAACCGTAAAACTTTTGAGAGGACATTGTATATCGTAATAAAGTTATAACATTTTTTTTTTATTTATTAGACTACTGTTTTTGTCCCATGGTATAACTCACGTTAATATAAGTCTCTCAAGTACTCAAGTAAACCGCGATCAAAAGCTATTCAATCATATATTTAGATTTAAATTTTTGTTTTCGTAAATATAACCATACTTAGTACGTGGTGAAACAATAGTACCACATACTATGTAAGTAAGGTGGAGGAGGATGATGTGAATTTTAATTACATTTTTATGATACTAAAGCGAGCGCACTGAAGTATGTATGAGGGGCAGAGACCCCGCGCTTGGGAAGCGACGCGACGCGGTGCTTCCGGCGTGCGCACACAAAAACGTTAACCCTTGCTGACTTTGCAGGCTCATTGAGACGAGCACAATCGAGACATACATCCACAACTCTATCCGGGTATAGCACACGATCGACTTTGATATGAAAATTTACAACGTACTCTAGACCTCTTTCAACTTGTTTCATGTTAATACTAACTTCTACGCGCGGCTTCGCTGGCATCAATGAGGCAGATTTCATCTATTTCTGATGAATAGTACATTTTGATGTGAAACATCTATAGGCACGAATAAACCTGATTGTCGGCGTGGCGAGTGTATAAGACCTGGCGACACGATGCCATGCGCAACCGACTGTGTGTAATCTGTCTTGCCGCACTGAGCTCCCATACCTATAGTGTATTTTCAGGTTCGTTCAATTCGAAAAATTTCTATGTTTCACATCTGCCAGGCGTTCCATAAAGGCTCAATTTTATATATATACATATAATAAAAGGTTAACGGACCGTAATTTGTACATTAAAAAATTTAAAGAAAAAATACTCTATTGGCGCTTAGAATCAATCACAGAACACATTTCGTGGTTTTTACATTTTTTTTTAATTTTGTTCTGTTGAGAACGTATATGCAAAATTTCATGAGGTTCGGCTTAGTAATGAATTCGTGCCAGATAAACAAACAAACTCATTTTTCAACTATAATAGGATATTAGTAAGGATATAAAATATCTTTGACATAATGTTAATGGTCAATTCCTCAATTTATAAGACCTCTTTTCTACATAATATCACTTCATAGAAAAAATTAAGTAGCCTATAATAGTAGTGATCGGGATGTTCCATTTGTTTACACTATATATATATGTATCATAAATCGTACAAACTTTTGCCAAACCGTTCTTATTAATAACAGTAGGTGCATTGTAGAAAAATGTATATTCGAAGCATAAATTTTACGTTGAAATTTTCGAAGCACGACAATTTTGCTAAGTATCTACAACATATATACAAATATATTTCAATATAGCATCGACTATTGAATATGATCGAGCAATATATCATATAATGATATAGGAGATGGCTGTAAAATCCGAGATTCTGTGTGCAGGCGGGCGGCCATTTATGTCTTATATCGTCCATTCGATTTTACGTTCGAACGTTTTGCGTGGACCAGAAAGATGTATTACTGACTATGGAAATAAGCCATATTTTCCTATAAACTGCCGCGGTTTATCTTAGAGAAGGGAATAGGAATGGACATTATCCTATACGTGATGCAAAGTAATCATTTATTTTCGAAATGCATTAGTCTTCACGTTTCGCAATCTATATCGAATGAATTCGGTTGAAATTGTGTTCTAAATAAGTCAGAAATAAGGTCGATGATTTAAGGTTAAAAGACACTTACCATAAAAATGTTTATGTAGATAAACTTATAATCTATACTAATATTATAAAGAAGTAGAGTTTATGACCTTGTGACGTTGTAAGGGGTAATCTCAGGAACTACTAGTCCGATTTGAAAATTCTTTCAATGTTATATAGCTCATTTATTGAAGATAGTTATAGGCTATATATCATCACGCTAAGACCAATAGTATACCTGGCTTTCACTCAGTAGTCTCGGGTTCGATTCCCGGTACTAAAACTTTTGTAATCCGGAGAAGCTGTTAAGACCTTCCTAGATCAATAACGTAGTCAGATCGAAAAAAAAAAACAAGAGGAGTGGAGCACCAATGAAGCTTATTTAAAAATCGGAGTTTTTTCTCTTGAGAGCTTCCGCTGCGTGTAAGCGCTAGCCCAAAGTAACTACTCTACGCGAACGAAGTCGCGGGCAGAGGCTAGTAATACATAAAAAAATATAAAGGGCGGTATTCACCAATATTCTCTATATTTTAAACCTTGTGCAAAGATCGACTATAGGAGCACTACTACCATTATTTCTACAGTAAAAAAGCAGTACTCGCGCTGTGATGTTTAGGTCTGAAGAGTGAAGTTGTCATATTAGACCCTCCAACTTAATACTCACAATCGCCAACCAATTATTACTGCACTCACAACTGCACTCTTTTTCGATTACTCATCACTTAACCATAGATACAAATAGAGTATTTATCTGTTTTCTACACTACTTTAGGAGAAATATTAAATACAACGTAATATTATATCATAATGGTTTTCATTAGAATAGTTAATAAAATTGCAAGTCATCAAAACTCAACTGAACTCGTTTTTATCACGTCACTTAAGAATCCATCAGTGTTCGATTTATATAAAACCAGATATTAGAATAACATTATTAGGTTTTAGAAGATGAGCGCAGTAGTTACATACTGAGCTGTATGTAGCTCAGCGAAAAACATTTCGCGGCTCATGCCTAAACATGCTACTAATAATATGGGGATTATTTATACCTTGGACTACAATTTCTGGTCAATACTACGGTATACAGACAAATTTCCCTACAACGTAAACAATACAACCAGCCTTTTTGGTACATTTCCTTCAGGATGCATTGCAAGGGCCATTACCACCTATAGGTTGATTTAAATTAATTAAATTAAAATGTAATACATATAATGTTTACTAATAAAAATAGACTCAACATCAAAATTACGCGATCTTTTTTGTTTCGAAAATTTTACGCCGTTCAAGAATTAAGTGGGTCCCACGGACCGTCTGGTCTCGTTTTACCGATATATTGACCGACTAAAATTAGTATGCTCACCGCGAGCTTGTTTTTCTCCGTAATTTTTTCGCTAAAAAAGGGAAATAATGATATCATAAGTCAAGGGGAGATAAGCTTAACCGTGCCGTTGTTTATCACGTTTCTGTTTACATTTTTTTTTTTCACTTTTTAATGGACATTTGATGGTTTTATTAATTTTGTTTATTATTTTCGTTGTTAGACATCTGTATATATATGTATTTCCAAATGCTGAATTGTGTAACAATTAATTATAAATCGTAATCAGCATAGCTATTAATTTAAAAATTAATTTTGCTTGGTGCCCTGTGTGTTATTTCTAATAGTTATTTCATTCTCTAGTCAATTCCTATAAACCTTTTTTCCATGATGCTCCAGAACCTAGATGCTAATTTAAAAAAAAACACGATACAATAATGTCTGGGTTTGTAAGAGTACCTGTGCGTACATCCGGATGTGAACGCATTAGGACTGGCCCTTCATACATAGTTGAGTGAGATACGCTCTCATCGAATTTAAAATTCACCCCGTAACGACGTCGAAATGAGGCCTTATGTTTGGACGCGATCGTCCTGATGAAAATGTACCGGTGTGAATAAATTTGCATCAATTATAAGGTGTCAAAATTTACGGATGGAAATTTTTGAACGATTGCCGTTTATCTGATTTACGTGAATATACATATAAAATAGTATTGATCTAGTATTTACAGATATTTTATTGCTTCCACAGACACGTTTACCATTATTTACATTATATATAGCCTAGATATTCAAACAAAAGTTTTAATAAGGAAAACAGGCAATATAGGCAAGATAGGTATTTTGAAGTAAGAGCTCATATATATAAACTTCGAATATAGTTAAAGTAGACATTATTTTTAAACTCAAAATTAATTTGTTTAATTAGAATTAGGCCCTGAGAAGCCACTTGTGAACGTGAAAACTACCACCGGTTTGGAAACCAACCCAGTAATCGAAAAGAACCAGCAAGAAACTCGATCTGGTTTATCTTTTCATTATACCTAACTACATTCTAGAAAACTATGTAAACTATATACATTGTGGGATTAATATTATATATAACATCTTTAAAATACATCTACATTCATTGTCTTAATTATGTGAGCTCTACAACTCTACAACTCATAATTAAAATATATTAAATAGAATTAATATTTAATGCCTCCTAAAACTTAATTTGTTATATTTCTAGTAATCCGTATGTTCTTAATTCGAGAAAACTATCTAGAACAGTGTAAATAAAATGAAAAGATTTATAAAGTTTCAAGCGAAAATCTATTACGGCGATAGTTTTCATAGTGACGATCGTACGGTGGCGATCTGCCAGTGATAACCAGCGTAATATAGCCCAACCCGTACCACTCTTATCTTTTGTACGGTGAACGCTGCACTTGATCCAATTTGCCAATACAATCGGATCTCGGGTATTGCAATGGCATTATCTTCGTCGGCCGTGCGAGTCCGGCCGAGCGGTCTCTAATGCGATAGCTAAGAACGTTCGTTTGCCGCCTACAACATTTTACTTGAATTACGTTCAACCGTAGTTTTCTTGTTGCATCGATTTTTGTAATTATGTATTGGAAATCGCTGCACGCGGTACACTAATTCTTTGTATATCAAAATGTAGAGGTATAACTAGAGGTTCAAAAACTTTTACACAGCCAGGCCCGAAATTTCCGAACATCACGAAATTTGGTTAATTCAAGTGTTTCCGTTGTGGAAAAGATATTTATGTTAACGATTTTACTATAACTCTTCACTCAGTGACGCTGGTCTATATTTTATGGTTATAAGCTTAATAAGCTTGATATTTTTTCTCTATATCTGAAAGTAGTATTCACATTTCTATTTCTTACAAATTTCGGAATAACAAACACTCCATATATATATATATATATATATATATATATATATATATATATATATATATATATATATATATCCTTCAATTGAAATTCTGTTAGGATAAATACTTTTATTTACAATTTATAAGGGTACTTCGTAAGTGAAATTATTCAATTTTAATATTTATCTAGTGTAGATTTGAGCTTTTAACAAATCCTATATTATCCAAGAATTGGAATACGATATATTTACTATGAAACAATTACTAGCATAATACCGAAGTTAAATATAAATTATAACATTAAACATGCAAATCCTATACATTGGAGACTGCACGCGTAATAATTTGAAATCCAATCGTCGACCGTCTGCCGACGCCGAGGGAAATCCTTTAAGGTGAGAGAACGCTGGACACTGGGAAATCTTCCCCTCTTTCCTCCCTGATAAGATTGTCCAGTACAACTCCCTGAACGCAGAGGGATTGAAAAGTTTTACCGAAACGAAACCGAACATAGTATCCTAGGGGATCAATACGTTCGGAAATATAATATCTGGATAGTTCACGCTTGAGTAGAGATTCTGACTCGGTACATCCTTTTTGTTTTTCCATTATTCGTTTAGCGCGACTATAATCTTTGTATTAAGCAATATATTTTCAGCAGAGCAAATATTTTTTGTAATTGAAAAGTATGTTATAATATTTATGAAATAGAGAAATCAATTTATTCTTTTAAAAACAGTTCTGTTATTTCATATGATCTACGTACTTAAGCACTCTTATGTATTTTTTAAATTGATTTTACCCTTTAACTTTTAACAAACTTGTACTTGATTTGAAGTTACTTTCAAAACACTTTATTATTCTGCTTATCGTCATTAAAAACCGTAATGATATGTAGCATTGACAATACTCTGATTAATTCTGTATCTGTTAACTGAAGTCTAATCTAAATTAATTCAGCAGTTATTTAATGTATTGATTAATAGGAAACGCTTTAAACTAAAAGTATTTTATGAGCACTATAATAAAGATACCATCTTCTTAAACATATTTAATATTTATATATACATTTTGAAACAATATTATGATGAACAAATGAAACTTACTTAAAAAAAGATATATTCCGAAATGACGTTACCAAGAAGTCTAAAAGTAACAACCAGATAAACATATTAATCTAATAGATGTCTGTAAGACACCGTACAAGGTTATATAGTCGATGGCACAGTATTCTTTGGAGACATAAATAAGTGGGTTTTCGAATTTTTCCCGGTAAAGTTAAGCGCTTGTTTACGCTGAAACCAGAGTCGTTTGCTTTAGGGGGTTGGGGAATGTGACTCACTATAACGTAATTAGCGCATTTCGCATCGTCCGGCGTCCGTAAATGTATCAGCTAATTTAATCTTGAAAAAGTATATTGAATCAATCATTAACTTGAAAATTCGAAAAGTAAATAATTCGTTGTGAAATATATTACTGCCCGAGGATTTTCAACAAACGCTATTTCGTAAGAATAAAGAAAAATCTTTATGTTATACGTGTACTGATTCATAAAAATGTTATAATTAAAAATTCAATTAGTAAATTATATTTTTAGAATACGGTTAAGAATCTTATTTCACTAATTCTATTTATATTCTGATGTATACTTTATATTTAAAAGTTTTAAATTATACCATGACAATTTCCATTTTTTATTAAGATTTATTTAGTAATATTTTTAGAAATATAAATTAAAACATAATAATATCGTGTAGCGTTTTCGTAATAAAACTTATAAACACATTTTCTGACGTTCCGTGATAATGATAAATCTTCTATGAAAAAGAAATATTATATTTTGCTCTTAAGAAAACAATTTTGTCAACGACAATTGTTAAGTCTATAAGTTAGTGAGATATTCGATTATACACTTGAACGTTTCTAATTTCCTGGTACTTCCAACAATGTTAACGCAATTTCCGAGAATGTATGTAGAATGTACCTGGGGACCGCCGGGGACTTGCCGCTGGGGGCATTATCGTAAAATCAAATAAAAGAGTCTTTTGAAATTACACGATTGAGATGACATGTCAATATAAGCGTTTTATTGTACGTGAAATGTGATCTTATTCCATTTTACTTACATTACATTTTAGTAAAATATAAATTTCATTTAGGTTGAACATTATGATATGTACATATAATATTGAAGTTGCCGAGTTAATGTAATAATGTGTAAAGTATATATAAATTATTATTGTTTTATAAATATTCACTGTTATTAAATGAACAACCCAGTTACAATTGAATCGTAGAATAAATTCTATTGCTATTGTTAATACTATTAAATTACATTAAGAAAACTTTAAGAATAAATATTTTACAATTGAAGCTTCAAAATAAAAATAAAAATAAATTCATTAATAAAATAATGTTGTTTGTTGTGTTAAATAATGTTGATATGGGCCTTAACCAAAGAATAAAACTAAGAAGATAGCATATCATACCACTCTTGATTCAATGATTTTTAGTATAAAAAAACCTCATAGGAAAGCTTGTTTGTGGCTACACAAAGAGCAGTGTCGAAGTCTATGCTATGCTCGAACAGAACAACCAAAGCCACAAATATTGCTCTCAGAACACTAAAGTTATGAGACAGTCGGTGGGCACACTATTCGCAGAACAGATAGGCGATGGGGAAAATGAGTTCTCAAGTAGCAACCACACACAGGAAGGAGGTGTGGGCACATCTTTCACAAGGCAAACTGATGTAAAGATATTAAAAGTTGCAGAACTCACTAGACATGAATGGCACAAGACCGGTAATCGTGGCGATCTATGGAACACGCCTACGTCCAGCAGTCGACGTCTTTTGGCTGAATGGATGAACGAAGAGATCAATAGTAACTGACTACATACCAATTAGTTTTGTACACTGATATTGTCCTTCTGTCACAATTATCTTGATGTAAAAATGGGAAGATAATGCCAAGTCGTAAATAAATTGAATATAGTAATGATCTTATACATTACGCGGGAAATAAAAGTACATATATTTGAAAAGGTAGGTTTATTAACAAATTATTAAATTTATAATTTTATAAATCTGACATACCAAAGTGTTAATCAAGTAAATAAAATAGGGAAAAAGTCGGTCTTGTTAGAAATGTGTATATATTTGCTAAAAGGCAAAATATGTCTATATCTTTTTAAGGCGTCCGAAATCGCAAAATAACTCCCGAGATGAAAAGACTCAATACCTACATTCCGACATTCCCCTAGCTCAGATATTGACATTGGCAAGAATAAGAGAAAAAAAAAGATAAATATTTGACAGTTCGTAGTAGGGAAATATTCGTCGCTGAATGATTGACAATGTACCAGCGTGCTTTTACCGAGTTTCGCCTCCAAATCTCGAATATAGTTATATTATTGAAGGGAAATATTTTTTTAGTCATGACGCATTATACAAGTTTCGTCTATTTGACATTTTATCAAGATCTCTATTTTTCTATTATAAAAGAAAAGATTCGATTTTTGTTTGGAGTGGATAAACAAAAAAAACTCAACCGATTTTTTAAATATTCACACCTATATAAAGCTACATTACTAGAGAGTAACATGGTTTTTATTTTTGAACTAGTCTCTGCCCGCAACTTCATCCGCGTAGAATAGTTACTTTGGGCTAACGCTAACACGCAGCGGAAGCTCTCAAGGGGAAAAAAAATCCCGACTTTGAAACATTTTTCATTGGCATTCCGCTGCTATTGACCTTGGTGTGATGATACATAACCTATAACCTTCCTCGATAAATGATCTTTCTATCTAGTAGTTCTTGAGATTACCCTCTACAGCCTCACAAACTCACAAACTTTATCTCTTTATAATAATAATTAGTATAGATTAACGCGAACAAAAGTATAATGTAGTAAATATCATTGTAGCCTATAGATATACCCTACCTCAAAAGAGATGAGACCAGTCGTAACACGCTCTTCAGAGCTGAGTTAGAACGCCTGTTGAACTAGTGAATGTTGCAGATGCAACCTTCGAATCTGTGCACAGCAGCTAGAGTAGAATTGGTTCACGGATGCTTTGCGGATGATTTTTAGATGGTTCTAAGCTCCTTATTGTTTGGATTCAATTAACCGCATACGATTTTTAGTAATGCCCAACACAGTCCGACAACCCACAATGCCAATTACAACCACTTTTACATCTTTGCACTGGTTTCCATTTCAGCCGAATATCTTATACGATCACAACCGAGCTCTGTGAAGTTGTCGAGGTCCTTAGTCCGTTGGAAAAATAACATAATTTGTATGAAAACAAGAAAAACCCTACTGCTAAAGGCATGATTTCAGATAAATCCACTAATTTAGTTTTGTACCAATATTGGTAAGAATTCACGATAACATTTTTTTTATATCATATAATAGGCAAACAAACATGTGGGTCACCTGTTGTTAAGCGATCACCGCCGTTCATAGACACTAGCAACCCCAGAGGAATCGCAGGTACATTGCCAGCCTGTATTTGGGGGAATAGAGATCACTGACCGAACGAAATGCAACAATGCAAGCACTGTTAGTTCACGTTGGTTTTCTGTGAGAGAGTGGTGCTACCCCGGACGAGCCGACCCATTCATGCTGAAAAGAATAATAACTTCAGCGTGGCTCTACCACTACATAGATAAATTAAAAGATATAAGAGACGTAAAATGAGATTATGCAAAAAGAAAAAGGCTTCGAGAAGACTCCTGACATACCTACTTTTAAACGTGAACTCCATTCAAGACCGAATGAATATAGTGTCATTTATCATTAGCTTCATTTATTTTTGCGTCTTCGAGATATGATTTATCGCGAGAAGGCCACCGCAGGTCTGTTTTTGCTTCGCCGCCGAGATATTAATCGTTATCGTGCGAGTACCGACAGTCGTTTGTTTTCGTTACACTGGCAAAACCCATTAATTATCAATGAACGTCCGGCCTGAGTATGATGAAGGTACCTTTATGTCCCAGCTTTTCCAGGTGACAGGCTACTCGGCATCAACCCTTTTTAAGCTTTCGCATTTAACGCGGAGTACCTGATGTCATAAAACTGTCCGATTTGGATACGTGACGTGAACGTTAAATTCGTGAAATTTGGAATTAAATTGTTCGGAATGTCGCCTCTTTCCTCTTTTAAAGGATTTGTGAAACAATATGCAGGGTTTGTTTGTTATATTGGGGACTTATTTTTCCTGTCTATTTGTAAAACCTTATTGTAAATTCTAACCTTACTGCTGTAGGATTAGAGTTGTTTTGTTATTTTTCATAATTTAACCTACTACTAAATAAAAATATTTCGTTTCGATATACATTGAACACGAGTAAGTACTCTGGATATTAATTAATTAACACGAATATTATAGGTACTGGAATAGTTTTTAACATTATATAGACCGGTTTAAGACCACAATCTTATATGTCAGGAAGCGATAATGTCATGATACATCAAATGAAGTATAGAATAAGAAATGGCTTGGAATATACTATTAGTTGCCTGAAGACAGATTTTAACTAGATAAGGGTAGTATCCAAAGCGAGCACTCGAGTGTTCTATCCGCGTGAATACCATCATAATTCTGAGTTAATGAGTACTCAATATTAAGGTATACTATAAATCATACCACGACGAAAATTAAAAACCCTAATTAAATTCTCGGTAAACAAACATGTTGATTAAATCAAATTTTCAATACGAATTTAAATACTAAAGAAACTGCACATTCTGGTGATTGGTTTAACTGTCTATAATATTCTATAAAGTCTATAAAGTTGAAAATTTAACGTTTTCTAATATTGCCTCGTCCAGTAAATAAACGCCATCTGGCGTGTTGCGACAGCCGCCATGACGCATTGATAGATGGCGTCACACGCACGCTTGATTAATCGTTGACATCTCGACGAGCACGACCGTCGTCCGTCATACGGCCGTATCAATATTTAACTATATTATAATAGGGGTTACCATATGAACTTGGTAAAAATATCGAACAATAGAAATATCGAGAGGAATAGATGAAAATTATCTAAGGAATCATTAAATTTAAAATTATATTTATCATTAAAACTGTGTAATTGTAGTAAATTAAGGTTATGTCTGACTTAAGAGAAAATTCACCACATACAGCTTTCATATTACAACGGATGCATAGTTCAGTCGAATGTAAACTATTTGTTATGGTTAAATAAATCTCTTTCAACGTATCCATTTTTCCACAGAATCGCTATTATTAACAGCGCATCGACCAATTCTACAGTGAATCAGCGAGCTGAGTAAAATTGTAAATGGATGAAAATGCCTATCCACTCAGGTTTTGATTTTTTTGTCATTGTGGATATTTGGCTGCATTAGCGAATAGTTTGGTTAAAATACAAATATTTGACAACCCTTATAACAAATTTCAATTTGAAATCATTACCTGTTTTGTTAGTCATTATCTGTTTGTGATAAACTCAAAAACTACTGAACGGGTTATCACGCGACTTTCACCAGTAGATAAAGTGATTAATGAGAAAGGTTTAGGTATATAATTTAAGGTTTCATTTTATGACCAGGGCAAGACAACGCTCGGATCCGCTAGTTTAATATATTCTTTGAAATATTAGTTTAAATTTTACTACATAGTAATAGAATTTTGTATTATATAGCATGTAATAACTTTGATTTTTCGATTTTACAGTATCGAACTTTACAATTTTTCTCTTATTAAAACGTATTTAAAAAATACACTTTCACTTATACGATAATGAGAAATCTAGAAATACACTAGTTTTGAATAGGTGACAGATATTCCAAGATGTATTTAAGAAAATACACTTTTAACAAAATGTAGCATTCAGTAAATAAAATTAATAAACACCTTGCGAATTTTTTTTTTATATTCATCGGGTAAGCGCTTTGCCACAATCTCACCTGATCGTAAAAAATAGAACTCAAGTAGTAAGTAAGTAAGTTCTAAAATTAATTTCCGCAGATCATAATCTAACTAGCATTAAATCATGAAACTCAGATGCTCCTGGCTGTAGGTATCAAACTATATTCGATCGATTAAATTGAAATTGGAAAGTTGGTTTTAATTGAAGATTCACGGATAAGACGTCGCAGGGCGGTGGGTCGACCACATGAACGCAATTTTAGCGATTAATGATGCGAGCCTAATCCAACTAAGCAAGGAGATGGGAGACATCAAGGGATTCATCCGCATACATTCATCTTACCAACCGTTCTCGAATTTCCCTGTAGGGTTAATTCTTTACACTATTTTGGTTAGGAGCATTAATTTTATGTCTAGTTTAAGCTCGAGATAATATATCTACGTTTTGGAAGAGATAACTTAGAAGAAAAACTTACAGCAATTTGCTACTTACATCGAAATGCTTCATAGGAACTTAAGTTTTAGTTAGTACTAAAAACACTTTAACATATATGTTGATTTTTTTTACTACAAATAAATAAACAATATGAAAATAAGATTTATTATTTTATTCCTTTCAATTTCAATATTCAACTAACTTTTAATCACATAACTCCAGCAGGTTTTCTTGAAGCAATACTATTAATGTGTTGGGTAAGTTCGTAAAAGTTATTCTATATTAAAATTAATTTAATATATTAGTATTTATAATAAGACTTTATTATATAAGCAATGAATACCACTAACTTTAAGGTTATATAACCAGTATAATAAACTAGTCAGTAGCTTTGAAGGTTGTACTCGCTACAGTGTATGTGCCTTTGGAAAAAATATGAATATCAAATAAAATGAAAGTTTTAAAATAGAATAAAAACGAATATTTTCTGTCTCATGTTTTATTGCACGTGATTTCATATAATACAACAAAAATAATTAGTTTTCATAATAATCATTTTGTACTAAAATAAGGTACCAATAAATGTTTGAGAAAGTAGAAGCTTATGAGTCAATTCACTACTGAAGCGAAGTAGACTAAACGGCTTGTAAATTCACTTTAATTAATAATATCTAATTGATGATTCTATTTAATATAAACCTTCACTATACTTCAGTTAAAGCTTTAATTATAGCAAGGTAAATTATTTTTTACATGTTTCCCTAAATGAAAATATTTGTACGGTATTTGCAGATATTAGGTACTTACTGAACAAATAAAGCCTATTAATGAGTTAATATTCAATAGTGTTATAAGTCGAATTTATTTGAAACTGCATACGATCGAGGACCTGTGGTATAGCTATGCGACACGCCCGTTCATTAGCCAAACCATATTATCTCATGCCTTAATGATTTCACGCTTGCTACCAACATTTCGACAAGTTTGATGGGACGGAGTTGGGTTCGTGTAATCATATCGTAAATTACGATTAAACTTTCGGTTTTATCTTCGCTTGTTGATTAACCGGGCAGAAGTTTCGTTCGCGTGTTATGTGCTCAATCAATATGTAGTTACTTTGTGAACTTCCAAATATCAGCCGTTAAATCAATACTAATATTGCGGTTATATTTCTTATTCATTGAATTGACATTTGAATCACAAAATACACTACTAGGGACGGCAAAATGTTTGAATTGTAGTTGCTCGGGTAACGTTCAGGTTTGACAAATGCTGTCTATTTTTGAAAATTGGTAGATTATCTAGTAATTTACTGTGAGTTTTATTTCCAATACAAATTTTTTAGTACAATTGAAAAGAAAAATTACAAAATTACAAATATTTTAAAACATAAATGGTGTTGTTACAAAAAAGTTAAGTACGTATTGAATACTTGCTTTAAAAAGGGTTTGTACTAAATGCACCGCAGTCGCCCGAGGCAAGATCGCGCTGTCCTTTTTTCGCAAGTGTAACCTAACCTAAATAAAGTGAGAGAAAAGAGCAAGATGGTGAACATTCAGCGACCGCGGTGAATTTAAAATGTAACCTTTTTAAATCAAGTATTCACGTATTTAACTTTTTTGTAATAACACCGAAAATATTGTCCCCGTGTATATAATTATTTTATAAACTCAATTTTAATACATACACGTATAACCAAGTACCTAAAGCAGCTGAAAAGCTATTATGTTAAACTAACTACATCACATATGAAGAGAACGCTCGGTATTAACAATTTCAACATACATAAACACGTTCGCGAACGTTAAACATT
The DNA here is from genome assembly GCA_014332785.1 of Antheraea mylitta. Lineage (NCBI taxonomy): Eukaryota > Metazoa > Arthropoda > Insecta > Lepidoptera > Saturniidae > Antheraea > Antheraea mylitta. The sequence goes on along the minus strand of JACEII010000039.1, from coordinate 297,721 downwards.
TACAAGAGAACACTAATCTTTGTGTAACGTTTTATACGTTCAAATATCATATACGGACGAGACTGTGGAACCGAAATAGCTAGGTAAATTCTGTAAGAACAAAAGCAAATTAGAGTTTACCCAAAATGTAGGGAACGTTAAAACGCGTGGGAAGGACGCGTCGAGCGTCAGGTGATGCGACTGTCGTATTACTTTATTTGCTTACTCCTGAGATACTATAATCTCTATACTATACGAACGAGTTACGCTATCGCAGAATAAACGTTTTGTTTTATCCGTATGAGATATTTAGGTCGCTTTTTTTCGATTACATACATTGAAATCTCAGAATGTCTCCTGGAGTATTATCCGTGGAACGAAAACGATGAGTCAACTTTTGTAAATCGTCTCGCATATTATCGACTTAGCGTCGACCTATTCTTGGAGATATCAACGTTGTTGGTATTTACATAAGTTTTCATTGTAGCAAAAATATATTTCACCTCGTTTTTATGAATACACTTTCACACTGTATAAATGATTTTTAACTAACTACTTGAATTTTCGTATAGCTAAGGATTGGATAATGATACAAGGAATTGAAGAGTAAGACGAACAACATTAATTAAATTATTTGAAATATTTTTGCCTGGTAATTATGAAAAAAAAAATGATTTAATCACATGAAAAGAACATATAATACACAATTCACAAGACTATTTCTGTTGAAATATGCCATATTCAACATTTTCTATACGAATCATTTTTATAATTTAAAAATGATTATAATATGAAAAAAAAATTATAAAAAAAAAATTACAATATGAAAAAAATATTAAGTAGGCGGGACGATATCTCCACCTACACAGCTCCGCGATATAATACTCAAAGTACTGATAATAAAATAGAAATGAAAAGTCTTTTTTTCTCTAATATTACCATTAATGTTCAAGTTAAAAATAAAAATATCAGCGTAGTCTTGTCTATTTTACCACAATTGCGTGTCAAATATAAAAGGCAGTTTGTTCGAAAGCAAGAGATTACACGTTCCAATGTAGAGCTTAAAAAAGAAATACTTAAAATATATTATGTTAGAAAAATAATTTATATTCTCGTGAATCTTCAGTATAAACCTGTACAAAAATGTTTACAAAACTAGTGAGCAATATATCATGTTAATTCTACCAACGTTGCGCTATCAAATAAATTATGGCGACGTTTCATCCAAATTTACAAAATAAACTTATTACATACATCCCGCAACATAATAATAAGTCTACACAGCTACATCTAGCAAGCGTCTCGTCGCTACGGCTAAGTTATACTGATTATAATGTGTTATGTTCTCCCTTATGGGATTAAAAAAATTGTGTGTGTACTTATGTACACGAGTTAGAAGTTTTACTTCTTTGGCGTAACAAGACAAAAATCTTTTCAAAAAATTTTATGTTTTGCCTTATTCTACATTTGTAGAAAAAACGACACTAACCATAGACAAAAGGTATTGAATACATCGAAAATTTTAATACAAAGAAATACAAACAACAAATACAAAGAAACAAAATGTTGACTATAGCTAGCTTCAGGGTTTCGGTTTTTCGTGACGGTGTGCGGCGCGCGCGTCGTAATAACTTCAGGGTGTCGGTTTTTCGTGACGGTGTGCGCGCTCATTGTAAAATTTACTCTCATCATTTTTCCCAAACGCGCTAAAAAAAGTATAACCATAGTATATATACGTGTATATTGAATGGCGACGTATTTGAAATTACTAGTGGCCGCCCAGTGGTCGACATTCGACCATAGTTAGTTGTTTTTTTTTTTTAAGTTTAAACTTTATTACAGTTCTTTTGTCAAAGGGTTATACTTCCATAATCAAAGAAAACAAAAACCACGTGGTAAAGCTATCAAATTTTAAGCAAACATAACTTTACGAAAATAAAGAAATTTATCGAAACCCATGACACAATTTTCAATTAATTTTACACGACACCATGGGGTGGTATTTCTGGGTGATATTGAATTAAATGTAGTCTGTTCATTATGATAAATAGTGATATGCCCAGTATCATCGTTTGAAAAAGTAATGGATGCACAATACAATCAAATGGTGAATCCAAGACAAAGACGTTTTTAATACTACCATTAGCTTTTGAAAATAAATTCTTTTTTGTTGATACATGAGGTTGAATTGCAACATTGTAACCGCGGAGGTCTAAGTCATGGATTACTTTTATGAATAAAATTCTTATTTTGATTATAAAAAGTATTATTTGGCTCAATGTTTTATTAATTCATCATTTGAAGTGAGTTCACCATAAAAAATAATAAACATTACAATAATAGTTAAATTTTATAATATCATTGTTGAATGTAGGATGAAAAATGGTAATTAAAACGTAAGAGTTAAAAAATACATATAGGCGAGCATAGCAACCTCCTTCACAACCTCTTTTGAACTTCGTAATTATAGACGGATGTCAAAATGTCTTTTTTATTTATATGTGTGTATACGTTGTGTAAAATTCCAGTAGTAGTGTGAGTAGTGCATATTTTAATTAATTTAATGTACTTCTAATGCATTTTATATAAAATAAACAGCTTTCTGCACTTCTCCGACATATAAACTTTAACTATGCCAAATCTCAAGTTCACCCGTCGACGGGAGATAGGTTAAGAAGGGGTACAATTTTTTTGCTTCACGTATTATTATATAGATATTATAATTTACTGATAAATATACGAAACTTAATATCACGGTATTTTACTATTAAAATTGACTTTTGTTTTTTTTTTTTTTATTTAAATGGTTTTATATTAAGATAGAACATAAACTACATGGTACACAGTGTATATATATTAAGTTGTAGGTTAAGAACAAGTTAGAACTGAAAGGGTGATAATATTAAAAGGTAACATGACACTTCTTTAGTTTTTTAACTCTTCTATTTTATTTTTACTTATAGTTTATGGTTTCTAAAATTTTTATTGCTTATTTTATCAGTTATAAATTTTTGGATAAGATACTTTTCACATCATTTCATTCATATCTGTCTGGTTTTTCTTTTTAAAATTTTGATAAATCATATAATCTGTAAAATACTGGAAGGCACATACATACCTCCTATTTACAAAATTTTATCGAGATTAAATAGAATCTTACTATTTAATGTAGGTGTTTCATAATACTTAACCAATAAGAGAATGTGTGCGCAACGTCGCAAAATCTTGAAGCGCGTAGCAACACGCTACAAGATGGCTACGAACTCTATTCGCACTATACTAACTATCTGAATGGTAATAAATCTTACCAGAGGATTACTGTACTCGATACCAGGTCTGTGGCTTCTACATTCAAACCATTTAAGTACTCTAATATCAATAGTCATAGAGCTACAAATATTTTAGAAATTAATAAATAATATAGAAATGGATAAAATGTAATCTGCAAGTAATCGGAACTGAAAATAATAGCAATGTTTAATATAGGTCAAGAAAATTATTATTACGCAAAATATGATCATGTCTTTCGGAATATAAATAAAAATATAGGTTTATCTATTGCCAAACATAGATTAATAAAATAAATAATCCAGTAGGAGAGGTAAATAATAACGATAAATAAATATTTAGAATTATACTAAATAAAAATTAATGAATTTCATTAAAATTTCAATTTTATTACAGTATTTAACATTATAAATCATGTAGCTTTTGCTTGTGGCTACGCTCGCAATAATGTACATTGTAAAAATAAAATATAACCCATGTTAGATACTCTCTGATAATGTAATTCTGTATAGATAAAACCACTTTAAAATTACTTATGTATTGTTCAAGTTTATCCATTACAAAAAAAATCAAAATTCATATAATTAAAAGATATTAATTTCGTCAACCCACATAAGGTATCTGTCTTCTCTCAGAGGATTATCTTGATACATAAAAATAAGTAAAAAAAAATCTTATCTTTTAATTTTTCAGATATGTTAATATAAATATTTGCACAATTTTCAGATAATTGTAATTGGTATTTTCAGAATAAAAATAATTTACAAGTACATTCTACTGTAGTTGGAATTAGTACTAATTAATTTGCACGAATAAATGTCTAAAGAGACAAATTCGGAGTTATTTATGTCATTTGTATTTCACTTGCAAACAAGGAACAATGATAAAGGAATTGTTCGAATCTGCATACCTCATACAAACTAACCGTTACATTATCCGCCATATATAAGCCGAAACCATTGTCTCAGTACGTATAAGAAGTTAAATATTTCAGATTACTTAGGTGATTAATGCATGTATAAACTTATTTTGTTTATTTGTACAAAATAAATATTTGTAATGCCCTAGTTTTAACCTCAACCTTAGAAGTGACCGCTGTTTTTTCTTCGTCTTTTGTTTTAACATATGTCTATTGTACATATCAGAATATGTGTTATTTGATACATACGTATGATAAGAGTCTTTTTGTAGGAAGCATATTTCTTACTAGTGTAGAAATCATGTCTATTAAAGTCTTTCTCTTAGCAATGAATTATTGTATTAAAGATCATAGCTGATACTATTATGTGGGCTTAAACAGTTTTGGATTTTGTGTGTATAACAAAAACAATGTTATCAAGGAGTTTTTGCGACAGGATACATGTTGTGTTACTAAAACTTCTACGTATACGATAGACTGAAAACCCTAGTAGAGATTCCTACTTTTCATTCTTTTTCTTTTTGTTACAGCACAAGTATTTCCTAGTGTTAATGTTTTATTTAACCTATGGATACGCTAAATACAGATTACATAAAATGCTACAAACGAATGAAAACCTTCATCCACATAAAAAATTAAAAAATTGAAGACTCCTCTACTCAAATACATGTTATATTGAAAGGAGGTCACATTGTACTATTCCGAATTGTAATATTGTACTATTTTTCTATTCCGAAAATTTAACCTAAGCATTTATGTTTATGGGCAAGACGATGGTTTGAACATTAAAAAATATCCGTTCTGTTTGTTTATTTCACGTTTTATAGAAAAATAATAACAACATGCATACAAAGATAATTTTATTTCCATCTTAACAGAATAATAATAAATAAATAGATCGACGAGAAGTTTTAATAACTCTAAATAACTTCTACTCACAAAAGAATACGCTTTAAATTCAACGCCAAATAAATCAAAGATAATCAGAGCTCAGACGCGTCTAGTTTAGAATCGCAAACGTCTTAAAGAGATCTCATTGTTGAACTACGGAGACATTGTTCTGTAAATTTTACATCCACATTAGACGGAAATTTCGTCTCATCCTGATTTACGATCGGCCCTCGAGGAAGCGTCTAACTGCGAGATTATTTATTCCTCGCTAACACTCCAGTGTGGAACTAGGGAACATGGAGGTACCGATTTGTTTATGCTAAATAACCCTGCAACCGCCTCCCACACTCAAAAATAATTTGCATATTAAAATAAAGACGCGAAATATACAGCACTCGCTAATCCCCGAAACAGCCGTAAACTTGTTAATTGTGATTAGCCGCAAACCGGTATCATTATTTTAGTAGATAAATCAACGCGACCGAGGCGTGGCCCTTATTAATATTTCGATGCCTGAACGAGTTAACAGCGTTCCGACACGATTGTTACCGAACCAGCGGAATTTTAATTCGTCCCGGAGTTTATTAAGTGCGTTAAGTTTTAGCAGGGTTCAAGCGAGCTCGGCTAAATTAAGTGAATTTGTTCGCAGACCCGAGTTTAGGTAGCACACGATCTGATCGTCAGGTTATTAACAATTTTAATCGCAGTCTGCGACTCTTACGGAAATATCTGATATCTTGTTTGAAACATTTTTATTGTGTTCATTATTCACGTAGTGTAGACATTTCCAGGTCATTTTCTAGGAGACGTGCTGTGACATAGCACTATGCAGATACGTTTAGTATTGTTAACGTACTTAAACTTCACAGAAACTGTATTTTCATTACATATATATTTATCATTGACTTATACTTATATAAGAAATTTCAATGGTTCTAGAATAATTTCCAGTTTATTGAGACATAAACAGTGCAATAGAAATTGGTTTAAATATTACATTCTAGCCTCTGCCCGTGACTTCGTTCGCGTGGAATAGATACTTTGGGCTAACGCTAACACGCAGCGGAAGCTCTCAAGAAGGAAAAAACCCCGATTTTTAAACATTCTTCATTGGTGCTCCGCTCCTATTCGTCTTAGCGTGATGATATACAGACTATACCCATTCTCGATGAATGAGTTATATAACATTGAAAGAATTTTCAAATCGGACTACTAGTTTCTGAGATTACTCCCCTACAACGCCACAACGTCACAAAGTCACAAACTTTACCTCTTTATAATATTGTTAAATATTAAGTATATATCATGCGAAATTTCTTAATATTCAAGTAAGTGAATTGTTTAAGTTGATTTCAATATAAAAACAATCAACACACCTATTTTTAGGTAATTAATCAATACGTTTACGTAAGAATAAACTAACTCAGAGATCAGAGATTTTAATTGATGTATAAGGCAATGTTTTCTTTCTACATATAAATATAGTATATGTATATTTTTGTTTGATACAATACCTAAAATACAATTCATATCGGTCGTTCACTATTTACCTTACCGGAACACAGATCCTGCATAAAAAGATATGCAATAAAACCGAGTGAAATGAGTGAGAACCATAAAACTCTTTTCATACAATATTCAATAGAAAATATTTTATTATACTGAGATTTCCACAATTTACTGATAAATTCGTGCTATATCACCCGTTTTATATCCTTCCGTGGGGCAAATTTGTTTCTTCTTCGCGTGATACAGTTATAAATCGAGCTGTATGCGTACGCTTCTTCGGTTACGAATCTATTTTATGACCGCACACGCCGAAGGTTAACCAATAAAACCTTTTAACAGCCGTAACTATTTCGTTATAAGTTCCGAGTACGCAATAAAAACGGCGAAACAGAAATAAATCTAAGGGCACAATGCAGGATAACAGGCGAACAAGGACACGTCATTGCGAGGCTACTCACTGACACTAACGCATGAAATCATTATTCTTGTAAACAAACTTCAGTTAATTTCCAATACGATCTAAAACACGTGAAATCGGGTAACCACACTTCAGTCAATTTTCAATACGGTATAAAACACCTTATAAAAAACCTATATAATAACTATGTATCTGCCCTTTAAAGTGCTTTTGTAAAAACAAAACTTCTAAAACTCAACAAATACCATTTGTATTCGATAAAAACACTTGTTTTCACGTTTTTGATATATATGGAAATCAAAGCACAGTAGGAATTTAAGATTGTAAACATCTTTAGTTGTTATTAATTATTTCTATAATTCTACCTATAATTGAGTATTTCCCACGACTACATCTTGAGCATATATTGTGTATATTTAGGATGACAATTAAGCTATATTGGGCAGATTACCTCTACGCAAAATGTAATTGGAATCAGTTCAGAGATGTAGTCGTGAAAAGATAAAAAATGGACAGCCTAACTCAGTGTTGTATCCATAATATTTGTATGGATTTAATATATTATATCATGAACACGCAGTTGGTAATTGTTGAATATTAGATATTGCTTTTCGTCGGATATCAGTAAACAAACTTCCTCGTACTAGCGTTTGCACAGAACTAATAAATCTCGTCCGCTTTGTACTTCTCGTATCGCCAATCTTGAACCATAAACAGCACGTGCACACTTATCTGTATTTTTAACGACTTACAAGTGAAATAAATGACTTAGACCGTACATTTAATTTTTACTCTTTATACAAACATGTTCGAGTCCGATATTTAGACCCTCGCACTTATACCAGTCATCATTTTTATTCAGTTATTCACCGGTTTTATATTTCCTCCGAATACGCGTCCCTGAATTAGAAATAGGCAGACACTCGCCTGTTGGCGGAGACAAGCTTCATTCCCTAAACTAACCGAAAGATAAATTATTCCAACACATTTCTCATCATGATCCATTCTTTTCTCCCTCGACAAAGCGTCAGTGAATCCCTTGGACATATGAGCGTCCTTATCCGCTAAATAAAAATGAAGTCTCTTGGTTACTTAACAACGTCGCGTCGCCGAGCTTTATAGTATTTATACTTGTACGAAACGTTATACGTTCCTGTACATGAGTATGAATCACAGCTGATAAGCGGTGTACACAGATTTGCAGGATCGTACGGCCGCACGTTCGCTGCCAAGTTTCTTGCACCACACCTACACATTTACACATAATATATACACATTGTTTATATATAACTCTTAGAGTACATATTTACGTAATATAAATTTTATATAAAATGTTCATCGAAGAACACGTATCAAAGTAACTGTAAGTAATGCTACTAAATGGAGTGTAATTATGATTTTGTGTCCGTAAATACGAGGGGTTGCGGTCAGAACGATGCCGACGATAAATCAGCGTTTGTAGCGAAAACAACCGCAACTCGCTGGCACTTGGATACCAATCATTACTCAAAGCATCTAAGTGCAACAAAAAGTTAACTAATTGCGCACTTGAAGGACAAGGGCCACTTCACTCGGAAACCTACTTAGTCACGTCCAACTGTTTTTCTGTCTAGAGATTTGTTTACACTTAAGTATTCTGTAGGCATTGACTTTTGAACTAAATTTAAATACAAATTATATATGTACTATTTTTGTATAAATAAAATGTTTAATTAAAAAAATCGTAAAATGGCAAGAGAAGAATAGAAGATTCTTACTAACACTATAATTGAGAATGTGAGTTTCTTTGTTTTATTTTCATGCTTAAACTAGTCGACCGAGCATCGTTAAATTTTGCATATTCGTAGTCCGGGGTAATAAATAAACAAGGTACCCTACCTTAATTCAGAAAAAAATACTACTTCCGATAGATAAGTCGAATCTACATTAACTTGAGAGAACTTGAATAATGGAGTCCTTACATATCGAGTTCATGCAACGCTAATTGTCAAGTGATAAGTCACGATAGTTGTGTTATATACGATTCCGACCACCATAAATCCATCATTATTGTACGCATAGGCCTATATATTCTAAGATCAATTGTATAATCAAAAATCAAGCGAGGTTGTATGTTACCTGTAACTGAATCAATTAGGATGCCTCTTTTCTAGTTTGAAGTTTCAATATTCAATATATTTACAGAAAAGTTTTCTTAATAGCCTACCTAGTCTAGCTTTTATACGTAGGGGGAAAAAATGAAGAATAGATATCATCAAAAATGAAACGGAGGCAACCACGTTTTTTAAATATTTATTAATACGTGAAGCAAAAAAATTGTACCCCTTTTTAACCTATTTCCCGTCAACGGTTGAACTTGAAATTTGGCATAGTTAAAGTTTATATGGCGGAGAAGTGCAGAAAGTTGTTTATTTTATATAGAATGCATTAGAAGTACATTAAATTAATTAAAATATGCACTACTCACACTACTACTCGATTTTTACACAACATATACACACATGTAAACAAATTTGTAGATGGTAGAGCCCCGCTGAAGCTATTTTTGGTTTCAGCATGAATGGGTCGGCTCCTCCGGGGTAGTACCACCCCTCTCACAGATAACCGACGTGAAATAACAGTGCTTGCATTGTTGTGTTTCGTTCGGTCAGTGAGAGAGCCGGAGGCCCACGTCCCTTTCTCTATCCTGCTTTCCCTTTCCTTCCCCTCCCCATTCTCCCATATACAGGCTGGCAACGCACTTGCGACGTCCCTGATGTCGCTAGTGTCTATGGACGGTGGTGATCACTTAACATCACGTGACCCACCAGTTCGTTTGCCTCCTTTGATATTATAAAAAAAAAAAAAAAATAACATTCTGACAGCCGTCAATAATTACGAACTTCAAAAAAGGTAGGAGGAAAAAGGTTGATATGCTCGACTGTAGGTATTTTTTAACTCTTACATTCCAATTACTATTTTTCATCCTAGATTCAACAATATTATAAAATATAACTATTATTTTAACGTTTATTATTTTATATGGTAAAGTCACTTCAAATGATGATTTAATAAAAAAATGAGCCAAATAATACTTTGTATAATCAAAAAAGAATTTTGTTAATAAAAGTAATCCATGACTTAGACCTCCATGGTTACAATGTTGCAATTCAACCTCATGTAGCAACAAAAAAGAATTCATTTTCAAAAGCTAATGGTAGTATTAAAAACATCTTTGTCTTGGATTCACCATTTGATTGTATTGTGGATCCATTACTTTTCCAAACGATGATACTGGGCATATTACTATTTCTCATAATGAACAGACTACATTTAATTTAATATCTCTCAGAAATACCACCCACCCATGGTGTCGTGTAAAATTAATTGAGAATTGTGTCATGGGTTGCAATAAATTTTTTTATCTTCGTAAAGTTATGTTTGCTTATAATTTGAGAGCTTTACCACGTGATTTTTGTTTCAAATTTATAATTAATTTCCATTTTCATTTACACATAGATTTTTTTAAATGTTTATATAATTAAAGATCATGGCAAGTAACTGAGTAGCCATGATGTATGAAGCCTTTGATTATAGAAATATACCCTTTGACAAAAGAACCCTGATAAAGTTCAAACCTAACATATTAAATAACTGTGGTCGAATGTCGCGTTCATCATATAAGTCGATGAAATAGTTATCTCCAACACACGAAGTAACAAACACCTGAAAGTTGCAATTTTTTAACAAGTTTAAACAAATTGATATTTAAACTGTAAACAAGTTGCAATGAAAAAAAAAACAGAGAAACACGAGAAAAACACTATTCTAACACGAAAGTTGGGAATGAAATTAGTTTTAAGCGACAACTTCATTTTAGTTTTTTACCGGGCGAGCAGGTTCTGCAATTGCTGGAAGAATCCAGTAGGAAGTTTCTCAGTGCAGATTTTGATTACACACGCTCGTTCAAGAAGTTTCCTGCCGGATAGGAATATTAAATCTTATTTAAGTTAGACATCCGCGGCGGTTGTTATTTCGAATAAGGTGCTTTATAAAGTCTAAGTGCACCGAGAAACTTGCCGCTGCGAACATTTTAACCTTACTTGTTGGTTCATCTCGATTTACTAAGTGATCTCAATGTTCATATTCATTCTATATGAATTCCGTAATTTTTTTTTTATGCCAAAAGGCAGCAAACATGCCGACGGTCAATCTGATGTTAAATGGTTACCGTCACCTATGGATAACTGCAACATCAGGGGCATCGCTGTTATGTTGCCGACCTTGGAGAGCGTGTTTTAATCCCTTTTTGAAGAGCCCCATGTTATAACCCTGAGGGAACACAGTAAGAAAGAAAGAAAATATATTTATTGCAGTAAACACATGGACAAATACAACAATAGTATATCAGAGTTACAAAGATGTACATAACATAGAAAAAGAATTAAAAATATATGTCAAAAATATTACAGTACCAGGTAACTCATTCCACAACACCAAAGTGCGCTTAATAAAGCTTCTAGAATACCTTACGGTTGTTGCCATTTTGCTGGGCTTTAGCGTATGTGGATGAGCAGCCAGCCAGCGGCTGGTGGTGCGAGTTTGGAAAGGGGATGAAGGCACCATATGAAAAAGTCCTTCAGAACACTCTCCGTTGTACATGCGGTACAGAACACACAGAGACCCAATGTCTCTGCGAAATTCTAATGAGTCTAGACCTCATGTACAATATACAATATACAGTTCTATATCTGATCCGCTTATAAAATAATCTATAGTGAACGTACTCGGTATCCAAACTTTCTTAATATTTATATGCGCTCCCGACATTCACCTCTGATTTCGGTAACGACCTTTTAGGGAGCTCGCCACGCTCCGCGGAGATGAAATAAAGTACCGTACAATCTTCCGTACAATTTTAGGTAGCGCTTAAATTTTAATTGTGTAGTAAAAGTACAGTTATATAATCATTAGGTGGAACAATACGGCGGCTGAGCGAACGGCACGAGCCTCGATCCTACCGACTACGCGTTACATGGTGCATTTGCCTAATTACAGCTCAGTTCACTGGTGTGACAATTCGTGATTACCGAAACGGTTATTTCGGGAAACGTCTACTCAATTCGGATAATGTTTTACGAAGCAGCTCAACATCATCTGCCATTATTTTCGCGACCTTATTAAATAAAATTCACAACATTCGCTGTAACATGATACTTACTTGACGAGAAACCTAAGTGATTCTCAGCGACGTAGGTACACTCAGTCTGCGACGTTTTTGCAATCTCTCCAGGGTTGTTATTTACTTGTCTCATATTTCTGAAAATTATATTTAACAAGTTATGAACTTAATAGTTTCAAGCCAGTCATACTAGGAATGAAATTTTAAAATAAGAGCAAAGAGTATTAAGTTCGAGAAACAGTACCGAGAAGATTATTAATTATAATGCCGTTTTACATTTTAAAGTGCCCCATTGTCTATACAATTTTATCCTAAATGAATGAATGCCTATAAAAACAGTATTAACGAAACATTCTTTTGGTTCGAAGACTATCGTTGTTATTAGAAAAGACCTTTAAAATAAATCATAGTATATGTCTATAATATAAGTGTACCTCAAGTCTAAAAAGTTTTTTTTTATATAAAAATATTTACGAAAAATTATATTATTTATTTCTTGTCGCACCGCAATTCAGTATAGCATTTTATTTACAATATACTAATGGTCGTCTAGCGATCGAAATTCGGCCTCAATTAGTGGTAGAACTTTTTTCTATTTGTATCAATATAATCTGTTTTAGAGACATATTGTATACCGTGAAGTATAACGAATAGAGAAATATAGAAAGAAAAAATAAGTTGGAACACTGTAGCTCGTTAATATTTACTAGATAAAAAAGATAATCAGTTGAGAAATAAAAGAGGAGTATGTTCTTAGCTGTTCTGTTTCTACCTATTTATAAACAGATATTTCAAAAATATTAATATGTGATAAATAAGTAAATACTGTCTATTTATACTTAAATCAATATAAACGAAAAGGATTTGGTGTAGCTATATATACCCAGTAAAGAAATACTATTCTTAGGTCACACATAAACAGTGGAAACGGCCGCAGAACGACATTTTAATTTTATTAAACATCTCTCTACGGCCGAAATAAAGTAGATTTCTTTCGCTGGCAACGAAGAATTTCAACTCACATAATAATTTAGATTACGTAGCAGCAGTGAGCGTTCATTATCGTTCTTTTGTACCTGATTTCGTGAAGATCTCATTCGGATAGAGCGAAGGCGGTCCGCGGCGCGGGCGTTCTCTCGAAATGGAAAGTGCGAAAATGAAATTATAAAGCTTCGCGATAAAAATAAATTAAATCGGATTTCGCATTCGCCAGTAGCCAGGGATGAGGAGCATTTTGTAGTCTGTGAATTCCTTTCTGTTTTTTAAATATTTGTTTTAACACTTGATTTGTGGCGTAATGAGAAAATTCGCACTTCGCAATTTTCCCTTTTGTTTTCTTTTGATTTTATTTTTTCTTTCATTTTCACTGTTTTCATATTCGAACAATTATACTGTTATGTCGAATATAATTTGTAAAGAAAAATATATTAATATGAGACGAGTATAAGAGGTTTTTACACATATTTGGGACAAGTCGCTCTCTGCGGCAAATCACTATGCATTCTTACCAACGATTATTCAAATTAGGAAATGGTACGACAAAGACGAATGGTACTAATATCGTTCGTTTCGCGATCGCCCGCCGCGATAATACGCGCGCTACGTGCCCTACACACGCGCTACAGATTTCGTCCGGCGATAAACACCGATTGATCCAAACGATACGCTTTTTGCGTAAATACCCGTACTAGCATGCAGTTGCCTTTGTTTACTGGGTCATTCTACATGCGATCTACAACAGTGTTAATAAATTGCGATGTGATATTATTACTTTATTGAAATAATATATATAATTCTCGCAATTCTTAGTTTACTTATCTATCTAATTTAAATGACAAAGCCACACTGAAGCTATTACTGCTTTCAGCATGAATGGGTTGGCTCACCCGGAGTAGTACCACCTCTCACAAAAAACCGACGTGAAGTAACAGTGCTTGCATTGTTGCGTTTCGCTAGGTCAGTGAGTGCGCCGAAGGCCCATCTCCTCTCCCCACCCTTCTTTTCTCCCCTCCCCCTTTCCCCATTCCACTACAAATACAGACTGGCAACGCACTTTCGACGCCCCTGGTGTTGCTAGTGTCTATGGACGACGGTGATCACTTAACATCAGATGACCCGTCTGTTCGTTTGCTTCCTATGATATTTAAAAAAAAATCTGATTGGTAGTGCATTAATAGTTGAGTAAAGAAGCCTACCACCCTATTTATTTATTGGATAAAATATATACATATATACATGGACTAAACCTTTTTTTTTTTTCGAAATGTCTACGCTATTGACCCAGCAAGGTCTTAACAGCTTCACCGGACTACGAACATGAACTAAACCGGACTATGTCATGTCTATAGGTACCAGTATGACGGGCATTCCTTCTAGTAAATAATAATTATATATTGTTATTCGGCCGGACAAACTTGTCTTATCAAAGATTCACTCCAAGAAAGTCAAAACTGTACTTCTGACAACATGTTTACAAAATTTTACGACCAATAAAAAGGCGTAAATATGTAGCAAACAAACAAACATTCATATTTCTAATATTACTAAGTTCATATCTCCGTTCATAGGACCTAAAAGAATTGTATAGCTAAGCTATATAAATCATAATTTATCTAAACATCAACCTTGATTCCTTAAATAAGTACACATAATCTGCAATTTATTAACATAAAACCTTCTTTCCATTTGAACACTTACCTCAATAATTAACCTTAAGCGAAAAACCTAAAACGTGTCGAGAAATTGTTTTAAATCATCCATAATTTCGTATTAATGTTCGTAAATGTGTTATTTAATGCCAATTCTGTATCGTAAATACGTAATTTATTCACGTTTTTTTTTCGTTCATTGTCCGTTAATTCAATGTAAAACAATGTAATTATATTTTTATTGCCTATTCTATGTCCAGTAAATCGGTGTTTGGAATCCCGGGAGTCATTTTAAGCGAACCGACCCTACTTAATAGTCCTCCTCTAGGAGGGGTCAACTCATGCGACTAGATGCTTTTGTTTATATTTTCGTGTCCCTTGTGTTATGTAATCATTAGTGTAATTGCCGAGATTAAGTTCTCTCTATGTAGGCCTTTTGCGATTACGTTCTCTCCAGTCTGGTTTCAGTGCTCTATGAAGTTGTTCCTTCAATTTGGGACGTGCGTAATAGACTGTAACTTAAGCAGAGCATTACCGACGGACCATCTTGTAGTAAAGATACTGTATTTTATTTCTGCGTAATTTTGAACTGAGTTGACGGCTCGGTAATTCTGTTTCTAGGTTTAAAGATATACGACTATCTTCAATGTTAGATTCAGTTTTGGTCAAAACCATCATATTACTGTAATTTTCTATAGGTTTATTGAATTGCTAAACATACCTCGAATACAATTTATTTACATTTTTTTATTCAGCGGTCATTCGATGGTCGAAATTCGTTCGAATTTAGATCATATATTAAGATTTGATATTATTTTTTTTACAAAGAGTGTACTACTTGTGTAAATTAGCAGACATAAAGACCGTAGACTATGACGATGATATACTTATAAAAAAGTTTTCGTCTGTTCACTGGTAAGAAAAAAAAATAACCCTAAAAACACATCAACAGCTTCTAAACAAAAAAATATATAGACCAACAGAGTATAAATAGGTACTGAATTGATTTGTATCCACCTATTTCTACATAGATTATAATACAATTTATATATTATCTGTACTTATATTAATGTAGGCAGCGAATGTAAAAGTTTTAGTACAGATTTCTATAAAATTTTCAAGTCGCTAGACAACACGCTAGTAATGTACCGTAGATAAAAGTGAAATATCAAATTGCTTTCACATTGTGCTTAAAAGCGGAGAGAACGCTGATAGTGATTTTTCCGTAAAGTTGTTTTATACCCTCTTTGCAAGAAAGTTAAATCCAAGTAGTAACATGCGAGTAAATTATTAGTATTGCTGTATTTACACTAGGCTGATAATAAATAGCAATATACATTTTAATAGGCCTGTCTATATTTCTGTTTGTTTATAAGTGTGCTTATAACTTAAAAATCACTAAATCTATTTAAATAGTTGTAGTTATTACTTTTCTATATTTTAGTATATATACCTTTTGATATATCCTAACTAATATTAAAATGCAAACAGGAGTTTGTTTGTTTCTTATCCTTTCAAGGTTTTAACTACTGGTGATTATGAAATTCTGCAGGCACGTCATCAAGGGTTTAAAGGCTGACGTAGGGTAGGTACCCTTCATTCAAAAAAAAGGACTGATCTGAGAAATAGGTCAAATCTATATTGAAGCGAGCAAAACTGTGAGCAGGAACTAATTATTCATTAGGATATATGGAGCAAGATATGATTTTAAATCCGAATTAAATCGAAACAAAACGTTTACGAGTACATTCAGTTATAATATTTCGCAGAAATCTTTTAATTTTAATGAATATAATGTAGCCGATACTAATGTAGAACAAAAATTATTAAAAAAATACTAAGACTGTAATAATAACTTTGATTTTAGTATTACTGTAACCGCTTTTACACGGCAAAGTAAATTAATATTGTTAAACGTGGCATGCAAAACATTAATCTTTGAATTAAATCACTTTGTCATCAGAAGCAAATGTTTCTGTTTTGTAATTGCGTACTTCCTTTTTTTTAGTAATAATAAGTACATAAAATCACTGCACTAAATGAATAATAATAAAATTAAAGATACCATGTTTCAGAACCTTGTCTTAATTTATTTTACCTTATTAAGTATTTACATCGGAATAATATTTCTAGATGTATTATAAACTTAAATTAAATGAAGGAAACAATCATCAGTTAACAATGAATTACTCACACAATGTAAAAGAAATCTAGATCAACATATTGCGAGCGCGTTTCTTACAGTTTAAAAATAGCCAAGACCTTAATTCCAAATTTAGCACATGAAGAATAAGCTGGGCCGTAGCTCGCCTAAGAAAGCTCTTTAATCTAGCCACAAAAGCGTCACCTGCTTCAGTGAGGCCACGAGCGCATCTCTTCACATACAAACGTTGAAGAATGAAGCGGAAGAGTGCCCGGCACTTTGAATTACTTCCTAATGAAAAGAGCTCAGGAGTGGGACAGAGTGGGAGTTGAGTTCGTCACGCGGCCGCTAACGAATGCACAGGCTCTCGACGCCGCGTCGCTCGAGTGTCACGTTGCTTGCGAATTCTTCCGTGAATATTCGTCGATGGGATAACTACGTGTTGTTAATATATTTTCAGATTATATTGGAACATTACGTAACTGTCTATTAACGTTGCCGTAGTTTATTATGAAAAATATGATATGTAGCTAAAAAAACAGGATGCGTCGAAAAGACGACAATAGAAGTGAAACTTTTCTATTACATGGAAACATTTTAATTATACGCGGTTTTAAAACGGTCACCTATCCAAGTGATGACCGCACCCGACGTAGCTACGCGACACAGTGTTTAACCCACCACTTATAGTCACACAAAAAGGTTGCCGATCAGAATTTCAAAACCTATTAATTGATTTATATGCGATTACATTTACCAATAGGCATTAAGTTCTCTATTAGAATACTAGCTGTTACCCGCGGCTTCGCACGCGTTTTTTGAATATATTAAATAAATTTAAAATTGTTATTAGATGTGTAAATAACAATAATACTCTTTAAAAAATATTTGTAAGTATGGCACGCACATCATCTACAGTAACAGGTAACATGTACATTATATATGTGAATACTAATAGAGTATCGAATGAGATGGAATTTATCATAAGCCACATAGCTGGAACTTTAAACTACTATCTATGTATCACCCTCAGTGCTCACTTATACTATATAAGAAAGTAATGAAAATATTAAGCTATACATTATCGAACAATATGTGTTAAATCTTTTATTTTATAGATATAATATGTCAATATTGTTGATATAATCAAGTTATTAATATAACTTTCTATAATTTAAATCACATATAAATATATTACTTTCAATTATATTTATTCTTGGAGTCCAGTACAATGTACGTCACACGCACATGTTTACAGTGACCAACATATTTTTGGTCAATTTCACACATATGAATGCACAGATAACAGTCCATCACAACATAGTTATTTGCCCGTAAAATTCCCGTTCAAATATTACGTGTAGCCCGTTGAAGACCTTGCTAGGTCAATAGTGTAGTCATTTCTAAGAAAAAAAACCGTTCAAATAGGTCCAGCCTTTTCGGAGATTACCCGGAACAAATAAACAAACAGACATATCGACAGTAAAAAAAATGTTGATATTTGTAGCACCGCAGATATATGTATTCATCAAAAAGTATTTATTTTAATATTATATACACACACTTTCTTCTTATAATACGTAATATATCGCAAACCAAAAAAACAAAACTAACGTAGAATAAACTTTTTGAAGAGTTTTTGACGGGATTTCAGTCTGTCATGTAGGGGATTTTATATTTTATTCATAATCTTGTGTTATTTGACTCTATATTGTGTTAAATTCGTGGCGTTTTATGTAATATGGTTTGTTTATTGTGCATAAGTGAAATGAATGAAAAATAATACCACGGAGCATGTATTCTGGGGTCTTAAAAATTAGGAAGATATCAATTTAAGAAATATTGTATAGAAGACTTGGCGCTTATTATTATATTGACAACTTCAGAATTGGCAGTATGGATTAATTCCTTCGCCTGTATTGATGACCGAATATTATTTACTACTAACCTTTTAGAATAGCAGCACAAAATAGACTTTAAAAATGTTTGCGATAGCAACGTTCTACGTATAATCAAAAATTGGAATTAAAAATAACGTAGAATAAACTTTTGAACAGGAACACAAAAATAAACTCTGTTAATATTTCCGATAGAATGTTATTATGTTACCATGGCAACGCATATAATACTGACATTGACACGCAGCGGATGCTCTAAAAATAGCCTGATTTTGTGACATTCTTCCTTAGTGCTCGCTCCTATTGGTTTTAACGTGATGATATGTAGCCTATAGCCATCCTCGATAAATGAGCTATCTAACACGAAAAGAAACTTTCAAGTCGGACCGGTAGTTCTTGAGATTAGCGCGTTCAACCAAACAAACAAACAAACTCTTCAGCTTTATAATATTAGTATAGATATTTTAAGGCAATTATTATAAACCTTTTCCGTATGATAGATCGTTACTTGTTATTCAGCTTACTTTGCAATGATAAAGTAATCAAAACTTCTAGTTCAGACAAGGTTATTCCTACAAATTTCTAGGCAAATTTTTGGGTCGTCATAATAATATTAGTTTAGATGAAACCGCACCCAAAAAAACTTTTATAAAACAGCTTTTCTTATCTACTTTATATATTTAATAATAGCGGGGCGATAAAATCAAATACAAGCAAATGGAATGTTCATGGTTAATTCACTCACTTGAAGCTACGAACAAAGTAAATACAAGCTGAAGTGAGTTAAATGTTTAATGTATTAATGGAAAAGTTTTACACAACGCTTTGCGTAAATGAAAATATAATTTTTATTTTTTGTTTATAAAAATAAATTTATCTGTGAGAGTCTGTTGGGATTCTTCAAATGGATTTGTAATTTATTAGTGTATCTTTTTATCCACATTTCTTCGGTTCTTTAGGCTTTTAGGCGTAGTATTCATTCATTTCATGTGCCGTAAAGAGTCCACGATTATATGAGTCATCATTATATTGATACATATGTTTTTCGTATTCGTAGGAATCCAGGCTAAATAATTCTGAAGAAAAAAAACGAAATATATAATATTGATGGTGTAAAGTATCTACACGTACATGATGAATATGTTTTAACAAATAATTGATTTGTATGTAGGTAAGATGTGTTAAATGTAAATTTGTTTTTAGATTACATTTTCACAGTTAAACTGTTTAAGCGATCGTTTTTAAATTTTGTATCAATTTTGCATACACATTATCAAGGCTATAGAAAAGAAAATAGGATACCTTTCACCCAGAAAAAATATTATTATTTCCGAGAGAGATAAGATCTACATATCTATACTAACTCGAGCGAAGTCACGGGCAACACATCATGTTATGTAATTATGACACTAGCAATAATACCCAAAAAAATATAACCTAACGCCATGCTGTGGCCAGTTTTAATAAAAAAGATAGCTCAAAAAAAATGTACCAATTTTTAATAATATCGGTCCAATCGTGATAGAGTTTATCGATCTCAGATAAACCAACGGATGTATATACATCTAAAAGACGGGTGTTACTTATATACTATACAAATGAGAAAACTATAAGAATTCGATATACTTAAGTAAAGTTGTACAAGAGATACCAATATATGTTTCTTCTAAAATACGACAATATTTCCACTTGAAGACTACCTCTAAGAAAAAACTATTTCAAATAAATAAACATGATATATATTCTTAAATATATAGTATGTTCACATAATACGATATCAGTGGGTGGTAGAGCCATGCTGAAACTATTACTGGTTTCAGCATGAATGGGTCGGCTCGTCCGAGGTAGTACCACCCTCTCACAGAAAATCGACGTGAATTAACAGTGCTTGCACTGTTGCGTTTCATTCGGTCAATGAGAGCACTTAAAGGCATACCACCCTTCCTCCCCGAGTGCCACCTTCTTCCCCCACTTTCCCACCATTACCCCAAACACAGGATGGCAACGCACTTGCGACTCCCATGATGTAGCTAGTGTCTACGGACGGCGCTGATCACTTACCATCAGGTGAGTCGTCTGTTCGTTTGTCACCTATAATATAAAAATTAAGCCATCACGGGACACCTGGAAAATGTGAAACATCGAAATTGCTTTGTATAAGATATACGCATAAAAGAACAGATTACGACAGGAATCAGCTATGGCACAATGAAAAAAAAGCATTACAAATTTGTTCCATAAAATAATGACTATTTACTTATTTTATTACATAGATATTCATTTTTATTAAATACAAAGATTCATCTAGGCGTAGGCGCGGTGTCTAGCGGCAGTTATCAAAGAACGCTAGGTTGTCGGCATGTGCCTAGTAGCACTAGTAGAACGAGTGGCAGACAAAACTGTTTGAATTTTATGATTACACTATAACCTTGCATATCTTTTTGAGTATTTGGTTGATAGTGCAATGTTCGTGTTTTGAGTCACCACGTAAACAATTAGATTCACCCTCCACCTATACATGTTTCACATAAAAATATATCAGAAAGCGCGCTCGCGTTCGTCCAATTGTAATGATTCGAATATGATTCCGATTGCATAAGTGGGCAGATCAAACATTTTTATTTGTTTGCCCGCTCAACCGCACGACTGAAACTAATGAAGAGGAGGTTCGATTAAATTAATACCGGTTTTATTTCAGTTTTTCTCTTGCCGCCAGACGTGAGAGTTTTTTTTTAATTACCCGATAGCCGACGCTGAATGTTTCAGAACTATAATTGCTTAAATACGCTTCATTAGTTCAGGATCTCCTCTTCGGTTGTTCATAATATTTTAACACGGTTTTGTGTCTTTTGTAATATTGTTTCGATTTTAATATATTCTTGTATAATTAACTAAAAGTATTGTAGAACAAAATCGAAAGAGTATACGCAAAGATTTGAACACGAGTGAAAAGCTAAAAGGTATTAATTTAAGCTTCTCAAATAAATCACAGCCAACCAATTTTAGATTTGAATATTTGTAACAAAGGAACGTCTTCGATCGAAAGGTTTTTTATAAATAGGATTTGGCTTCATAGAGGCACTATTGCATACATCATTCCAAATGAATTCGCGGGCAGATGCTAGTATCTATATGGGAACCCAGCCATTTGTAAAATTAAAAATTATTAAATGTCTATCAGTTATATTGCAAGTTATTTAATTGTATTAATCAAAATTATTTGGCAAAAATAACTCAATAACGTTAAAATAAAAAAAGAATCGGATTTCAACTAGTCACATAAAAACATTAAAATTCTCATCTACAAATTATGTTAACTTATAGTATAAACTTATCGCAAACACTGTGTAATCTCTAAAAGTAGTGGTTTACAAGTCTTATACAATAACTTCAAGGTAAAACGGAGCTTAATAAGTAAGAACCGCAACACCGTTCCGCTTTCACGTTAAGTTTCTGACACAAAGTTAACGAGGTAATATGTTCTACACGGCATGTTTTCAACTGTTATTAACGCGATACAGCTATCGGAAACACTCGCTAGTCGTTTAAACTGACACTGTTCAAATTAATATTTGTATTCTTAAATTTATAACAAATGACTGAAAATCGAAACCGGCGTTCTCGAGTGTTAAATTACACAAGTGACGTGACTCTTATATCTTATATCTATACCGAATACTAATTACAACAAGTTTTCCAACCGATCCTCGATTAGGGCTATTGCGGTGCATGCAATTTCGTGAATTCAAAAAAATAAAATGTGCTTCCTGTACATATTATTTAAGATTATGTGTACTTATATTTATTCCATTCGACGAACGTGTGTTACGTCTAAAATATATAATCTAGTATCTTAAAATCGTAAGTGTCCGCGTGCCGTTGGAATATTACTTGGTGTAGAGTGCGGTTGGCCACTAACATTGGTGAAGGACACAGCATATAAGTAGCCAGCCAGTGTTTTTGTACACCTATAATGGTGTCCATAAATAATGTACTGTATTTAAATAACCAATGTGTCATATATCTAAATACATATGAATATATATTATCTGCTTATCAATATAGATTTTGAAACACGAGACATTTTACCATTGAAATATAACCATATACCATAACACCAATTTTATGGTACGACAAACTTTAAAAATTCTTAAATCTATACTAATATTATAAAAAGGTAAAGTTTGAGAGTTTGTGAAGTTGTAGGGGGTAATCTGAGGAAGTAATGGTCCGATTTGAAAAATTGTTTCAATTGTCTATAGCTTATTTATCGCGGATGGTTATAGGCTATATCATCACTCTAAGACCAATAGGAGCGGAGCACCAATGAAGAATGTTTAAAAATCGTTTTTTTTTCCTAGTGAGAACTTCCGCTGCGTGTTAGCGTTAGCTCAAAATATCTATTCCACGCGAACGAAGTCGCGTGCAGAGGCTAGTTTTTAAAAAAACGCTTTGAGATTATTAAATAAGGAAGATTTGCTGATTTCATACTGCAACTTTTTTGTGTAATAAAATGTATTACAAAACACGTCAATTGAAACTGGAAAAGAATCATTCAGATCAATAAAATAATTTACTCAAACCTGTTATAATTTTCTATGTATAGAATATAAAAATATGATATATCATATACTAGTGGGACCGGCGGACTTTATCCCGCTCTGAAAATAAAATAAAAACCTGAACAAATGATATACCAAAACCTTCCTTATACATCTCTTTATCTACTGGTGCAATTCGTATGGAAATCCGTTAAGTAGTTTTTTGAGTTTATCGCGAACAGATAGAAAGACAGACAGATTGGACACTTTGTTTTGTAATATAAAGTAATAATTCTAAAATATTTCACAAATCAGGATTATTTCTACATTAAAAGAACCAAACCTAAAGTATCATCTTAAAATGTGACAAAAGAAAATGAATCTTTATAATAGCTCAGGTAATCGGCGCATGAAATCAGCCGCGTTGATAAATCTCATTAAGCGAAGCCCGCTTCTCGGCGACCGTCCCCAATTTCATTTCCACGTTACCAAATGATTCAGGCGCACACTCGCTCATCTAGAATTAAAATTCGAGACGGACAACTTATTACGCAACGTCTCACTGCGATTAATGAGATCAATCCCGTTTTGATTGCAACAATTTCGTAATATTAAATCGACAGATATAAAGTATAGATTACGTAGATTTAAACAGACTGAATACAGTGGCGAATTTACCCTAATACCCAGGAGGCCCGGACCTAGGACGGCCAGATATTAGGGGCGGCCAATCGAGACAAAAAATTTACTGATTATAACAAGAAATAACTCAAAGTACCTAAATATTCTAAAGGCTCGCGCACATTATGGTAGGCCGCACTACATCGCATCGTATCACAAAAATTGGCAAAAAAGTAAATTAATCCGGCTCTGGTCATCTCACTCTACCCCCTTGCGAGGGCGGACGTGGGAACTGCTCGAGGCGTATTGCCTCCTCCAGTGGCTTGTCCAGCGATGCCCGTGAAGACGGGCATGTCCTTGGGTTGCCTCTTTGGGCTTGTGGTGACGGGTCGTGGCCTCTTGGCGGTGGTCACCGGCTTCTGTTGGGGTGCAAGTATGCGGGCGTCACAGGGGTGAAGTGCCACCTGGTCTTCACATACGGCTTCGAGCGGAGTCGGTTGTACTCGCGTCCTTCCGGGCGCGGGGTCTTCTTTTGTTTGATGACTTGGACTTCAGTGAGGGAGGGTCGTTCGCAGGTGCCATGAGGCTTCCTGCAGCTGACTCCTCGACATCTCTTCGTGGAAGAGGAGCAGACTTCTTCGCCTTCCTGGTGTCACCTGACCTGGCGACGGTGCTTGCCTTCTTATTCCTCGCTTCCCTCCTATATACCGGACATAGTATCGCGTTGTTGGAGGGGTGGGCACCCCCGCAGTTAATGCAGGTCGGCGATTCATCTCTTGGGCGTGCGCATTGATGCGCCAAATGCGGGCCTCCACATTGCACGCATGCGAGTGGGCGGTGGCAGTTGTGGGAAGAGTGCCGGAACTGCTGGCACCGGTGGCATTGTGCCAGGCCCCTCTTCCCACGCCACCCTTCTATTCTCACTTGTAGGTGGAGGAGTTCTATGATCTCGTAGATCGCTGGAATTGTCTCTGGCGTTTGCTTTAAGGCGCAGAAAAAGATGCTCCTAGGTCTTCCTCTCCGTCCTTTTATCTCCCGCGAGTGCTCCGGGTGCAGTCCCTTCTCTTGGAGAGCTTGTATGACTTCGCACGGGTGGGTATCTTCAATGAGGCCGTGGATAGCGACCTTTAGGCTGCGTTTGGTGGGGGCGGAGTAGGTGAACCACTTCACCCCTTCTTCCCATTCGAGCTTTAAGAGACAGTCTCTGATTATCTGGTTCTCTAGTGGCTCCGACGGGATGAACCGGACTCCATTCCCGAATGGTCGCGCATTAGGAGATCGTCCTAACATTTCCGCCAATCGTTTAAAGTGTTCACAGGCAACAGCCACAACACGTAACAGCGTACAAGCGCCACTGTGTCTTCGCCGTTTTGCACGGCCTCTTGGAGGCGCAAATACAGCGCCATCCAGCGGGTCATCCCCGCCGACAGAGCCCCAGCTGAAATCAGCTGGGCGAGAGTGAGCATATCACTCTCGTACGCATCTGCCGGCGCTGACGGCCCACTAGGCGACCTCTGTGGCGTCTCTAAAGTCCACGGTTGCGGCGTGGGTGTATTGATGCGGGATCGGAGTCCGTAGGGAGAAGCGGTGGTCGTCGTTCTGGCAGCGACGGGATCAGTAGCCAAGCTCGGGGTCGTACGCCTCGAAGAACTCGATGACGTAGAGGCGTCGTTAGTAAGTCGACTCGACGAAGTCGACGTAGCGGCGCTAGTGCGGCGCATCGTCGCGCAGGACAAGCGGTGTCGCGGGGCTCTGGTGTAGGTGTCCTCGTGCGCACTTGACGACGGAGCGAATCCGTAAATTAATTATGTACTCAATATGATGGGTGTTGAGAAAGGGGTGGCTGGTACTTACTACATGGGGTCTTTGGCGGCCAAGACTGCAAATCCGCCACTGACTGAAAATCGCGATACTAGGTTGGAATCAGTGTTCGATGTTCTGTCGTGTTATAAACTTAGGCAATCTCCACTTAACTTTTCAAATTTCTTCTGAGAAAACATTTATATGAAGATATAGGGTTTTATGTAAGATTGCCTGGTTATCGAAAACCATCATTTTGAAAATCTTTTTTTTTATATCATAGGAGTCAAACGAACAGGCGGATCACCTGATGTTAACTGAACATCATCGTCCATAGACGCAAGCAACATCAGGGTACTCGCAAGTGCGTTGCCAGCCTGTGTTTAGGAGAGAATTGTGGAAAAGTGGAAGAGTGTGAGTGGAGGAGAGGTGGGCATCCGGCACTCTCGCTGACCTAACGAAACGCAACAATGCAAGCACTGTTACTTCACGTCGGTTTTCTGTGAGATATTAGATAGATATTTAAAAAAAATAGTTATTCAGTCACAACGTTTTTTTATATATAGATAGAATTAAAGTGTCTCTCGTTTCTGAGCTGAGTCGATTTCAATTAGACTTTTATTATTATATAGAAGAATTATATAGCATCATCTAGCTTATATATATCCGGCTTTTCTGTAGAAGCTAAGCAGTAGTGATTAAATTTAATAGACTTAACTAATTAGTAACGAAGTTTTAATAACAAAACTATAATTTAATAAAAATTAAAAATCTGCCACCAATTAATTCACCAGATAAAACACGGAGTTTCAATTAAATAACAGAACTATTTTATTGGCAGCTAGTTTTTGGATACCAGCTATTGAAGCATATGATATGCTATTTCACGACCAATTTGTAGCACTTTAGGTTGACCGTAAATTAATACATCGCGATAAAATATAATAATAGTTCGTTAAGTACTACAGAATAGTAGCGAATACATGATTATCGACTTCTCGGGGTTGGAAATCACTTTGCATTCTGAACTGACTTGATAATTATAGGCCGCGGCTTCGTGCATATCATGTAATTTAATATTTATAGCTCTCTTTTACAAAATTTATAATTCTTTGTATGAATTATTTATTGCAATATAGGAAAGAAAACTAATCGCTTCAAAATGTTTCCTTACATAGGCGTATATTAGTAATTATTTTGTAAAAAATAGAATCAGTTTTTTTTTTTTCAAATATCACATAAAAGCTCATATAATTAATTTATGTTACGCTGCTCATTAAATTTTAGTGTAGTCCTCGAATATGAGGAAATAAACGTGAATTTGTTTTTGGAATGAAGTTCCTTAATTGCAGAGTTAAAGAGCAGAAATCGAGATATAAGGGAAACGCGTTATGCTTCTCTGTATCTCTCTCTCTCTCTGTGTGCCTTTTGCTATTATGTATAAGTATGGTGCGTTCGGATATTGAAAATCGAGCAGAGTAATGGTAGTTAATATATTATCGCAACTAGCTTATACTCACGACTTCCTCCTCTGTTTTTATTATCTAAATGATATATTTTATATACAGAAATTAAAACCTAACCCCCACACTGGTTGTACCTCTTCGCCTCGACAAGAAAATAGATTTTGAATGATGCGCATACAACCGTAATTTCTCTGGAATTATTTAAATTTAAAAAGTAATAAATCCTTACATATTACTTCGATCGGATATGCAAATAATGGCGTAGGAATGAAAAACAAAACTAAATTAAATATATCGATACTTTCATTCCTTTTTAAGCAATAACAAATATTATACTCCCGTGAAATTTTAAATATCAGTTCTCTCATTTACCAGACCACAATTCGCAACCGACATCGTTTTATTGCGCCACGTTTAATTACAGTTGAAGTTATTCGTTCTCATAAAATATCTGTTAAAAGCACTCAATACAGTTAATTGTAAAAGTTGCGATTGCTGCCGTACCTGCAATCTACCGATATGGAATAAGCCGGCGTACCTATTGTCGGAGAGTAATTCTGAACGGCGCATTACAGATCGATCTAAATCGACCGAAACTATACCAATCGAACAGTCATTAATGAAACTCCGTTCCCGCAATTAGGTAACCGTCTTGATTTTATTAAATTTAATCAAGAACTTGTGCAATATTACGCAGATTGGCCCAATCGAACCGTGTACAAGTTTCGATAACGCCGTAGTTGGAAACTAATTTTGGAAATAAGCGAAGCTATCTCGGTTTCTACCAGATCGCCTTATAAAAAGAGGATCAATGTTTTCTAACAAGATTACCTGATAAGAACAGTTCGTAATGCTAAAAGTCTATTAACATTGATTTTGTTTGAAAGCGAGAGATAATTTTGACTACCTAAATAGTTTATTAAACAAATATTAGTATTTGGTTAATGCAGGTGGTAAAATTAAAAATCAATTTTAAATGATCTGCATGTATTCGTGCCCAAAAAATTTTGGTCACTTTTTTATTCACGACTTAATATCTTGTTATTCCAATATAAGAATGTATTTAATGAATTTCTTTAAATAGGTAGCAATTTAAAAAGTATCTAAATGTTTATAAAGGTACAAAGTTACAAACATGCTGTGAGTCGCTCACGCGCGTGAACGAACTTATAGTCAACTTCTTTACAATTTAAGTTGAAATCAGTTTTAATGAGAATACAAATGAAGACAAAAATAACAGATTTGGAGGAAATATTATAAAAGACGAATCTTCTTTCACCCACACTGAAACTGTAAGTTAAGTTTTAAAAACCTGAGCGAAGGATGGCCAATGAAATTTGCGACTTTTCAATAAGATTGATCCGTCAACAGAACAAAATTCTTCTTTTTAATCAGAATACCAAAGACTATTAGATAGGCTGTTTAAAGAAAGCGAATCAAGAATCGCTAAATTGTTTAAAATCTAGAAAACTTTAAGCATACCTATGTAATAATAGTTGTTTCTTTTTTTTTTCAAAAAAATAATTTAATTTGATTTTTTTTTCTTAACGTTGAACACAATCTCTTAAATTCTTACACAAATAGTAAGCTCCCATGAATAAGTAGAATTTACGATATAAGTTTTTTAGATTGCTTAGTATCTAAAAAGTTATATTTAATCCATAACTTGTGTGATAATAGGTAAATCATAGTCATGCTAATATCTCTATAATAAATAGCCTCTTTTGGTGTAACATAGAATTGGGAAGGAAATCTGCATGTTGTGTGTATTAATTAATTTGTGTATACATTTAATTTTGTTCTACACAGCGTACTAAAATGGTTGTTTTGTTGTCAAATGTAATGAAGAAGACTTGATACCATGACAATATTGTGCCCTAGAGACGTATTACAATGTTCTCATTAGGAATAACTAAACTATTAATTTTACCAAAAAATAACACTGATAAAAAAAATGAATGCTTTCGAACATCCCTGATTATATTAGGGTACCTAACTAGTTTTGGATAGTCATTAACTACCAATATCTAAAACACTACACATTTCTTATTCGATTTTGAGAAGTTCCTGGGCATCTTCAAAAACCAAGGCTGATAAAATTAAAAAGGACACCATTAATAACATCCGCGTTCCAATAGATAAACCAAACCGGTTTATAAATGATTTTTTAATCCGGCTAACAAAAGAGTAGAAATCTAAATTTATTCACTTAATATCCAAACTAAACGAACTAAAAATTATATATCAAAATATAGAGAGGAAATCATAGATATAAAATATATAACTAGTTCATGGAAATAAAATAGATTGCTTTTGAAAATATTTTTACAGTTACATTTTCTCGAAAGTTGAGAAACTGTATCATAAATTAATAAAAACCTTTTTAAAAATTGCACACACAGTAATGTTCTTCGTACAATGTAATAAGTGTGTAAGATATATAAAAAAGAAGATCTTCTCGCTACGTTATCGTAATAAAAAAATTATAAAAAGTTAATTCATGATTAGGTTAAAACGGTCCAGTTATATGGTGGAGAACATGCCGGCGGAGGTGTTATCAAATGCGATAAAGCTCGCGCGCCGGAACTTGGCGCGGCCAGCCGTCCGCCCGACGTTGCCGCGAGCTATATCTGCTATATTACAACACTCCATGTAACAACCTTTTGATTTCACACTTAACGGTCGTGTTTAACTATTAATACTTAGATTTTAACTTATAATCTTATCTTTACAGAAAACAATCTACATTTATATGTATTTTCTAAAAGCCATATCAAGCGGATTTTAGTGTTTAAAGACTATTATTTGATCAATATGTGAACAATGGTGATGTCGGGAATGGACTCCTCTGTGCGTCCACTAAAAACTATTTTAACATATAATGTATTGGAAATATATCTATGTTAAAAAATGAACCTAATCGAGTTTTTTGCTGATTCTTCTCGATGACTGAGTTGTTATCCGAACTGGTGGTAGTTTGTCGTTCATTAGCGCCATATTAGAACTTATATTGAATAAAGTATTTTTGATTTTAACTTTGATTGATACTAATAAAAAATAATTGGGTTATTTCCGAACAGGTGCACTTATTTGGCTAGTTAATATTTTGATATGTTTGTATTTTCGGGCCATATGTAAGAATTATCTTGAAAAATCTTACGGATAAATAAAAAATTAAAACATCTCCATAAAAAAGTGAGTAACACAAAAAACGGTATCTTAAAAATATTGACGAAATTGACCTCCAGTTGCCACTTTAACGTTACATTTACATAAGTGCACACGTACGAAGTCAGCAACTAATTATTTCATAAACATTGTTATCGTATTTTAAAGTTGCTATTTTTAGTTCTAAATAAGCTTTAACTATTGTCATTCAACGGCTTTTTATAAAAAGAAATCATGTGAATACCGAATAAAGTTTGGGTATAAGTATTTTTTTTTATTGTAGCACAGCAAAGTGACTGCACTGTGCCTGATGGTGAGCACAATACAATCCAAAAACAAGGGCGACCACCGAGAGACACGCCATCCCCCGGCGGACGCCGTTGTCATGCCGGCCTGAGTAAATGTCTCTTCACGTTACGCTTAAAGGACCCCATGTTATAGGAAGGAGGGAACACACTAGCCGGGAGATTGTTCCATAGCTTCACGGTACGGCAAAGATAAGAAGTTGCGAACTTTTTAGTTCGTGCCCAGATAGGATTAACCGTAAAACTATGGCTCCGAAGCCCAGCGCGAGTGGTTCTGTTATGAAAGGGAGAGGAAGGGATTAAATTAAATAGCTCTGCAGAACATTCGCCATGATACAGACGGTAGAACACGCTCAGTGAGGCAATATCTCTGCGCAACTGAAGCGGCTCTATAAACTGTGTAATGTCTGCATCATTAACAATGCGGACAGCTCGTCTCTGCAACCTATCCAGGGCATCTAGTAGGAATTTGGCGGAACCGTCCCAGAGGTGCGAACAGTATTCCACGCAAGGCCGAACTTGTGCCTTATAAAGGAGGTATAGCTGATCAGGCGTGAAAAACCGCTGCACCCTGTTCAGGATTCCTAGTCTCCGAGATGCAGTAGAGATTATGCTCCCGATGTAATCCCTGAGATTGAGGTCGCTGCGAATGTCTATACCTAAGATATTGAGGCTGTCTCGCATTGCGAGCGAGACATTCTGGAGAGCAGGGAGAGGGGTAAATGGAGATGTTTTGCAGGTAAACGCGCACACCTGTGTTTTCTTAGCATTGAACTCGACCAAATTACTTGCCCCCCATGTTGATATGAGCCGCAAGGACCGGTCGAGCTCAATGACAAGTTCCTGCCGTCTCTTTTCGGTCTCCACGCGACCGCAAGAAGGCTTGCTGTAATAGCACTCATGGATGGTGCTATCGTCTGCATAGCAATGAATATGGCCTAAAGGCAACATATCATTGATATGCAGAAGAAACAGAGTAGGTGAAAGTACAGAGCCTTGAGGAACTCCTGCATTGACTGACATGAGCTGCGAATGACATCCATCGACAAGGACACGAATTCTGCGCTCATGTAAAAAGCCAGATATCCATTTGCATAAGTTGTCGGGGAGACCATATGCCGGAAGCTTGGAGAGAAGACCACGGTGCCAGACCCTATCGAATGCCTTGGCAATGTCGAGACTGATCGCCAAGGCCTCGCCGTGCTTGTCAATTGCCTCCCCCCAGCGGTGCAGTATGTAGGCCAGAAGATCGCCCGTTGATCGGTATTGACGAAAGCCATATTGCCGATCATTGATCAACGAGTGATCCTCAAGATAGCGGACAAGATGGGAGTTAATGATCCGTTCCATTACCTTGCACAGTACTGAGGTTACGGCAATTGGGCAATAGTTATTGGGATCAGAGCGATCCCCCTTCTTGGGAATCGGTTGCACGTTGGCCTCCTTCCAAGCCCAAGGCACGACACCAGAAAGATAAGACAGGCGGTATAGGCGCGTAAGTACTGGAGCCAACTCGGCTGCACATTTTTTTAGTACAATCGCTGGGATACCGTCCGGTCCACTAGCCTTCCGGACATCGAGCGATCGCAGTTGTTTTAAAACGTCACGCTGCCTGAATTTTAATTCCGACATCGTGACACCGCAGCAAGGAATTGTGGGCGGTTGCGTGTTTCGATCGTCGAGCCAAGAATTAGCCGCAAAGATATTAGCTAATAATGTAGCTTTCTCTTGCGGGTATTCCTAAAACACCGTTACAATGTATAATAACCACTCGTTGGTTCCGGCAATTTAAATGTTATCTGGTATCATAAACTGCGCAGTTTGGAACCTGGTACCGTCAGACATTCATCTAAACTTGTTATCAATATAATTGCTATTTACTACATCCTTGTAGTATCG
The DNA here is from genome assembly GCA_014332785.1 of Antheraea mylitta. NCBI lineage: Eukaryota > Metazoa > Arthropoda > Insecta > Lepidoptera > Saturniidae > Antheraea > Antheraea mylitta. Next base: position 265,067 of record JACEII010000039.1, on the reverse strand, counting down.
TTTCTGTTCACACTAGAACTTGGCTCATATTTTGATTTGATATTTATAAATCACTGCTTACAATTCGATTTTTTACTTTATATATTATTTAAAAAATCTTAAAAGAATATTTTTTCTTCAGAGAGCTTTATCGTTGTTCTATTAATTATTATTTTTAATGATTAATTTTGAATCTTAATAAATATCCTAATACAAATATCTTAGAATCTGTTATGTGTGTTTCTGTTTTAAGAACATTTAACTAGTAAAAACGTATTAGTACTTATATAAGCAATTGACTAACTGTACCCACGTTTAAATTTTTCCGCACTTTACACCAGTCTGCCCGCGCTACGCAACACGGCTCTCCCACACTTTTCTCGTCTACGTTCTCTTTTAGCATACTATTTGACTTATAATTGGTATGTTTCACATTTTCAAACCTCCAAACATATATTATCGAGTTCAAACAAAAAATTTAAAAAAAATCTTTAGCTTTATAATATTAGTAATTGTTATAAACGTTAATTATCCTTAAAGAACTAACATTTTTCCCTAAATGTTTATTCTATAACTATAACAATGAAACCAGGTATTTAAACGCGTCCATTAAAAATACACAAGTCAGTATTTCAAGTTGTATCCGTTAAACAAACAAAGATTTCAAAACTAACTCCAAAATGACATTGTGTAAGGTACGTAAAACCACGGGCGAAGTTACGAACAAGTATTGTACAATTTTAAACAAAGGTATAGACGGGAATGGGTATTACCATAAACTGTGGTCCGGTTTTGCAGCGGAATTGAGTTTTTTGAACTCGCACAACGTTACCGCTACTATAACGAGTTAAGAAAAAGTTGAATACAGGAGGTGAAATGCCTGTGTCAAAGTTGCACCGGTATGGGAACGTACTGGCAATGTTTACAAAGGTTGCGTGCAACTTCTCAACTTTCGGTGTAAGATTAGAACTATTTAAGTGAGTCGGTTTAAGTGCTACGAATGTGCTTTTTAGCAATTCCGCGATTCTAAGTACTGCTTAAAAGGATAGTTGTCGAGTGTACTTAAGTAAATGAATGTTTCAGACCGCTTCAGATTTGCAAGACGTGCAATTGCTTTTACTCATCTTGAATATGGTAATACGGTGTTATACTATTTTCAATTTAAAATCTACTTTCGAACGTGATATAGTATTGCAACAATTTTTAACTAACAGGCGTTATTAGAGTACAGTAAAAGCAAGATATAAACCATACTTTAATAGTAACTAACGGACGGATTTTGTCACGCCCTGATTATAAAAAAATCCTGGACAAATTATATACGTAAACCATCCTCATTAATCACTTTATCTACTGGTGAAAACCACATGAAAATCCGTTCAGTAGTTTTTAGTTTATCACAAACAGATAGACACTATAGAGGCCTTTGTTTTATACTATGTAATGATATATGGTAATTTGTATATATTCTTTATTTTTATTAAATTGTGAGTGGATTGATATGCCGTTAGTTAGTAACAAGTTTATATTAATAGTAAAAACAATCTGCAATATAAAACATTTTATTATAAAATATATTCCAGCCTATGAATAATTCATTATCATAAACCAGATACAAAACTCCAGCAATTTGAGTGAAAAATAAAATCTCTGACAATGATAAACGTTAATAAAGGCCCCATTATAAACGTACATCTAGATGGTACTTGTAGCTCGTAAAGGTCCGGAACTCGATGTTTCGCTCCGATATCGAGTCGTGCGTGAACATAATTTTCACCATCCATTTGCCCAGCGGTCATTATCAGGAATCCTCAACCCTCAAATATATCTTTAACTTTTTTCTACTTAACAGAACTAGCGTGAGGTTTTTTCAACGTGTACTATTAGACATACATAATTATTCTTTGTTACGTTACCAAACAATAGAACCAAGTGCATCAAGCATTCTGAATATAGGGTTTAATAATTGGTAGGAAGAAATTTCTAGGAAGGACTTTGAAGGTAATTGTTTTATACAAACTTATTTAAGCATGATGTAATAACATTACTTAAGTTCTACAAAAACCTATATTATAAAATATAGGACATTCCATGTTTCTACTAAGCAGCGTTAGTGAGGTTACAGTTACTACAAGTGTAAGCTTGTAGTGTAACTCTAGGCGGTGTATATTCAGTTACCAAATGGGTATCTATACCCTGTTAAACCGCTATCACATTTGGAATCAGCTAGTTGTATCTAAGAGCTGAGTGGCTCGCAAGCCCGCGTGACAGAATTCATCAACGTCATGACCATAATTTATTAAGACAACAATTACCCAAACAATAAAGATCCTAACAAGTATTATAAATTTCGAATACTCGCACAAAAAAACGTAGAATTAAACAAATCCGTTTAACGTTATTAATTTTTTAACAACCTATAATTAAAGCTTCTACAAATCACTTTATGTGTAACACAAGATATCATCGGCCCCTAACGCTAATAAATAAAGAACGCGAATAGATCGAATTCATAGCCGTCCTATATACAGCACGCAAGCGGTTTATAAATTCTATACATTTAGATATGCAAATAAATTTCTGCTATAAAAGGAACTGTGTTATTAGAATCGATTATTAGTCTATCATTAAATCAAATAAAATTGGAATCAAATATTTTAAACGTTATTTTTTTTAATATATCTAATACCTTTAAACCGGCAATTCTTGTATATTTGTATATATTCAGGATCTCAGAAACGGCGTCAGCGATTTCCTTGAAACTTAGTATGTAGGTGGTTCCAGGTACGATAAATCCATCTAGCTAGATTTCATGCACAGAAACCTTTTTTATCTGAGTTTTCAGGCAATGAAAAAAATAGAATATAAAGAAAAATTTCGCTGCCGCTCTCAACAACATAATAGAAATCGGCTGTTTCGCAAATCCGTCTAACCCCAGTTCGAATCCAAGAGGACACCGAAAGAGATGTCTTTTTTTAATATTTTGTTTTTGGAAAAACATACTAATTTTGTGATGCAAAACTAACAGTTTATTTTAATTTAAAAAAATTTTTTAAAGAACCGAGCCAGACTCTATTGTCCAGATACTACTTATTTGTTCATCTATAAATTCATATAGCATCAAATATTAACATGTCATATATTAACAATACATATTTGAACTCAATTATAACCCGTAAACATATCAATATTGGTTAACAAAATAATGGTATTTACAATAGTGATTGATCACACGTAACTTCGAACAAATGGCTTTCGTGCATTAACGAAATAAATATCGCAAATAATGTTACGAAACTTAATGAGATCACATTATAATTACCATAGAATATAATACCCAATCAAGCATGCAGGAAATTATTAGCATACGAATATTATAGTTACAAGATTTAAAATTATATAGTTTAAAATTACCTTCTGGTAGTATTTTTCTGGGTAATTTAACTTCATAATTATAAATAAATTGAAAATACTGCAATTTAAATTAAATAGCGAATATAAAAAAATAATATAGATTTATTGATCTTCATAACGTCCGGGAAGAAATGAGTTCCGTTAGAGTCAAATCTCCTAACGAATTACAACTTCTATATCTGTACATGAATTATAATTATTAACTTGATAATACTATTCCTAAGATAACAATAAACGAATTATCTTATTATGCTACTAATGAAAGTAATTGATAATAAGTAGATATATTTGGGAGTTTATAGCGGGATTTTAGTCTGTCAGGTAGTGGATTTTATATTTTATTCATAATCTTGTGTTTTTTTAACTCTATATTTTGTACATTTGGTGGTGTTTTACGTAATATAGTTAGTTTATTGTGCATAAGTGAAGTGAATGAAAAATAATACCATGGAGCATTCGATTCTGAGATGCCACAAAAACTCCCTGGAAGGTCTGTTAGACCACCATCTTGTTAGAATATTGCAATAATCACACGACGCTTGTAATATTATTAACTACACGATAATGTCAATAATAATCTAAATATTAGTTGCCAAATATATACTTAAAAAAGTAAATATATGATAGACAAGTAAACACATATTACGCTATTCATTATTTGCTTAAATTGTGTAACATTTGACCTATTCATATATTATTACTGAATTATTTATTTACTTAACTCAATAATATATGCATGACACATCTAAATATTTATGACAAAATCGCCTAAAGTGCTAAAGTTGGCACCACAAAATAATACATTCCTTTTACACCATTCGCTTTTTACACGCAAATTTCATATATCAATTTTGGTACACAACTCGCCCGACGGCAAATTCACACCCCTCAATTTTGATTATGTCAAACGAAATACCTACAAACAGTGAAGACATAATGATTATTCTCCCGTGAAACGTTAGCGATTTATACATAATTATGTTAGGTCAGAAAATATCTATTACATTATTGCGTTCATTAGTGGTGTAATGCGAACCTGTATCTCGGTCTAGCAATTAGTATGAAATACATAATTGTTTACATAAATATAAGGAATTTGCCGAGAAACGTGGATATACAATATTAACGTTAGAGATCATTTGTATTACGGACCATTACAGTAATTGCTTTACAGATGTAATATTAATTGTATCGAGATCGTTATTATAAAGCACTTTGACCGACGAACAGAAATCATTTGAGAATTGATATAAACTTTAAGGGTATGCCGTTAACAGAATTATTTTCTATTTGTTTGTGTTTACATTTATTATTTCTGATGTTGCAATTAATTCAATTTGAACGAATGAATTTATATAAATGTGACTTTATATGTCATTAACTACATAGCAACGTAATCAAGTTAAATATTCAACCTCGCTCAAAGGTCTCAATATCTTTCAAAGATTTTCTGTGGTTATATACTTGTTTTATCTTGTTTTCAGCTTAGTAGTTTAATTCATAATGCCGTGTAAAAGTATAAGTATCGTTTCGTAAAAATATAATCCACGCTAGTAATATAAATGAAAGTATTTATAACACCTATAAACCACATCTCAGACAAAATTGATATCACTAAAAATGTGTAGTGTTTTCAACGCGGAGTCACAATATAAATCGTTGTTATTACCGACAACGTGTAGCGTAATATGAAAACACTCTTAAAAAATGACGAGCTTAGTCCCTCGAGTTGAGATCAGAAACGACGGGAAGCCCGGTAAAGCACATTATAGGTATCTGTTACAGGGACGTGGAAGATAAGGATGTTTATTCAGTGTGTACGCGGTGAACAAATTGTTTGCTCTAGCGCTCCTTTACCTGTGGCACCGAGTTTTCATAACAGCGTAGCCGCGGGCGCGTCGCCGGCGACAATTTGTAAGACGCGCCTCCTGGCTAAGGATTTGCTGACGAGCTCGCTTCGCATATTCCTCCTCCCTTATGAAGGACAGGCAACGACATCTGTAGGAAACTTTAGACCTGTTGAAAATGGGAAAGTGAAAAGTTTCGCGAAAAACATATTATTATTAATATCTATACTAATATTATAAAGACGTAAAGTTTGTGAGTTTGTGACGTTGTAGGAGCTAATGTCGGCAACTACTGATCCGATTTGAACAATTCTTTCAATGTTATATATTTTTATATGTTATGTTATATTCAATGTTATTCATTTATCGAGGATGGTTATAGGCTGTATGTCATCACGCTAAGATCAATAGAATTAGAGCACCAAAGAAGAATGTTTAAAAATCGTTTTTTTTTTTCGTCTTGAGAGCTTCCGCTTCGTGTTAGTGTTAGCCCAAAGTATCTATTCCACGCGAACGAAATCGCGGGCAGAGGCTAGTTGTACATAAAACAAAATTATCGTGTAAATCAAATTTGTAAATATGAAATTTCAATCTTATTTTATATAAAGCTATTTTTTTATCAAAATAAAAAAGTAATAGACTCTATGAAATACTTTATCTTTTATTCAGACATATGATACAAATAATAAATTCAATAATGTTTCAATACATGACATAAAACCACACGTTTCAAAGTTTCCTTCGATTGTTTCTAAAAATATATATTTAACGACATGGTGTTAGCGTGTGGCAGTCGGGACAGTTCCTACCGTGCAGATGTTAAAGTTTCCACAGTGAAGTAAATTACAGAAATTTTGTCACAGAAATACTCGTGACCTCCATATACTTTCTTGTTTCTATTGATTTCAAATCATTTCATATGTACTATACAACAGTTCTTCATACCCTGTGTAAATATTAAAATTCCATAATAATAAAATAACCTCTACACAAATACACTTATGAGCAAACGTATTCGTAAGGAAAACTCAAAACCATTTTGTAATTCCACAAGGGCACACAGAATGTTATAAGATTATTTTTTTCAATAAGTAAGTAGATTTGCTAGAAAGGGATCGCTGCAAATATACCGATAAAACTTTATTGAACCTATAATATGCAAAATAAAATACTTGATCGCGCTGAAAGCTATTGAGAAATCGTGTAATTCGGTGCTGGGGTTCACTGAATGCTTCATTTTCCCTTCGTTAGTTATTCACACAGTCGGCCGACCCATTTTCGAGCGTGGATAGAGATACGCAGAATCTTACGTACGGCACGCGGGATCCTTCAAACGAAAAATGTCCACTTAACTGGGCAACTTTGTAAATTGTTCGCAATATCTGCATGTTTTTACGACGTATACGTATATATATCACGTTCTCCCATATCAGCTGAATCCGCATCTGTGTACCGTTTGGACGCTCGTCTTTCATCTTAAGATATAGTTATATCTATCTATCTATCTATAAATTAATATTTAATACCTGTAACACGCAAGGCCACCGGTGGTACCCGCCGCCAGAAAAGACAGACTAGTGCGGGCCACCGGTGGTACGCGCCGGCGTCAACGTGTTAAACTAGCAATTCTTGTATATTTTTATATTGTTATATATTCAGGATCTCGAAAACGGCGTCCGCGGTTTCCCTGAAACTTAGTATGTAGGTGGTTACGGGAACGATTAATCGATCTAGCTAGAATCCATTCATAGAGAACTTTTTTATCTGAATTTTCACGCAATTAAAAATATAGCTAGAATATAAAGGTAAATTTCACCGCCGCTGTCAAAACAAAAATAGCTCAGATGAAAATCGACTGCGACGACAATCCGTCTAACCATAGTTCGAATCCGAGTGACAGCAAAATAGATTTCTTTCTTTAATATTTTTTTTAAACAGTTTATTTTAATTTAAAAATGTGATTTTTAAAGAACCGAGCTGGGCTCGGTCGTCCAGGTTCTGTTTATTATTTAACATCGTGTTATAATTTAGACTGTTAAATATTGTGTTTTCACACTACAACATTTAATTTTATTGTTCAATGTTGATGTTAACGTTCCTACTGTTTATTTGAATAAATAAGTGAAATTATTTTAGAGTCAAATATACTGGTTATTTAAAGTGATTTATATTTACAAGAATGGTTTAAAACTTATTATTTAATTACTTCTTAAAAGGGGTTCGCCCGAAAGAATATTCCATTTTTCTTTATTTTCATGGGATTTTAGCATTCTGAATCTTTTGTATATTTTTAGTCTCGTAGTGACCATATATAGATTCTGTAGTAGATACCAACTTTTGTACTATTCAGAATGTTATTATTCGATCATTAATATGATTCACGTATATTTTAAGTTTGTAGATAAAACGCTGTTTCTAATAATAAACGCTTAATCCCAACTGATATTGAAAGAAAGTGAATTTATATGTTACGCTTTAACTATTCAATTGATAATTATGAAATTTTACATACGCATTTTCAGGACTACAGAAAAAGACATAGCATACCTTTCATCCAGGAAAAAAATGTTCCTATTGGATTGGCCAAATATACATTATTACAAACAAAGCCGCGAATAAAAGCTAGTTCCATATAAATATTCCATACAATCATAATTTGTTACATTTAATACTTATTATACTCTAAGGATAGCCTTAATATATATTCAAACGTTATTAAAAGAGCTAAAAAATTGTAAGTTATATACCTAATATTAACATTAACAATACTCAATTTTAACTTTTACAACTAAAAACTAGACTTATCACAAGCTAGTAAAAAAGAGACCTTGGAAACAAACTCATTTTTAACATATTTCACGAAATAAAGAAAACATTTTTACTACGTATTTCTGTTTACTCTGAAATTTATGAAGCATAATGATATATTAGTGAAATTTTTTAATTTTCAATTATTTTAATCTTTTATTCAGTAATTTCAATAATTTGTCTATTTAAATAGTTTTGTCGTTTTTTTTATTGTAACTAGTAATATTGAATAGAGAGTCATATTTGAATAGGACATTCTTAAGAGAAGTGGAGACAAGAAATGCGAAGACGAAAAAGGAGGTCTTTGTGGCCGCATGAGACTTCATTAGATGCGACCATTCAGCACTGTGGGAATACTACATCATTTCTCTCTCGTAAGTAAAGAATGTGATAAGCAAGAGGTGCGTTCATTTTAAAAATTGTCTCAAAATTGAAACAAATCTTTTTCTTCTTGAGTCAAAAATACTTGACTATATTTTGTTTATATGTGTGGCGCTAATTTGTATTGATCCATATTCAGATGCATTATAACGATATCTTATTATACAGGTACATTTGAGTGGAAATATTTACTTACCACCAAAAAAATGCTGACATTTTGTTCTTCAACAAGAGTTTTTATACTGAATACTTATACATTATTCAGGAGTAAACATCTCTACTTAAGCAATTAACTTATTAATTTTTTCAGAAAGCTACAAATTCTATTCGTATCTGATTATTACGTGATATTCATTGTTTGTTCTTTTGACCTATATGCGTTTCTATAAAATTTATCCGACTATGACATTACTTTAGTGAGCTATTGTAATTAAATAAGTCTATATCGTAAACTTTGGCGACAAAGCATTGTCAATTTATTTTGTTATATTTGTTGCGATACGTATTGTGATATTAAATTGAAAATAATGTATAACATGTCATGGGCAACTCGTTTTTTAATATAAAAATAACGTGAAAAACAATATAAGATGATTTTTAAAAATGTATATCAAAGAACTAGTTGAAGCATATAGAACATCGATAAGTACGTTCTTTGCGATAAAGAATTTTCTATATCTATTTTATGTACCTAAGTACTCTTCTTGTAAATATATGGAAAATATACTGGCGTGACCGCGTGTAAAGAATACGGCGTAGTTAAAATCTGTAAGGCTTGCTTTATTCCTGCATCTCTCGAGATGCATCATTACGAGGCGTGGTTTACCACGGGGAGTTAAGAGGTTGGGTAAGGCTACGTCTACATTGAGAACGTTATAAATATCTGATTTTATTATTATGTTTGATATTCTATTTACAGATAGGAAGCTAGTAATAGTTCAAAAGATAATACAAAGTCATGAAACATATTTCAATCAAACTATTAAAATATAATTATTTTTGTTGGCGAAGTTTTTTAAAGTGTAGATTCACTCAATTCACAATAGATTCATTCGTAGTTTATGAACAAGTTCTTTTTGGTGTATGAAATAAATGCTTTAGAAGACGTAGGTGTCACAAGAATGGAAGGAAAAGTAAAAACTATTAGTAAATTACCTATATTCATGATACAATAATACTAAAATAAAGTAGACATTATATCTGAGAAATGCTGTTATAATTCTCATATAGGATAAATATTTGTACGTTGGATGTATATAATTGTGTGTGATGAATGAATTTTTTTCTCTTCTTGTTTTTTATACTAAATATATTTTTAGGTTAGAGTAATTTTGAAAAATGAATTAGTGTGAATTGTTGTTCAAAAATGTATTAAAATCCAACTGAATCACAATAAAATTTACTGCTAAACTTACCACATTTAATATAATGTTACCAAAAATTCTTATGTTTTCGATCAAAACAATCGTTTACACCTACTGCAACTTATTACTCGCTAACAGTATAAACCCACCCTAATATCTCATTTAAGATGTGTTTGCATAGTGTACAGACTCATCGTAGGTCCGTGTCTTTACCGAAGTGCACACAAGCCGTGCTTCACTATCATGGTTCTGAAGTTTTTAGAAACAGATTGGAATCTTTTCTTAGTGTGTTTTTGTTTGCCTTGATTGGAGTGATTGTTCGACACCTTCGTTTTGAGGTTAAATAATAATTATAATCCTAATTAATATTATAAATCTCTATATGACTTTGCTTATTATGCGTCATAATATTCTGCATAACCGTTATCAAGAGTACAAAAGGATATAGTGTACCTTTTGTCTAGAATGAAAAATGTTATTCCTAAATGATTCCAAAACCGTGAACAAAAGTTGCTGTTTAAATAAATGTAAGATTGATTTCCAATAAAAATATTTATATACAGCCTATAAAACATAACATAGCATCTTTGAAAAATACTACAATCGGCTCCTTAAATTAATGATTAGTTCTTGACTCTGTTGATATTAGCTAACTCTTCTGTACATTATCTTAACTCATATATAGTGTAGAAACAATATCAAACAAATAATGAAACAGCAATTTATAAACTGAATAGTATCAGTATTTATTGGGTCAATAAAAATGGATTCAATATCTGAAATACTATATCACTATCCCCATACAAAATAGAAAAGTCCGATATTTGGAAGTTCGGTTCGTCTGAAAGTTTAATACCGTTAGATATTATTTCGTAACATGGTACACTCTATATCTTATATTAAGTATGTGAGATGAATATAGCCATCGCAATTCATTTTAAAAGATTATTATTATTATTAGGCATAATTTGGTTTCAATGTCCATACCATATACTTTATTAAATTTTGTAAATAGAAGAAAATTAAAGGTTTTTTTATTCCTTAACTATCTAGTTCCTACAATTTCTTTCTATTATTTTGGTAATATAACGTAATTTGGACTGTATTTTTTAACCCTTTTTTTATACATAGCCCCACTCAGTCTTTTACCGTTTTAAATTATTGATATTAAATGAACTAATAGTGTTTAACTCCCATAGCAAAAGGCAATTGTTTGTAGGCTAGATAAGACTGAAAATATTTTTGTTTTCCTGTAAAAGTATTGTCAGAATTGGACAAAAAAAAACACTTTTATTTAATTTATAGATATCGTTTACAAAAATTATATAATATTTAGTTATGAAAATAAAACAGTTAAAATACATATGTAGTAACACAAATCAAAGTCAACATGTTCGGAACACCATGTTGAACGACGAAGGTTTGAATGGTTGCGAGGGAGGTGGGACTTTCGATGAAGAATAATATCATGATGAAACCACAGTATGGCAGCTATATATTTTCTAAGTCTATCTGGCCAGCTACCAGCCAGGTATATATACATCTGTATAAAAACTCAATGAAATATATGTTATACAAATTACTTTGTGATTTTATCAATCTACTGTTAGTAATCATAGGATTAGCTATTCACGCGTTAAGGCACACTATCTGTGTATGGCATGATATCGCCGCGTATTACACCAACGTCTCCGCTCGGTCCTCATATCGGATGTGGCGCGATAACACGTCAATCGTAACCCGAGTCATTATCGTAAACGTTAATGACTACGACGATTACTGGTGGCCTCGGAACTCCATCGAGAGGCGGTCTCTGAAATTGAACATTCCCAATCTATCGGCCGGCGCCCGATTTGTCCCTCTATAAGCTCCTTCCAATCGGGCGGGTTTAATTAAAATAGTTCCACGAGAAAAATAGTAAGGGTCTAACTTTATTTACACGTCGAACTTTTTTTTTCGGATATTTATACTTGACTGAATCCTTATTTATAATATTATAAATGTGAAAGTTCGTTTGCTTGTTTATTACGTTTTCAGGTCTTGACTACGACGGCCGATCATCATGAAATTGTGCATGCTTTTTGACCATGAGTACAGAAAAAGGTGTAGGATATTTTCATTCACAAATAATGTACAATTTCCGAGATGATACTTTTGTCGCGAATAAAAGCTAGTTATATTGTTATTTTTTTTAATTTTTACCAGTTAAATGGTTAAAGACTCACAGTATTCTAGCATATGACACTTCATGGTCAAATTTAACATACAAAATATTAATATCGGAACAAACACTAATAAACAACAAAAAAAAACTTAAGTTGTTGTAAGACTTTTAAAAGTATAGGTACAAACCTAGGTGCTATGACTGGTGCCGAAAGCTGTGAGAGGAAATCGGAGTTAATAACTTTCGATAATAAAATGGGCAATAAACCTTTTTGTTTTGTTCATGCTTCGAAAAAATTTCCTTTCTTACTTGGTCGTTCACTTTTACTTCAGCCGACGGTGGTCATTGACAATGTACTTTAAAATAGACGAGTAGAGATTTGAGTATAATTTTTGTATTTTTTCATGTAATTAGGTCAAATATTAAGCACCTATTTTTTAAATTGATATAGAATGAGAATAGAATGCAGAGTATCCTCCATAAATTTTGCTACTCTCTAAACATTTAGCCTGTATATTATCTTGTACTAATTTTTCATTATATTATTTTAGTTACTTTACGTCATGAGTGTACGAGAAAACGCTTTACAACTTGCAAAAATACCTTCACTCTTAACCTAACCAATATTTAAACGGGATGATGTATTTATTCTACACACCATATTATCGAAAAAAGTTGTTAGAATTATATCCATGTATTATACTAGATGATAGTACTGTACAATACTTATGATTAATGTAACCAGTTATATTCCTGGAGATAATCCTAACACATAAATCGAAATATTTTATTAAACTTCAATTATTATTCCCATAGATAATATATCTTACTGTTATCTATGATATTAGATCGCAATTATTCAAAAATTCATATTACCGGGTGTTTGGAATTATTCTAAAACACATTACCCAACAAAGGCCTTTACACGGTTTGCGGGAATTAGAAACAGTTTACACGTTAACTAGGCCGAACAGTTTTGCCATTTCCAGGCACAAGTGTAATTGCCAAATGTGCGATTAACTCTATAACACATTAATGTAATTATCTGTGCTAACAAAGCCCTATCCATTCTTAAATATATTGCGTGTAAAATTTAGATGGGTTCCAATTTAAATTTGAAAGTTTTAATCTCAGTTGTCGTCAATTATTCGGTATATTGGTCCTTATAAAACTACCTTTTTATATCAAGAGGTTTAAATGTGGCTCTATTCTGCAATGTTCTTAATATATTATAATTAATTTAGCAACGTGGGCTCCTAGTTGGCATTGTGGCCGACTGGGAAATAATCAGTATCCATATGATGATAAATCCATCAAAGTTAATTTTTCTTAATTTATCGTTTTGAAGTCAATAAGTGTATGTTATAGTATATCAAAAAATCACTAAATTTCTTTCACAAATGCAGCATGAATATATTCTTCAAAAGAACAAAATAACCTTGTTATAACACCAGTTCTTAATTTTAATATGAAGCGGTAACTTAGATTTAGAGTATGTTATAATCATTTTAACCGTATTTCTATTTAAAAAAACCTAGTTTTATTTATATTTTTAAAGAATAATTACGATGCGCGCACACAGCAACGTCTAAAAGCGACACTATGAAGTTGGTCGGTAATCGTCTGTCAAATTTCGTGACATCTGATAACTAACGTCATGGTAGTTATCCAAATATATATGAAACAAAAACACAGTTTTATATCAGTGGAGATAAAAAAATATATTTATGCGTAACTGTACATGTGTTAATATAATATGTGATTTTAAATTTGTGATAGAAGTATGGTAATCAATTTTTTTGTACACCCTAATGTATATCCATTACCCGATAATAGGATTGCTGCAATAAAGAACTCTCTAACCATGCAAACCGAGATCATGTCACGTGATCCTTCTTTAATCTTATAAATCATCTAATTTCATATAAAAATAATTATAGGAATACCTTTCTTATAAAATAAAAGTTTAAAATGCAAAGTGCAGTCTTACTATCGACCTGATACAGTATTTTTCACAAGGAAAACTTTTGACAAAAAGAAATGACTGGTCCGTTTCCGTACAGGCGACGCGTAATATACAAAGAAGCGGCCACTCGAGAGACAATGGACGAGGGAGAGACTTTCAATATTAATGATGCGCCGAGAATGCACACAGAGCTTGCAGAGTTGCAAAGGCTCGCCATTGATAGTCATTAACTATTGATTCATAAGTAATACCCTTTTACCGACCATGGTCGAGCGTTCAACAACTTTTCAAATTTAAATGTGAAAGAGGATTTCATTTTTGAATGAATTACTATTATAAATTATAAATTAAAACTATTTTTTACTAAATAAAACACGCGATTTCGTGAGTATTTAAGTAAAAATTTCATACAAGCCGCTTACATCTATATATTTTTTTAAATTCATTTTTAGACTAAAGGTTCAGCTAACATAAGAAAAAATATAAATATTGCCATTCAAGATTTCAGATACATATAAATATAATGTAATAGATTTGTAACACGTTTAAAAGTATTAGAGAATTCAAAGGTATATTGAGGTATACAAAAGTGGTCTGGGGGTAAATTCCGCTCCCGCACACCAGATTAGACTCCCCTCGGCAGCGGCTCAAGCCTAGGTCCGTTCCCTCGACGTGGAGCCCTTGAGTGCGCTGTTCGCACGATACAGTGACACAAAATCTTACATCACTGCAACAAAAGTACACATATCACCACCACGCACGTGCACGCATAGACGCTTACACATGAAAGTGGAAGGGTTTTTTTGTTTCTTTCCCTTATCGAACTGAAATAGTTTGGAAAATGATCCGATACGAAATTTATATAAGAGTTGTTGAGGTGTGTATGCTTGGTACACGTATATGCTCTAACAACTCATATATGTATGAATAGTTAGCTTAGGTCAGCTCAGATAGATCGCGAATTGCAATTTCAGGCAACAGCCCAAGTCGAGGTGTGCCGTGCAACCTTGAACTAGTTGCCCAAATAGAATCGGCTGAGTGCCGCAAGCGCTCGCCTTAGTAGTCCGGTGAAGCTGTTTAAACCTTGCTGGGTCAATAGCGTAGTCAGTTAGAAAAATTATACAAATATTCGTTTTAAGGTTTTCAAGAGATTTTTTTAACAAATCAAACAACAATTACATAGAGTTACAATTTTGCTTGTTCTGATTTGCTTAATTATTTATTTAAATACTTTTCTAAAATAATATAAAAAGTTAAAATACAAAAAAGAAACCGTTTGAAATAATCATTTTGTTGAATTTATAAGTTCAAACTAATGGAAGCTCGTACTCGAAGAAATTAATTGAAGGACGAGAATGTTTAAAGGATAAATAACTATAAATTTAACGATGACAATGTCGATGTCTTCTGACAGAATACTGAAGATTTGAGTATATCTTAACGGGCCAACTGTAGTAAATACAATCTGAAAATCCAATACATGTTATAGTAAAATCCAATGCTCTAATCAAACTTGTTAATAGGGCATCAGATTGCAAATTTACAGGTAGGTCGTCCAATAAAGATGAGTGTAAGAGAGAGTTAACTGTGCGGAGTAATCGCGGGCCGAAACCGTTGTTTTACGATTCATACTTTGCATATCCCGACAGATGTTAGAACAATAAACCCAGAAAGAGACGCTTGGGTATTGTACCGTGTTGTTACTTGTTATTCCGTTGAAATCTATCTTTTAAAGGCTTAGAAACGTGTTCAACTAGAATTTTATGAAACAACTGCGTGGAATTCGTGTAACATTTCTTTTTATTCTTTTGATTTAGGAAAGTTTATAATTCAAGAGGTTATTAAAACAGAATGGAGGATTGGCTTAAAATTATTACAGAACATTTAGTTATTCAATTTTTTTTATTTTTTTTTTTATAATATCAAAGGAGGCAAACGGACTGGTGGGTCACGTGATGTTAAGTGATCACCACCGTCCATAGACACTAGCGACATCAAGGACGTCGCAAGTGCGTTGCCAGCCTGTATATGGTAGAATGGGGAGGGGAAGGAAAGGGAAAGCAGGATAAAGGAAGGGACGTGGGCCTCCGGCTCTCTCACTGACCGAACGAAACACAACAATGCAAGCACCGTTATTTCACGTCGGTTATCTGTGAGAGGGGTGGTACTACCCCAGAGGAGCCGACCCATTCATGCTGAAACCAAAAATAGCTTCAGCGGGGCTCTACCACCTACCAATTCATAATTATTTTATTATTTCCCATAAGGGATAAAAAAGAGAAGAAGAAGATGCTATAACATGTCAAAACAATTGATCAAATATAAGATTTATAGTATAAACATCCATTTATAGAAAAAATCTACACCTGTTAAAGAATACATGAATTAAAAAGATTAGAATGTCATAAATGTTACGGGAAATTCTATATAGAAAATAAATCGTTACATAAAACTAAAAACGAGCAATATTTCAACAGTTTCTAGCTCTTATCGATCAATGAGTAATCGTGTCATGCAAATACGTCTAGCTCTTATTGTCGACTATTAGTGATAGGCTAATGTGTACTCATCCACTTCTGTTTGAGCTATGAAACACATATAGCTAATAAACTTTTCAAGTTTTTCCATAAAAAAAACTATAAAACCAGTTTTCCTATTTCATTATTATTTGTAATATTTATATATTTACTATCTATCTAATCTATATGTATATATATATATCTAATCTAATACCTTTAAACGAGCAATTCTTGTATATTTTTATATTGTTATATATTCAGGATATCGGAAACGGCGTCAGCGATTTCCGTGAAACTTAGTATATAGGTGGTTTCGGGGACGATAAATCAATCTAGCCAAATTTCGTTCATAGAAAACTTTTTTAACTGAGTTTTCAGGCAATGAAAAATTATAGCTAGAATTTAAAGGTAAATTTCGCCGTCATTGTCAAAACAAAAATAGCTCATATAAAAATCGGCTGCTTTGAAAATCCGTCTAACCCTCGTTCGAATCCGAGTGACAGCAAAATAGATGTCTTTTTTAAAAATTTTTTTTTGTGTAAAAATAATTCTAATTTTATTAGGCAAACCTAGCAGTTTATTTTAATTTAAAAATGTATTTTTTAAAGAACCGATCTAGGCTTGGTCGTCCAGGTACTGTTATTTTATAGGTAGATGATATTTAATCATTTTTATCATCACACATACTATAAAATTGTACTATCCCAAAATGAGGACAAATATGGAACAACGTTTTTTCTTTCTTATTATATTTTTCACTTAAATTTACCGTATCCACTTATCACATTTTATACAAAACAAGAAGAACCTTAATAATCTAGCTTCGAAATAACAAGAAATTGCATCGTTTAAACTAAGTTCATGCTGACATGTACAAACACAGTCCAGTATTAGAGCGAGCAAACAGATACAAGAGATACCTGGCTGGAAAGAGAGAGATATCGGTCCGTTCGGCCCGATGTCATTTTCCAGAGGGCTCTTCAAGAAATGCCTTAAATTGCGACGTTGAGTGGACGCTTTTATTGCGAGATTTACAGACTCGGCAATACAATTTTGTGTCCTTTTTCTAGCTTTATTATTTTGTAGGTATAATATTTTTCCTTTTATCTAATCTATTTCGCTTTATACTTGAGATATGAAGTATATAAGATAGTATATATAAAAGTATACTCCGAAATATACTTCAGACTATATTTTACTTTATATATTTCTGATTTTACTTCCAAATACTAAATAATATATTAATAGAAAAATTATAAAACAAAATATTTTAATGTAGGTCGATTATATTATACTAGCAGTCGATCGCGACTTTGTCTGCGTTTGTATATTTACAAATCATATCATTATCTTCATGTAAGTGTAACAGTTTATTCAAATGGCCAAACCGAAATGGGTCTTAGTTGGCAGGATATTTCCAAACTTACTTTACGCTTATCATTTCACTTTGATCAAATCATTATAGGGTATAAGCTTACATTGATATTTTCATATACATCGTAGGTTTTAGCGATTGTCCACATTCTCATTATTCAGTTTTTTATTTAATTCAGATGCACTGCTCTGTTCTCGGTACAAGTACAAGTACAAGGTAATTGATTTTGCACGCTAGATATATATATTTGTTTCCTTCTACATCTATTGTAGACACCGGGATCCTATATCAAAGGCATTTAGTATCGGATGTAGTTGTATTGACTTAGTAATAATAGCCCATATATAAGACTTGAAGAGATAACTTGGTCACGATCGTAAAGTTTCGCAACAATATATATGACAATAACCTATAACATTTAGAATTCACGAATTATATTTAAGTGAAATTTGATATAAATATATATAATACATTGGAAATGTTATTTGTGTAGTAACTAAAGTTTTGATAAAAAAAATAACGATGTGATCTAAGATGGTAAACAGGCTAAACCCAGAACAGTGCAAATGCAACTGTTGAAATACATCAACTGGTGATTGGAAATAAGTTTTCAACTTGAGGGTGGTAGCAAGCCAGGCGGATTAATAAATAACCTTACCACTGTGCTATATACATATAAGCGGAGTTACTTTAGAATCTCTTCAAAATTCGTTTAAGAATTTTTGAGAGAAAAATAACAAACATTCATACATGCTTCAAAATTTCTCGTTTATAATATTAGTAGGTAACACTTTATCCTTACTAATACTGTAAATGTGAATGTAAGTTTGTAAGTTATGAATTAACGCCTTAACTACGCAACCGATTATCATGATCTGTTGCTTACAGGAAAACAGAGTAGCTTCTTTCATCGAGAAATATTTAGTAATGTTGCCGAAAGATAGATCAAATATTAATGCAGGAGAAACCACGAGCATAAGCTAGTACATAATAAAAACATAATTAAATTTGATTTACTTGCAAAAACAAATACACACAAAAAGCAATGAACAGAATATAACAATATCCAACTACAATATAGCCAAAAATCAGTGCTGAAACAGTTGAGTAGTGCTAAACAAACAAGCGAGATCCCGCAATAACCCAAAACCTGTCCGTACGGGGTCACTCACGAAACCCGGAACACACTCGTAACTTCACTCGCTAACGTTAAGATGACTTTCAGTTTTTTATTTATTTCGGATGCACTGCCCTGTTCTCTCTTTTTAACAAGGTAATTCTGCACACTAATGATATTTGTTTCCTTCTACATCTACTGTAGGCACCGAGATCCTATGCCAAACGAGATAACCTAGTAACGGATGTAATTTTTAACTCAGTAATAATAGCGTGTATATAAGACTTGAAGAGAAAACTTGACCACGATCGCAAAGTTTAGCAACAATATATATAACAATAACTTATACTATTCAGAAATCGACAGAGTTCAAGAATTACATTTAAGTGAAATTTCATATCAATTTATTATTACATTTGAAATGATTTTTGTGCAGTAATTATCCTTTTGATGAAAAAAATTATAATAAAATGGTTAAAGCTAACAATGTGTTAAAATATTAATTCTATATTAACACAGTAGATTAAGCGTAAGGGAAATTACACGCAAGTAGTTCGGTGAAGCTGTTAAAGCCTTGCTAGGCGAATAGCGTAGTCAGTTTGGGAAAAGAAAAGAAAAAAGGAGATTATACGCAAGGTAAAAAGGTAAATGCGCTCCTCTTAACAAGCGAGCCATACCGTACGTGTGATATACCTCTCAGTTCTCAATCTGAATGAGTATAGAGTTCGTATCTCGAATTACAACGCTAGACACCTCTTCCGCAATGAGTTTCCGACCTACTTGCATTTGCAATTAAAACGATTTTATGGAGTGTTATTAAGTTGTTGTTAGTTATAACTATGCTTTATTCTTCAATAATTATGTAATTAAAATATAACCATATTTCAAAACCAAAAATGAAAGACAACTTTTAATATTCAACAGAACCGATGTAGAGTTCAGGTTCGAATTTTGTAGTCGCTCGACGATTTTATAAATAAAATAATTTATTTGCAAATTAGAAGACATTTATTATTACACACTGTTTTTACAAGAACGACATATAATATATATTTTTTGTTTAGAACAATATAAATTTTTAATTTTACAAATAAAAGTGGTTTTAACAACCGAATAGGTATTTTATAGAGATATGCCACGCACTAATTGGCTAGTCGGCCAAAGTCATAATCGGCACAACTCTACTAGTATTTTACTACATGCATTTAAAAACTTTACGTAGAATACCATGAATTTATTTCTAAAAGGTTTTTATTCGTTTTTATTAAATTTGGTATTTAATTATATATCTGCGTACAAAAGGTGTGTTTTGAGTGTTTTTGCATACTCTATTGCATATATAATATACACACATATAATACCACGCAAAATACAAAGTTGTACACACGAAGTTCGATTAATTTGTTTTAATCGTGAGTGACATACAAAGCATATAACATAAATATACTACTTATATAAATACCTGGTAGGGTCATAAAACCTATCATATACTTTTAAGTAATTATTTATACATTTTTTGATAATTGGTTAGAAAGCATATGAATGATCATATGAAATGAAAGGTGATTAAATTTACAATAAAATTCTATTTACGTTATTCAAAATACCCTCCCATATTTTGAATACAGGCTCTTAATCGATCGAAGCATGCACCACATTGATATCTACTTCTGCCAATGCTTTACCCAGAAATGCTCGGAGACTTTAAATTAAATATTCTACAATCAATATTCAACTTAAAGTCTCTCATTTATGTAGATAAACAAATTTCATTTTTTTTTGCATCCAAGTTATTGATTTACTGACTGACATCAATAAAACTCAAGACAATAGTGTAAAGAAAAGGCATGTGCTTTCCAGAAATTATAATATTAATAAAGTACTGAACCGCGAGCAATAACATGTTCTCTATAAATTTGCTTTGTTTTTCATTAAGGTATTCATACAATCATGTCAAAAAACACGGTCTTTATAAATCTTTTTCAATTATGTATCTAATGCCACGTATCTAACTACATTTGTATTGGACAGTTTCACACATCCATTACATTCTGTGCTCTGGACTGTTTGTTGAGATTCTCAGTACAAGTACTGTCTTGTAGTTTTGTGGCCATAGCTGTAGAAAGCTCGTCTTTTGTCCAGCGATCCCGCAAAATCCCTTGCCCCGCTTCTTCGGCACGCGTCCCCTTCAAGGATTACACGTAGTATGTATTACTTATCTCAATCACAATGATAATATATGTTACCTGTTAAATTGTAATGTTTTATCTCTGTATTGAAAATATAAATCTTCCCTTTAATATAAGACATAAGGAACCTTACTGTCAGTAAGAGTTTTTAATCATATCGAATTATTATTTGCTCGTTTCTGAAAGACATTTATTGAAGATTTCACAATTCTGTTTATTTTTTATTCGTTCCACTAGCTGGTATTTAGTCTGGATTAATTATGAATTGTCTTTTGTTTTTTAATTGTAATTTTACCGTGTTTATAACTCTTATATTGCTTTATATTAACTGTTTTAAAATTTGTCATTACCTAATAATAAGTCTCTATAGAAGAACAGAATGATACTAAAATCAATTTATCTATTATAGAGTTGTATAGAAAGTATCAGTTTTTCTAATACGAGAACCAACAATTAGTAATATTTCTACATTGTAGTATTCTATTTTGGTAACAAAGGCATTAAATTGAAATTCCATCATATGTTTTATACATCAAAAATAAAGCTAAACAATCACCAACAATATAAGTTTTACTCCAGTATTTTGATTAGAGGAACTCAAAACCATTACTTTTACAATTTCATTTCCTGACAAAGGACCAACGTAAATAAGCGAATTACTTACTAATAAGTAATTCACTAAATGATGGGTATTCTAGATATATATATTTACAAGATTTCTTAAAATATTATACGTGATTTCCTCGTTATGGATAATAAATAGAAGCATTATGAATACATAAATAGTCCAAGGGTTTAGTAACTTTTTTACTATGTCCCCGCCTTCCTACCTGAACGTCATAAAAACATATTACCGACGCTACTAGAAAAACATGGCTGCCATTTTAACAGTGTTCAATTACATTATTACGAGCTATAAATCCAAAATTCGGGTTTAGTGGTGCCTATATCAAATTCTTATTGCTTCATTACGTGCGACAAACGATCGAATTTAGAACGTTTAACATATTTTTTCTACTAATAAAAATATTATTACTACATTAATACCTACAGTTACTTGAAATTACAATTTTAATTGATGAATAGAACTTTATTACGGTGTCCTTTTACGTCAACGCTAACGACCTATTAATTGCAGAATTTAAGTTGACATTTCGCAACAAATTCCGGCAGTAAAGAAACAATGTGTTTCTGACACTTACTGACAAAACACTATCAAGGGCCAGACCGTGTCGTAAAACAACGAACACACGAATAAAAAGGACGGAATCTTATTAAAGTAAATATTTATGGCATTGCTATCAACCGATTGGACAAGGGTACCCTTGATAAATTGTCGTGCCGGTTGCGGCCTACCGGCCACTGCAAGATATTTCTCATGTTACAGATCGGTCTTAAAAAATCGATGTATTTGATTTATAACATTATTTCCCTTTATGCTTTTTGATAAGTTATCCTTGATTTAAACCGTAAATTGTTTGTAAGAGAACCCTAGACAACGATGAAAAGAAGTATCTCGTATCTAATAATCCAATCTCTCTTTCTCAAGAACAATTACAATTTAGAAAAACGCTACAAGAATGTGAAATAAAAGACACAGAAAACGTTCCAAAATTCCACTCATGTCAAACGCTTGAAAACATTTCAACTGCTATAAAACAAGTTGTTGAAACTTTAGAATTTTCAAAATTGGACAACTTTTCGCAAGGGGAGCCGGAGTAGCGTAGTGTTTCTTTTTTACTTACCTGAATCTAGACAATAAGAGTGTCTCCACACAATCAAGCCACCGAGAAAGTTGATAGTTCGTACCCCATTCAATTTAACAATAGAGAATATGAAGAGGAGCCAATTCTTTCTAGCTTTTATCCGGTGTTTTCTTAGCTCATCTAAAGTTTACATTTAGATTCCCTTACCTTGCGCTGAATACACTATTTGTCTTGGCTAGAAATGAGCACATTATTCAATGCTGCTATTCCAATAAACTGTTAGTATTCTGAAAGAATTAATCATTTCTTGAGGAATTTTATTCTTGTTGTTTTTATCAACTTATATTAATAATTCATTTCCTTATTCCATTAAAGACTTATTATCAGAGTAAAAGACTATAGTGTTTATTTAAACACTTATTTTACTTAATTCCTAGATACATTCAAATACACTTAACAGTTTAACACTTAACAGCTTATAGAAGAAAAGTTAAGCATGACCTCACTAAACTATTATTTGATTGATTCTGATTTCTCGGCCTTGTTTATATATATATATATAATAATTCATATATATTTATATTATATATATAAGTTATAAATATTATTTCTTCTATTATATAGTCCTTACAAGATTTGGTTATAAAAGTTCCAGTTCTTGTATAAGCTGCAGTGACCACGTAACATTAGAGCGAATGCATCCTCGTTATAGTTACTTAGTCCTTAAA
Organism: Antheraea mylitta; assembly: GCA_014332785.1. Lineage (NCBI taxonomy): Eukaryota > Metazoa > Arthropoda > Insecta > Lepidoptera > Saturniidae > Antheraea > Antheraea mylitta. The sequence goes on along the minus strand of JACEII010000039.1, from coordinate 241,510 downwards.
ATTCTCGATATCTATAGTTAACCACAACGATTACTTTAGAATTCTCTGTCCTAATTATCCTACAGAGATCATAATACTGTCTCGTTGTAAATTACTGAAAATAAATGTATAACATTATTGAACATTAAAACACAAAGACTAGTTATTAGAGTAGGTACAAAAATAATTTTTATAAAAAATAAGCCAGTAACTCTATTATATGAATAACAGACGTTACGCCTAATAGCTTTCTAATAAGCATTGATCGTATAACAGCGTCAGGGCTGTAGTAATTTCCTTCCTTACAACCAAGTAATAAGTATTACGATTAACTTATTATTAACTGGACTGTGCCTAGCAACTACAATACAGCAAACATTCAGTCAAGATGAGAACTCGTTGATAAAAGTTTCGGTCAACTGTTACTTGAGAAGGGACGATTCCCGAGCATCTCTTAATTATCATGGCCCCGTATTTCGTATTACAATAATGAAGCGAAACAATAACAAAAGTTTGGACATCGCGTCGGAACAGAGCAACGCCGCGCAACTCCAGCGCTGATCATTTGAGTGCTTGTTCAACTCGCTCATAATGAAAACTTGCTAGTTACCGTCGACATAGATCAGCACTTTTATTTGGTACAAAACAAGGATAAAACTGACGCTACAACGAATCCTGTTGACTCAGTTTCTCGATTATTCCCTATTTTTATATTACACGGGTAGCGACTTTGATTAATGACGGTGCCTTCAGATAATCCATATACACCTTTTATGGTGTAGTATGAAACTAACAACTATAAAAGAGGTTTTATTTCCACACGCCCTTAATAATATTAGGGGCACCCAATGATAGCGATGGAAGTGAATTAAGCCCGCACGTGAGCTACAAGTTCGATCCCCTGTTTGCGACGTTGAATATTTCGCTGTGTTGGTAAATATTTATTCTCTTAAAGGGGAAACATCTCGAGAATCTGTATGTATGAGAAGAAATTCTGTATAAGTGCGCCGTCTATCACGCTCGGAATTGAAAACACGACAAAATGCGAACATCGTTTTATTTAAGGGTATTACTGGGTGTAATTTTTTTGCTGTTGTATTATTCATTCAATTATAAAATGGAACATTCGTTTAAGTAAGCTTCTGTTCCCGGATTCGCTCACTTTAATATAAATTTGGCCTATCCTTAGGAACAAGTACATGCTATCTGGATGTCATTTTGTGAATGCCTGACAACATGTCTGTAAAATTTAAGCGGGAAATTTGAAAAATAAACTCAGTTTTGCCTTTATCATATTCGTATGGATTTTTATTTCACTTAGGATTATAATATAGTAGGTAAATAAAAAATTCACCCGCTTCTTAATCAGATGTTGGACTTATATTTGTATATTCGGATAATTATATATAAATATAATGCAATAATATAATATTAGACTTGAGTAAATTTTAGATCTTAGAAGCAGAGATATAATAAGCTAAGAAACGTGATAAATACATCATTTCTCACGTTTCTTAGGTTATTATATCTCTGCTTGCGGCAGGGGTGAAATTTGTAACAAAAATATCACAGGAAAAAAATTAATTGTACATTTTTTAGAACATTTTTCGTCTTCAATAAAATAGTTTGATTTATCTAAATGTTAGATTATTGTTTGCAAGTTGTAACAAATCTACTTTAGCTCATAACATCTAAAACTTCTATGAAAATTCTTTAGGTATGATTGTAAATATATAGACGACATGGAAAACTTTGATACAACCTGCTTACTGTAGCACAAACTGAAGGCCTTACGTCGTATAACATCAGCTATCGACGCCTACAATAAGTCGCGTTTTATACGGTTATTATAGCGCCATAAACGCCACCGGCCGGTGTTTCATACAGTGCCGAGGCAGATTATACAGCCTATGGCCCCGATTTGGGTGTGAGGGTGCGGGCCGCCCCCTGTCAGTTCCACGTGCCTCCCAACAGATGTGTCGAGATATCCGATATCGGGAGACACATTCATAATCTTTAGCTCAACCTCTCGGTCCTTATATTGAAATTACCAAATTTTCTACAGACGTGAACTCCCAAGAATCATAATTAGATATTCAAAGTAAATACTTTCAATACGCTCAATTATATAAAAATGTATTAGTTATAATATATATAAAACAAGTGTGAGAGTACTTATATACACGCGTTAGAAGTTATACTTCTCTGGCGTAACAAGATAAAAATCTTTTCAAAAAAATTATCTTTCGCCTGACTCTACGTTTGTAAAAACAACGACACTAACAATAGAAAAAAGGTATATAATACATTGAAAGTTTTAATACAAAGAAGTACAAACAACAAATACATAAAAAAAAAACAAGACTATAGCTAACTTCAGGGAGTTGGATTTTCGTGACAGTGTGCGCGCGCATCATAATAACTTCAGAATGTCGGTTTTTCTTAAAGGTGTGCGTAAAAATTTACTCTCATCATTTTTCCCTAACGCACCAAAAGAAGTATAACTTCAAAAAAACAAGTTAAAATCAATAATAATTTGAATTACATAAATATTAATCATGATAATGGTCCAATTAAGTCGTCATTTCTACCAATTATTTGTACAGACGTTGATTCTCGTTTTATTTGTTAAAGTACTCAAGACTCTCGAACGGCGCGTCCAAAATGTTCTTCATTCGATTACAATATTCTTTTAAAAAATAAAAGGTAATTGGAGTCGGAAAAAATAAAGTTAATTCTCGGAGCGTCCCTACAGAACTTTCATTAGCGTTTCACAGCTACAATTGCGAGTTCAAATAATTATGTTTACGAAATCCTTTTCTTACACAGAGATTATTTATCTTCTCTATTGTTACGAGAAGTGACGCGGACGAATTTCACGAAAATACCTCATTTATCTGGAGCGAGCACACAAAGGCAACACGAAACCCAAAACTTTTTACGTGGTCAATGACAATGCTATTTCTCTTTTCTTTCAACGTTTCATTTTCAACCGTTAGTGCTGTTCATTTATAGATATAGCTGTATTGTAACATCGATCTAACCGACTAACTAATCCATTATAAGGAACTTCGGTTGACTGGTCGGATTTCATATTTGTTCGGGCATGTCGCCCGCAGACAACTTTACTTGACGACCGTTTTGTTGCTATTCTCTTTGGTTTGATAGACCCGCATAAATATAGGATCCATTTGGCAGAGTATAAAAGTCTTTATAAAAATAAAGTACCTGGGCGACCGAGACTAGCTCGGTTCTTTAAAAACATTTAAAAGTTAAAATAAACAGGATTGCCTCACATAATTAGCATTTTTTCACATAGAAAAATTTTTAAAAAAGATATCTCTCTTATAATATTGAAATTATTTATTTAATTACAATAAGTTGTTAGGTTTGCCTTACAAAATTATCATGTTTTCCAAAAATAAAAAAAAAAATATAAACACCCGTGGATTCGAACTGGGGTTACATGGATTTTCGAAGCAAGCAATTTTCATCCGAGCTATTTTTGTTTTGACAGCGACGGCGCCGAAATTTACCTTCATATTCTAGCTATATTTACTAAGTTTCATGGAAATAGATGACGCTGCTTCCGAGATCCTAAATATATACAAATATAGAAATATACAAGAATTGCTCGTTTAAAGGTATTAGATATATATATTAGATAGATAAAGAAAAAGCAGCCGTGTGTTAACGAATACAGTAAAGTTTACCGACGTTCACGACGTTATCCTTTACCCTAAAGTCATATATTGACACGTGTCCATAACAACACCTGGATATGGAAACAAGTTAAAAGTTTGGAAGTGACACGTGTATCTCCTCACCTTTGCTTGTACCGACAAGCATAATTGTGGCGCCACTTGTTTGCCGAGCGGCTCGCTAATGCTGTTTACCAGCGAGGGTGGACACGTCACGTCACTCGTATCTTAATCGTTAGAAACACGCGTGTTCCTCGACTTGTTTTACTTTCCGTTTAAAGCTTGAACTTTGAACGTAGTTGATTACGTGATTTGACGAGAACGTGTTACCTTGGTTTATTCGAGTGACGGATTGTATTCGAAAATAAATTTAATATTGAGAAGCGATTCGTTCGAAAGTCAGAAATTGTAGGAGGGGAAACTTTAAACGATCCAAATTCTAGGAGAATGTAATGTCAAAGTTGTACCAATCGGGATTTCTTTAAAGCTGTGCCGTACTGTTTGGGGAAGTAATTTTTGTAAAATCGTTGTATACAAAGGTGCCCGGTATACCGCCCGCATCGAACGTACAATACCGATTGATAGGTGTTGTTGAAACTGATTGGCGCGCCTTTTGATAATAACTTTACACGAATTTGGCTTTAATTAAAACGATATCAAACGAGAATTACAAGTCACGATAAGTCGGTACGGGCTTAATTTGAAAAGTTGTCAGACTTAATGTCTGAGGTTTTAAGCTGTGTTTCAATACAAATCAAAGAGTCTCAGAGTTAAATAAAAACTTTTTTGTCTGTAGACTTTGTTATATATTTTTTTTAAATAGCAAGTTAGCCTCCGTGGACGAATATCTGATTTCTTTTGTTTTCAGACAATCTACAAATACTATTTAAAATTTACTGTTTCCATTTACTATTTTTTGTACCAAACACGCGTTAATACTCATTTTTAAGAGTATCGTGTCATTAGGAATCACAATCATCGTTATTTTATGCTTATGAGTTATGCTTATTAATTCAGTAACCCATAGCCGTGATTTCGTCCTTTATTGTATTAGCACTATAGTGAACAGAGCTAAAAAACATTAAAAAAAAAATTGTATTACATGAAAACATTTTAATTGTATAAATACAACAAAAATCCAGCGGCACGCGGAGTTCCCAGGCGGTCACCCATTGAAGTACTGACCGCGTCCGATGTTACTTAGCTTCGATGATGGGACGAGAATCGGTATTTTAAGCACTCCGTCGCAGTGTTTAATCCTATCACTTTCCATAACACAAGATTGCAGATCAAAATTTCGCAACATGCCCAGAAGAAATTTCACTTGTACAACTAATAAGATATGAAACAACGTTAATTCTCTTATCACCAATAATAATTTTAAAGGGTTAATAAATAATTATTGTTTTTTTTGTTTCAGGTTTTGGATTTGTCACATTTCAAAGCGAAGACATAGTTGACAAAGTGTGCGAAATACATTTTCATGAAATCAACAACAAAATGGTAAGTAAAACATTATTAATATAATCTATACATGTATGTATATTGTATATACGTATAATAAATAAAAGTGTTTATTATTTGTTCGGGTTAATTAGCAAGAGGATTGAATAGATTTTATTAGATTCTGGTATACGGAGGACTTCACAGAATTATTATCTATGCGACATATCATTTCGCTCTTCTAAGAGGTAGGAAGGTATAATACAATTTAAAAGGGACAACTTAATATTTTTTATACAGGTTATAATAACAAAAGATTAGAATAATCACGTAGTTTCCTGAAATAAGAAAACCATTCCCATGAAAATGAAGTTGATTCTATCAACTAAACCCTAATACAAGAGTTTAAAACTGACTATAGTCAGTTAAATGAACACACTGTATATATAAATTAAGGCACGTAAAATTCTTAATATTAGAATAATCAGGATGTATATTTTCTACGACATCATGGCTTGAAGTTCCTTACATTACATTTGATAGATGTTAGAGGACGATTCCTTGCGATTGTGTGTAATTATTTTCACATTGCGTACATGTGAAGTATCAAAGTAAATGAATAAATATATTCTTCATAGATTCATAGATATAGCACTTTTGTAATTCTCCAAATATCAAGATGATTTTTATCAAAACATTTCACGATTTTCTATAAAACTGAGTATTAATTTGTACTGTGTTATTTTTATTAGCAGAATGATATAAAGTATGATGTAATATCAAAGAGGGAACACGGTTATATATAATAAAATGGGTACTAAAAGAATATTAAATGTTAATATAAATAATACATAAAAATAAGATTATATAATAATTCTAAGACAAATATATTATTTATATTACTAATTATAAGACTAGCACACAAGGACGTAACCTTCTTTGTTTTAAATCAATACATAAAATAGAAATCACTATCCGCCATTAGTCATACGATGCTAAAATAACCTAAATCTGCGTACACAACTCAATCGCAACATTGTCGGTCAGATATCAATTAGAGACGAAAGAAAGAGCTGGCAGAGTTCCAAACTGGGCCAATAAAACGCCACTAAAGCCCGTTTTTACTGTGTTTAGATTTTTCCTCGCTACGAGAAGGAAGGGGGCGTTCTGTGACATGTGTATTCGAGATGTAGCCAAGCATTTTGTGGATAAGTTTGAGTATAATTAGATCTTTGTTTTAAGTTTAATGCAACTGTCAAAATCAAATTCAAAAATACTTTATTCAGTTTAGGCCCTAATAAGGCACTTATGAACGTCAAAAACTACAAACTGAACTGAGAAACAGCGTATTATATTATATTTTTTTTATTCGAAATATCTTTAAAAATAATGTTACATATTGATTTTTTATTATTATGAAAATACAAAGTTCCTTTGTTTTTAGAAACTAATCTCTGAAACTACTGTTTCGATTCTATTTGCCCTTAATAACGGGATTCTATCTTCTCTATGAATTAAATTGAATGTATTTTGTTGATAATAATTTTGTAGTGTAGTTAAAACGAACTTAGTCGCTAGCGGTTGCTAGTCATTTTTAAAAATAATCAATTCAAATTCGTCACGGATGCAATAAAATTTTCATCGATCTATTATCTAGGTATACGTTCTTTTTAATAATGTTATAATATAATTATAAAAACCATTTCCCAATAAGTTCTATTTTAAATATGTAATTCAATAAAGACTAAATCACGTCAAAACAACTGAATATATCAGCATAATACTGTGACCATTATTAGTAGTTTTTCGTTCTACACTACTCATTTCTTGAGTTCGATAAATGTCCAATTTTAAAGCTCAAAGTTTTTTTTGTGTCCAGTTTTAAAGCTCAAAGTTTTTTTTGTTAGTTCATTTTATTTCATTTAATTAATATATGATTTAAGGAATGTTATGTTTTACTAATCATAACACTTGTTATCAAAAGGAATTTTTATGAATATTTTGGTGCAGCGTTACTGCGTAACGCCGTCCTTTCAACGCAATACATTACCAGTCAGCCTGTAGCAAGCTATTACAATCATGTGAGGCCATAAACCTCACCCCGATTAACTTGTACCCTACAACACAACACGGCCATTGTCTACCCTAATTCATTTTATTATTATTTTAGTGTAAATTTTAGTACAAAATCAAACTAATTGTAGCCATCCACGCCACGTTTTAAAGGAATAATGAATGTTATCGTTATTCCTTTGCTAATGACAAATCACGAACATTTGAGTTAAATATGGTTTGACGACATGAAATTATACATTTTAGTTATTTCAAAAGAAATTGTATTGATTCGAAGCATATTATACGTTTCGGACCTACACTCCTCGCCAAACTTTTTGACTGCTCTTGAACAGATTTACAGATTAGAAATCTATACTGATATTATAAAGAGGTAAAGTTTATATGAATTTGTGACGTTGTAGAGGGTAATCTCAGAAACTACTGGTCGGATTTGAAAAATTCCTGCAGTTTTATATAGCTCATTTATGAAGGAAGGTTATATATCATTACGCTAAGACCAACAGGAGCGGCGCACCATTGAAAAATGTTTCAAAATCAGGATATTTTTCCTCTTAAGTACTTCCGCTACGTGTTAGCGTTATCCCAAAGTAACTATTATTACGCGGACAAAGTTGCGGGCAGGGGCTAGTCTAGATATAAACGCGTATAGTGTGTTTATACTCTTTGTGACAACTTAGGGATGGCAATTCTAAATTCCTATAATAATATTTTAACTCTGTTTTGTATAAAACTTTTGACTATATGTGCAATAGATCTGTTTTTTTCAAATACCTATTGCCTTCTCTTCCTCTTTTTGAATTTATGGCGCCGTGTATATAATATAACCTACTGAATAAGTAAGATACACAACTGACATATTAACATGTTACTTTCTTGAAGCGTTGTCTTAAAGTTAGTAAAGTTTTTAGGAAGTCTCAAAATGTTCCATCATTATGGGATATAACCCATTTATTTTGTATAATTAAAGGTTAAAATTTGATTTTTACCAATAATACGCGATCAAAATATTTTTTTACATTATTCGCAAAAATATATTACTGAACAAGCACGTTGATGTACGTTGGCTGGGGCAATCATCGTTAACACATGGTGATAGAAGTCCTCAATTATTTGACCTTGTTTACAAAAGTTTTACTTGACAAAAGATACGAATATATTATTCTAAATACTTATAAATATTAATTTTGATGTTAGTAATAGTACTAATAAGTAGTTCAAAATTGTGAAACAGACGAAATTCGAAATAGGAAAACAGATTATGTACCGGTTTCAATCAAACCTTAGAAAAATAATGACATTACTTTATCTGTAGGTATGTCTGATACTAACATATTCCTACGAGTAGTTTCATAGAGAAGGCTGATACGTACCATAAACGTGACGTTTCTTGCATAAGACGTACAGTTTCAGTTCGTATGGAATTAATAGATTATTATTGTTATATGAGGGAGTCATTCCTAATATTAAGATTAAACAAAATCAGATAAATAATGAAGTATATATTCAATTTAATAAAATAAGATCACTTGATAGGATGCCTGTAATATCGTTTATCAAATGGAATTATATATTGTATTTCATAATTATTTCCTCAAGATATGATAATAATACCTTATTTTAATGAGGTAATTTTAAGCATTCTTATACCCGCGTAAAATTCAAATGCATCTGGATTCGTTCACAGATTCATTACTACCATTGTGAAAAATTAAATTTTGTGAATACATTAGGAGTTAATTATTGTAACTAAAATTACTATTTCTAAAATGCTATCACTAATAAAGAGACGTAACACGTATTTTATATTCTTGCCAATATACATTTAATATTATAGTTTGTACTATTCCACGTCTATTTCATCTCTTCATGTCAATGAAATGGAAAATCCTCTCTAAAAAGTCATTCTATACGCTTATGCCGTTCGAACAATTACCTACGTTGTCTTTGTTGGTTGAAGTTTCCATCGCCATTATCTTTTCCTCTAAAAGGGACCTGAGTACAGACACCCTTTTCTGTCGTCGATGCATATTCCTGATTATTAATGCTTGTTTTTTGTCTTTCCCCATTGTTTTGCGCGTAATGGCTGCACGAAACTCGCGGCATGCGTCAAGGAAGCAAGGGTGATTCTCGCCCTAAGTGGAGCAAACAACGAACAAAGACATCTAACAAATGGGTAGTGTTTTAGAGTAATTACGGTTTGCTTCCGTGCGAAACGAGAGGTGTGCATGGAGCGGGACTTTCACTAAGCGCGTAATGTAAGTCGGGTAGGTGGAATGGCGAAACGAGAAACTAATCGCTTATTATGCCGTACCATTTTTATTGCGTGCCAAGGAAATGATAAATGTTATGTTAAACACGCTTCTAACGCAGCTTTTCGTAAACAATGTATGTAAACAATTTTACGAAATTAAGCACCTCACTTTCTTATTTTTATGCCTTTTGGACATTTTCCAAAAAAAATATATGGTTGGCGTATGATGATGTGATAATAACTCAGAACGTAGAGTTTAGGAACGCATCGATATATGTAGGTTTAAATATTTTTCATTGAATGGAATCTTTCGCTAAACGGAAATATCATCATAAAACCATAGGAATATAGTAGGACATTCTCTAACTCCGTCTCTGGATATAGATTACCCTTAAATTGAAAATACGTCGTCAAACTTTTACAGATATGTACCGATAGCTGGTCTTGAGAGTCAGTCGTCATTTAAGTTTAGCATGCTTACCATCTCAGACCAATTCGTCATTTAAGATCAGATGAATCGTCAAATATTGAACGTAAATTAAATAGAAATAATTTTTCGTGAAAAAATATATAGTTAGAAATAGAACCAAGTATTGATTATAACGAATAAAAGGGGGCTGGCCAATTTAGAATATAAACTTAAGAATACATTCTAACAATTAAATTTTTAAACTTTTTAAATAACCGACACGAGTTCGGACAGAGCTACTGCACGCTACGACGGCCACCGAAAGAGTAAGTCAACACTGTGCCGCCCCTTATACAGGCCGTAGCAGTATAACTATCCGAAATTTCATTTATTTCCAACAGTATACTACCCGACATTTTATTTATTTCCAACAATACTATAACAGTATTTAGAATATAATACACATAATGGTTTTGAATATATATAGTGATATAGAATACCACACTCACTAGAACTAAAAAGTTCACATTCACTAACATGATCAGTTACAGCATACTATAACTTTAATTTACCCTCGTAAATTTAACATATAATTTCCTATAGCAAAATGCTCGTTAAGCTAATAGCTATATGTCCTGTACGTGTGTAATAGACTGACAACTACGAACAAGTACAATCTCATGCTGGTTTTTTTAACGTGTATCGTAGGACTACGTAACAGAACGAGACAGACAACGTTAGTATTTTTGTTATTAATTTTTATATACTTGATACTTCTCTGAAAACATAATTGTTACTATATATCTATTAATTATAAAGTCATTAAAATTTTAAGAAACTAACTAAAGAAATTTTTTAGATATTTTTATTATGTTTTTATTTTGTACATAGAAAATATTGTTTAGATAATAAACGACGCAGACTAAGTCACGAGAAGCCATTAATTAAAAAAAAAGTTTAAATTAAAATCAAACACTTTAATACTATAATAATTTATATAATTTTAAAATATTTTAAACATGGTGATTATTACATTTTAAAACCGAAATAGAGCGCATCCATTAAAACGCTCGCAACAAATTCCCGTCACTCAATTACGTCCTTACTTACACATTCCCTTAATTGCTTCCGCTTAACATGAATTTTAACAACAAAGCACCGACGCGCCTCAAAATGGCTAAATTGTAGTTTGGATTTCACCTAACAACTTTAATATCAGTATAGTAAATTAAGTTTAAACATTGACTAACTTACATATTTTACTTTAAATTAAAAACAAGTTATAAATAGAGAATCAAGTAATATTTACACTTAGTTTAACATACATGACATTGCTAAGTTGTAAATAGGGATTAATTTAAATTATCTAGTTGTATTCGCAGTTCGTAAAAAATTACAATGATACAACTATTCAGTACATTTTTCTGGTCTTTCTATCAACGGATTTATTTTCTGTTTAGTAGCCGTTGGTGAGTTTTAGTGGTATAAAAAATGTAAATAGTTTTATCCGTATCATAGAGAAGTTGAAACTTTTATAAATCTATATTCTTCATAGTTTACGTTTCTTAAATCTACAATCTAAAATATTTGTACAATACTCAATATAGTTTCAACCATTTAAAAAAGAAATAGAGCTAATACTTACCTACATTAATACCTTAAGAAAAACTTTGTACCACTTATTATGTTCAAATTTCGACTACTAGTGGATATATATAATTAAACTTCATAAGTCTGAAAGTCTCTGCATTAAGATATTACACTATAATATATTGAATATTATGTTCTAACTCATCAATATATGCCTCAAGTATTATTAATGAAAACGAATTTGCGCTTATCCCATCACAGAGAACGTAAAACATGTTGCAAAAGAAAAAAAGTAATTTATAACAAAACGCGTAAGTACAACCGAATATAACAAATTTGATATGGTAAAAATTTATTTTTTAACTTCGAGCACGAAACACATCGGTATCCATCACCAACGTCTAAGTTACAAGTTTGTAGATCGTCCAAGTTCGACGTATAAGCAACTTTTACGACGTAAGCGCGAGCAACGAACTCGTGTTTTTTATTTCGCGAACGACGCGTTACATTTTATTGAACATTTAACTAATGGTTTTCCAAAACAACGTGACAGCCACATAATGATTCATACGCGAGTTCTTTTTCACACACGAACCTATCGGATAATTTATTTGTAAATACATTCACTGGTAACAAAACGTCATAGTAACCTATCGAAAAATTTCCTAATCTCGCTCTAATATTAAAATCTCTGTGTGTTTTATGATATTATTCAATAGAAAACACGTTTTAATCGACTTCAAAAAAGGAGGAGGTTATCAATTCGACTGTATGTTTTTTTTTTATGTTTGTTACCTCATAACTTTGGACTGGCTGAACCGTTTTTGATGATTCTTTTTTTATTTGAAAGCTAATGCTTCCCGTGTGGTCCCATTTTTAATAGTCTAAGAAATACAATAGTCGTATATTGAATCGATAAACTTGCAAAATTTAATTCGTATTATCTATTTTTTGAGTGACATTGTCAAATGTCGATCAGTAGTAGCAGACTCCATTTAAGTTCGAAACTGCGAATAATTCACAGTTTTCAATGTAGGGAAATATCTTGGTGAGACCATAATAGTATGGTATAAGGTTTTTACCATCTAGCATATAATTTCTTACATATAACTTTCGTTCGCTTGCTAACTGCGCTGATAATTTAAACGTACGCTTTCACTTGATTACTTAAAACTGTTAAAATTTTCGACACAATTGTTGTCTAAGGATAAAGTGCCATGGTATTTTAATGAAATGTACATCAATTTATTAATAAAAATGGTAAACAACATTTTTGCTTTCAACAAAAATAATTTAATTTTGAAATGTAAAGATTTTTACAGTATATAACCAGATAAATGATTTCCGATTAAATACTACATTTGAAATTGGAACAGAAATATTTGGGTATACGATCTCCATATCTCTTAGTATCTTTACCGGTCGTAGAAGGGTGGATGTATTATCGACGCATCAGACTCACATAAAGAAGGGCTCAATGGCCGAACGTTGGTAGTATTTAATCGATCACTATATAGGGAGATGTATCTCACAACCCTTTTTCAGTGTAGGCGTCTCATTGTATACTTGTTCACGAAATACAAAGATATGTTTTATCAACCATACATTATACGACTTATTTCGCATTTTAGGCATTGCAATCAAAACACTTGTGTTAATAATAATTTGGAATTGATTAATGGATAGTTTAGTCATTATCGTCGTATTAATCTTACTAAAATGTTTTTAAACGACTGAGTCTGATATATAATATAAGAGGTTCGTGGATTAATATGTACATTTGTAGTTCGCGTACACGTATCGCTGTTTCAAACATATAAGACATTAATATTGACTGATAAATTATGAATTGATATATGAAAAACGTAAATTAAAAATCAAATATACATGTACTAGCCTCTGCTCGCGACTTCCGAGAATAGGTACCTTGGACTAACGCTAACATGCAGCGGAAGCTCTCAAGAGCAAAAAACACTTCGATTTTGAAATATTCTTCATTGGTGCTCCGCTCCTATTAGTCTTAGTGTGATGATTTATAGCCTATAACCATCCTCGATAAATGAGCTATATAATATAATGAGCATCTTCAAATCGGGCCCGTAGTTTCTGAGATTACCGTTGTAAGGCAACGTCACATACTCACAACGTCACAAACTTACAAACTTTACCTCTTTATAATATTAGTATAGATTGTGTCTATATGCAATAGAAAATATATATCGACTTGCTGTTGTAATTGTCGTAACTAGAAAAATTCAACTTTAAACCAGAGCGAAAAAAACAATTTCAAAACTTTTTTTTTGTGTGTAGTGCTAAAACTAGGCAAAAAACCAAGGTCGTATCGATGAAAAATTGAATCGTAAAAAAGCGAGACCCAGATCATTCGAAGCGGTATTTTTTATACAAGAATATGGTAAAAAGTGATTTAGCCCAAAATGCAATGTAAGGACAATTCCGCTTTCCCCCGTCGATATCTATGTAAAAAGCTGAAATCATTTTTCAAGCTTTAATGTACTTCAAAATTATGAGTAGAGCATAAAGAAAAATATGTACGTTACTTAGTCATAGTACAATTGGATAGAGGACCGCATTATAATAAAACCACGTTAGATAAGGTCAGAGATACGCTATATATTATACTTGTATGGTATGGTTCGCGTCGAACAATCAATCACGGGTTCCTCCACAGTCGAGATTACCATAAACTTCCCGTTTCAGCTGGACCCAGCTCCTTCTAAGCACTATCGATTTCGCTCCCATTTTTGCGCCTTCCATATATCAGAGACCGTCCTTTTTCATTGAAACTTGCAATTGGCAAGAGGGGCCCGGAGATTTGGATGGATTTTGTCCAGTCCTTTCTAAAAGTTTTTATATAGAATCATGTTCTTTACATGAGAAAGCAAAGTGGATATCGTACTCGAATTATTGTAAAGTATTGGAATAATTTATGAAGGGTTTCTGTTTTATTTAAATATTTTTACACTTCATTATAATATTTTTTAAACAAGTTTTTAGGATAAATTGTGTACACATTTTTTACTCAATTTTTTTTCTCTTGGAAGTATTTTTATCATATACATTTTTTTTTCTCCAACTTTATGATTTTAAAAATTAGTAATTAACATAATTCATTCATAAGTAAACAGCTGTAAATGGTATATTTGAATAATCATGTTATTGCTTCATTTTGATCTGCCAATATGAATGGAGTATTTATTAGTTATGATTGCTGTATCTTCCGTTTTTCGTTTAACAATAAATTACATTAATGTATTTAATAACCAAATGCATTTGTATTTAAAATATTGTACTTATCTAATCTAATACCTTTAAATGAGCAATTCTTGTATATTTTTATATATTCAAGATCTCGGAAATGGCGTCAGCGATTTCCGTGAAACTTAGTATGTAGGTGGTTTCGGGGACGATAAATCGATCTAGCTAGATTTCATGCATAGAAAACTTTTTTATCTGAGTTTTCAGGCAATGAAAAAATATAGCTAGAATCACTGTCAAAACAAAAATAGCTTAGATGGAAAATCTGGCTGCTTGAAAATCCGTCTAACCCCAGTTCGAATCCGAGTGACAGCAAAAGAGATTTCGTTTTTTTTATTTGATAAAAAATGCTAATTTTGTGAGGCAAACCTAACAGTTTAATTTAATAATGTTTTATAAGTAACCGAGCTAGGCTCGTTCGCCCAGGTACTTAGCTATGATATGAGATTAATTTACTACATACAAGGCATTAGCTATTAAAACTATTCATTTCTAGGGTCCAAAACCATAATTGTAAGGGGACTAATTTTAAAGATAACTACTTTACTCTGTAACGAGAAAGTCATTTAAAACTTCTTTAATTATTTCATAATGAAATTTGAATATTTTGCCTGGTAAATAACTTTTAAAATGAAGTATAACAAACTTATAAATAGAACAAAAACACGTTTTAGGGTTTGAGCTAAAAATTACAAAGTTTGATTATAATCCGACGGTAATCACTACGTGAACAACAACTACCTAATTTCCTATGTACGTATATAGATTTAATGGTTATACAGCTCACGCGGTACGAAGCACGCAATTTCCAAATGACGAAACTACGTTAAGTTCAACGAAAAGACGTAAATTATGGCTCAACAGGCCTTTCCTGTTGTTAATGATTTCTACTCGAACTTAAAGTGCGAAAGAAAATTAATTAATCGCACGTGGTGCATGGCTATATTTCAACTTTGCGCACCTTTGCACATATGTCTCCACGCCTATCGTATTGAACTATACGATTTTACCTCGTAAAATTTTGTATTTTACGTGATCAATTATTAATTAAATTATTAATTACCACATGCTTTATAGGAAACAATAATATTCTTTGGCAATCAAAAACATTGATAGTGTTATTCGAGTGATTTGCAGTTGGAATCTTAACTTAATATTATAAGTGCGATTGTGAGTTTGTTTGTTTGTTACGTTTTAACTACTTAACCGATCATCAGGACATTTTGTATACACGTTGATTAAACGTACATAAAAGAATATATGAGTCGCTACGTTTCAAAATAAGTTAAATGTAATATGTGTATGTAAGTATGTATATAGTATGTATATGTATGTATATGTATGGAAGTTATATGTAATATATATACTTTCCTAATATTTTACGTTATTTTTGAAGATCTTCAAATTTTGTACATATAAAATATGAAGATCATTACTAAGCTAAAAACCTTATGGACAGGAAATTAAAAAAAAAAAAAAAACATTTTATATTAACGATTAAAATTGAATTTAGCTCATTTGGAATATAACGTCACAAATACACTTTTTATAAAAAAAAAGTGTTCCGTTCCCGAAGTATATAAAAACGGCCTTTACTAGATTATCGCGAGCGAAGCCGCAAGCAAAGAGTATTAATGAAAATAAACATCTTAAACTTGTATAAAATATAGCTACATACATACAGAAACGCCATTCATGACGATCTTTATATACGGGAACGTGAAAGTTGGGATCACTGTGCCCGAGAAATGATTCGACCGCCATAAAGTACTATAAGAAACCGCGAGTAATTGAAACCGTGTCGACTCTCTCTGTGCGGAGACAATAAAGTGAGTGTATCGAGGGGTACCGTCGTCATCAATAAAGGCGATACGTTAGGGCAGGCCGGTTCATTACCGCGCTCGTTTCACCATCTCCTCTCCACGTTCCCATTACGGAGGAGTTAGGAGTCGCGAGCGACGATAAATAGAGGCCAAGAAGCTCTGCTTTATTTCTCTTGCACACAATTTCATTTACATTGGACTTAGTGAAGCGAGTCTCCTCCTGAGAGTCGTATGAAAGCCGCGTACAGATTTCATGCAAAACAAGTTACGAGCGGCGGGACCACGTGTCGCAGACCTTAATCTAGTCGGTAGTGTTGTGACAAGGCACCGCCCCCGGCGCTCGGCGCTCCTCCAACCTACTTAATTACTACTAATTGCTACAACTTATACATGTACGTGAGCTATAAACTTTCACACCGGCTGTTATTAATTTGGAATATCACCCGTTTTCGTTTGTTTACTCTTCTTCCTTGATATACTTATGTACATACAAAAAGTGATCTATACAGTATTCATATTGTAGTGCACTTTATATATGGAATCAATTTGGATTATAAACAAATATTATACTCTTTCATTAGTTCACTTTGTTGCCATACGTTCTACGTTAATTGTATTTACCGACTAATTAATATAAATTAATAAATATTCGCACGCTCGTTGTAATTCCAAACGAAATCACTTTTAAATAATAAATACCAAAGAGATATTTATACATAAATAAAACATGGTTAACTTAATACTGCATTCGCGGAACTAAGCCGTTTATGAAAAACTGTACTAAAGCGCGAGAAATGTAAGATAACTTAATTACATTTCCAAAAATAACTTATATTATTCCTTCTTGGAAACAGTAAATGCATTCACTTTTTTTGTTCGTTAATACTTTTATTCCCATTTCAATCCATGTCTAAGCCACATTTTGAGTAAAGGTTACTTAATTCTAATGCTAAAATACTCTTATTTCTGACAATAGTTGCATGAAAAGCGTCACGATAAGACAGATAAGTATTTAAACTTTTTGTTTGGCACTTTTGTAATGATGTTTCATATAAAAATGTATTTGAAAATTAAAATTTTATATAAGAAATATATTCATTAAATAATAAAACCATTATTATATTTCATATTTAGGATTACTTCTTTTTTAAACCGAATTTATAAAAACAACGTGTTTTATTGTTAGTCTTCTGATAATTTTATTAGTTTTTGGGAATTTTCACAAGAGTTTATGACGTTTAACATTGACTTTATTAATTAAAATAAAAAAATCCGCTTAAACTATTATTACTTACGTTTTTATGTTAGTAATGATAAAACTATATACAAGTATGTTAGTTTACACAATTTTAGTTAAGGCATTCTGGGTATTATTCTCTAATATTCACTTAAATAGAACTAATATTAATAGATAACTTAAAAAGTATGACCGAATAAATATAAATAAAAACAATATTTTTAATAAAACCTATCTATTTACTATTCACAGCATCTAATATTGCAAATTGAAATCGCAATACAGAATGGCGACAAACGACCTGCTTTCAAAAATTACTTGCGAACTACACATTCAACCGATCTCACAAATTCAATACAACCTTTGCAATTTTCTTCGAAATTTTGCAATGAAATTTTTTTAAACGTATTTTTACATTGAAAATTTTTTATAGAATCACTCTAATATAATAATTTTATCAGTCCTATAGATTCATGCAGTTGGTTTTTTTTTCCTCGAACTGTCTACGGTATTGTCCTAGCAAGGTCTTAACACCTTCACCGGCCTACTAAGGCGAGCGCTTAGGGCACTCAGCCGATTTTATTTGACAACTAGCTCAAGGGTGCCGGCACACCTCGGCTTGGGCTGTTGCCTGATACGTGCAATTTGCGACCTATCTGAGCTAACCTAAGCTAACTATTCATACATTTATGAGTGTTTGGAACATATATGTACCAAGCATACATACCTCAACAACTCTTATATATACTTCGTATCGAATATCATGCAGTCGGTGATAATTTTCGATTGTTTTATTTTCTCCACTAACGTATTAGCGAGCGTTATACGTGGTACGAATTAGGTAAGCAATGGTCCCGAGATAATCGTGTTTACTTACAATTCCAAACTGCTAATACCGTTGAGTGTTGCAAATGCACACTGCCAGCGTTTTCCTTTCTAGTTAATTGGTTATTTTCGTTTGTTCAACTATTCAATAAATTGGTTATGGATTTGTGTTATTGTTTAGTTTATAGCGTCTGTTGTTATTAATTGTTTCATTAATGATTCATCTATACTAATATTATAAAGAGGTAAAGTTTGTGAGTTTGTGACGTTGTAGGTGGTAATTAATCTCAGTAACTACTAGTCTGATTTGTTAAATTCTTTCAGTGTTATATAGCTCATTTATTGAGGATGGTTATAAACCATATATCATCACGCTAAGATCAATAGGAGCGGATTACCAATGAAGAATATTTCAAAATCGGGGTCTTTTTCCTCTTGAGAGCTTCCGCCATGTGTTGGCATTAGCACAAAGTAAATATTCCACGCGAACGAAGTCGCGGGAAGAGACTAGTCTTACATAACTCGTGGAAATAACGTAATTATCTTTTGATAGGACACTTCGTACGTGAGATTATGATGGAAAATATAATAATAAGCAGGAACAATAAGTGTGTGTGTTGCTTAAATTCTAACATAAAATTTCAGTTACAAGGTGAACTTGAACTTGATAATCATTTGATTTATTAT
>JACEII010000039.1:169187-222203 GCA_014332785.1 Antheraea mylitta | reverse complement strand
CAATGGTAAGAAGACATATTATTGAGTTGAGAGTTCGAGGGTTTGGTCTCCGTACGTTACTGACATTTATCTCATGAACAGTCATATATCTAACAGTTTATTATCTATATATTTATGTTAATCAGCTGTTTAGTTATCATAAGCTAAGTATTATTCAAAAAATAAAATGGATACTGCAATAAAGTGCCATTTATTCATTATTTTTCAACAACACAGATACCACATTGAAATGCCAATACGATTGAATAAACATCAATACTGTCAACATTTTCTATGGCTACATTTTTCAGTGTAATATGTGAAATTCGTATCGTAACGTTAGCGATGGAGCAATCGCGTCGCTTATTTCGCCTCGATACAAACGACGGGGCAACTTTACCTGCAACGTTTCAGAGATAGCCCTGAGCCAATACTGTATTGCAGATATTTTATCTCGTACCATTCTATATACGTCGGTGTGCTTCAATGCCCTTTACCATCCAATATATTAGGGAATGTACAAGAATTATTCGTTTTATATTGCATTTTGAACTTTATTTATTAGTTATTTTAATTTTTTTATGTCATATAAGGCAAACGAACAGGTGGGTCACCGGATATAAAGTGATCACCACCGTCCATCGACACCAGCAACACCAGTGCGTTGCCAGCCTATGTTAGTGGGGAAGAGTGAAGGAGGGAGGGAAGACAAGGAGGTGGGCGTCCGGCACTCTCACTAACCGATCGAAACGCAACAATGCAAGCACTGTTACTTCACATCAGTTTTCTGTGAGAGAGTGCTACTACCCCGAACGAGCCGACTCATTCGTGCTAAAATCGGTTATAGCTTCAGCGTGACTCTACCACCTACATAAATATATCTTTCCTAATCCTGAATTAATAATAAGTTTTATTCTCAGCTGTAAATTGATTAAGTTTTGTATTTTCTTAGAACGTAAAAGGATTTCTAAAATAAATTACATTTCATGTGAATCAAGTTATAGACGCGACCTTTCGCTACATATTCGCATGTGTTATCAGGTTGTTTACGACATAGTCGATGCAGTCAGGATGCCAATAACACTAAGTAAATACTTTCACTCTTTATTTGCCCAGAGTTACGGCTTACAGTACAATTTACAATGGAATGCGTAGATAACACCGACATATTGCCTTTTATAGACCGAACTATATAATTTATAAGACGAACTATATAACTCAAACCAATTACCATTTACTTATAATTCTGCTAGATGTTTTAAGTAACACAAAGATAATAATTAATGAACAAATTAATATTATTTACGTACATCAATTCTATATAAAATCATTGTTATACCATTGTTATTTATGTATCTGAAATATGTGTATGTGTGTAGAGTAGAGACATCTAGCCCTTTATAGGTCAAACTATTGAAGTCAAAGCAATTACTATTATTATCACTAAACTAATGTTGTGCAAGTAATAAATGAACAATATCAATTCCTACTGAAAGGATTAATTGAAATCTATATAATTGTAATAGTTCTCATTTATGTATCTTTAATAAAATGGCGTTAGTGTTAATGTGTCTTATATGTTGGCGCTTGGCGCTAGTATCAATGCGTATCTCTAATATGTAGCGCTAGTATCTCGAGTCGAATGACGAGGGGTACCGGAAGTGGGTAGCTAACACATGATAATTTTGCAAAAACGCAACAGGAAATTAACTACTATTAATTCCTTGAAATATCCATTAATTTAAAAACGAATACAAACGCGATTCATATAATTCAACTATATTATATGTTATCCTATTTGCTTTTCAATAAAATACACACAAAGAAGTTAATAAGTGAACTAACCAAAGACTACAAATTGACGTGACAGACGGTTGAATTTTAAATTGAATCCACATAAACGTCGTAGCGCCCTCATAGAAAATGTTAGTTACACATTAAATATTAAGGGGTTCCATACATGTTGCACCGTTACGTTCATGCAAGTTGAAGCCTGTCAAACGCCCGCTGCTATTTCTGTGGGATCGATAACGTTGGCAACCGCGACGTTTGTGTTCTACAAACCAAGAGGACATTATTCGTTTCACAATTTCAAATTGTAAATGTTGAATTATAAATTTAGTATTTTATCTATTTTATTTTATCTTGCTTTTTATTAAAGAATATATATATTTACTCGCGGTTCTTGCGGACGTTGTTCTGATTTGATATTTTCTTGAAAAATCCTAAAAGCCAACCGCAGTGCCACCTATCAGGCCCAATTGAATTTAAACTTTAAATTCTCGGATCCACAGGAAAACGCACACAAAATTTCATCAAAATCCGTCCAGCCGTTTAGGTGTAGGTGGTAGAGCCACGCTGAAGCTATTACTGGTTTCAACATGAATGGTTCGGCTCGTCGGGGATAGTACCACCTGACACACAGAAAACCGACGTGAAGTAACAGCGCTTGCATTGTTGCGTTTCGTTTGGTCAGTGGGAGCGCCGGAAGACCATCTCCCCCTCCTCCCTCTCTACTCCCCTACTTCCCCTTCCCTATTACCGCGGCCCCCCCACAACATGCTGTCAACGCACTTGCGACTCCACTGGTGTTGCAAGTGTCTATGGACGGTGGTGATCACTTCACATCAGGTGACCCACCTGTCCGTTTGCCTGCTATGATAAAAAAGGTGTTTAGTGACATACACACGTACAGAAGAAATTTATAATATTACCATTTGAAACATATACCTATAATATTTACACTTATCAGAATATCAAAAAAATTGTAATACACACATCACATACAAATTAATTCATATCGAACGTATTTGTCTAATACAAAAAAGAACTCCTCTCAATACCGATTTCCTAGAGTACTAAAACTGTGCTAAAATTGAAGAAAAAACACTCTTACCTCGTTCTTTTGAACAATGTTAGGTAAATATGGAGAGAGCTCCCGCGGTGCCGCGGAGTATTTCATTATCCGTGACCTGTTGAGCGCGAGATCTCGGAATCATCTACTTTGTGTAACGTCGTATCTCTTTTGTATATTTTCTTATAGTTTTTCAAACAATACATTTTAATAGATTTACAATGTAAACCGGTTTTTTTATGTAAGCGTTAATGATATTTTCACACTCAATGAAATGCTGAAAATAAATTAAGAATTCATTTGCATTTTGCAAGTGACTTATAAATTAAATTAGATATTATTTTACCTCACATCAGCATCAATATTTTTTATCTATATAATTCTAAGTACTTACCTAGCCTCCGGTTCTCACGCCCGGGCTTCCGTTTAGCGGCAATCAGGGCCAGGCTTGCGACGCTCTGTCAATACGAAGGCGAGAGGTTTCCCTGATAAACTTATCTGGCACTCCCCACCCTCCCCCCACTTCCCCCTGTCGCCTACGTTTATCTCTCACGTATGTTCGTACGCTTTACCCGCACCGCATTTATTTTCGTTCAAGCCCGCTCGTCTTGTACTATTTGATACAATGTGCTCGCTCTTTTTCCAGTTTTAAAAGGCGAAAATGTCAACATGTCAGTTGTACGCACACACCAATTTATATTCGTTTCAGTATACCGGAGATATTTTACCGATTTATGAAGGCATCTATTTGGCTCAGTGCCCAAGATTCAAAGGAAACTTTTCGTATGAGATAATACAATTAAATAAAGTTAAACCTTATAATATTAATTCACATGTGAATTCTTTCTAAAGTGAGAGATATAACTGTCCTCATCTTACTATATTTATCTTATTAGGTGGGACAAAATCAATTACAGGGATTTTTGTAGGTGGTAGAGCCCCGCTGAAGCTATTTTTGGTTTCAGCATGAATGGGTCGGCTCCTCCGGGGTAGTACCACCCCTCTCACAGAAAGCCGACGTGAAATAACAGTGCTTACATTGTTGTGTTTCGTTTGGTCAGTGAGAGAGCCGGAGGCCCACCTCCCTTCCTCTTTCCTTCTTTCCCTTTCCTTCCCCTTCCCATTCTCCCATGTATAGGCTGGCAACGCACTTGCGACGTCCCTGATATCGCTAGTGTCTATGGACGCTGGTGATCACTTAACATCACGTGACACACCAGTTCGTTTGCCTCCTTTGATATAAAAAAAAAAAGATTTATTTTCGTAGTACACTACGCAGATGTGACAAGTACGTAGCTATTTCAGAATCCTCAAACTATGTATTTTGATAAAACTGGTTTATGGTGAATCATTCCTATCAAGACTTGTCAGTGACATTTTTGAAAGAGAGATATACCATTATGGAATTTTCTGTAGGCATTCTCCAGACGTACGATTCTTACATTAGTTTTATGTACCTCATATGGTTTAACCGAAAACTCCTTATAAAAACCCGTATCAAAACTCTGTGAGAAATTCTATGGCATAGCTTTTTCCATAGTTTTGGGTTTAGTGAATGTTCATCTGTTGCGCTATTAGCGTCAGTATTCACATTTTTGAAGATTGAAAGACATAGAAAGGAAAAAAGTATGCAGTGAACTTGGTAGTTGGTGTTGCCAATGTTAAATGTCACTCCAGCCTATAGCTATGTAAGACATACGTTAACAGGAACGCAGCCTCGAAGCCAGTCATAACAGATTGCTACTCCTGATAATTGAGTTTTAATTTTATATATGTTGCCTTTTGAGCTGGAGCATAGCAGAGCAAAAGTTGAGATCTTGCGTCAGAACCAGGCGTAGTAGTTATACCTCTGCAGTCGAAGCTTACACAAACCCGCCAACTTTTGGAGTTACATAATTTTTTAAACAAAAGAACAGGACGTGTCGGAAATACACAGGATAAAAGCGGAACGTTTGTATAACAGGAAAATATTTCATTAAATCAAAACAGCAAAAAGCCACACTACGTGGTCTTCCCAGGTGGTCACCCATCCAAGTACTGGCCGCGCCCGATGTTGCTTAACTTTGGTGATCGATCGAGAACCGATGTCTTAAACATTCTACCTGACACAGTGTTAGCCGTTATTATTTTTTATCACATAAACAGGTTGCGGATCAGAATTTCAAAACCCTCCCATAAGAAAATTCACTGTATTTTTTTATTTAGGCAATTTAGAGGTATATATTCAAATATATACTCGTATTATGGTAATTTCCTAAAACAAGCAAAATTTTACTGCTGACATGATGTTCCTTTAAAAGTTATTTCAACTTAGTAACAGTCTACTAATATAGGTATATTTTGGCAATCCTATGATGTCGGCAGTATCATCCCTTAGCCTGTATCGGTTTACGGAGCCATCGCTTAATTTAAGGTTCTTTGTAACAAAGGTTCCCAGTAGCTTTTGGGTCGGCAATAACTTATATGAACCCACAGTAGGTAGAACGGTAGTATGGGACACTCATATAAGAATCGTTATTCTGAAGCAAAATAATATCTCTACCTATTTTTCCAAAAATAAAGTAACCTGTCGACAAACTTTCGTAAGGCTTTCACATCGACGTATGTTTATTCAGGATTTATAATAGCTTATCCATAATTTATTATCATGCTAATTTTATATTGTTTTAGATTCTAATATACATAATGTTAGATGACAGTGCAGTGTATTTATTTTTTATGAATAATGTTACATAATTCTTCCATATTCCACTTCCATTTATTAATATGTAATGGTTATGTATTTTATGGGTATCTATTTGAAAAAAATATAAAATAAAGTCGCTTTTCGTGTCTGTTTGTGTGTCCCACTAGTTCTTCTAAACTACTCAAGGGTTTAGTAAGAAGGAGTTTACGGTTAAACCTTATGAGATACTTAAAAGTAATGTACTAACTAAACATACATACATCTGATAAATGCCTACAGTAAATTCCATAATCGTATATGTCTCTTTCAAAAAATAATTTTAAAAAATTATTGATTATTTTCGAAGATAATTTGACAAATATAGCATTATTCCTTATGACATTAAAGTACTTTAGTTAAGTCAGGCGTTTAATTTATATAAACAAACTACTCTTTACAGCATACCATTTCAATGAATAACTTAGAAAATATCACAGATTTCAATTTACGCACACCAAAAATGTTCTTTGTGTTAAGATACTTCTATAATTTTGATAAAATCTAAAAATTCAGGTACAACAAATCAGATCTAAATAGTTTAGGTACCTATAACGCCATATAAAAACATAACTCCCATACGAAGTCAGGCCGAGTACCGTATACTGTAAATAAAAAAAAAACATGAATCCGTTCTTACTACATACTTTCTTCTTAAGTCTTTCCTATATACTGGAAAATGGCAGATTCGTTAATATTTGTTATGAAACTATTCAGTATAAGTTAAACTCTATTAGTAAACAGACCTTAGTTTAAAGTACATATTAATATTAAAGTTCGCTGTCTCAGTAGTGACGTAATATCACGTAAAGATTCTAAGAAACATATAGGGGAGAGTAGGGTGAATAAGAACGGCCAGTAATTGGGAACAGTTAGATAAATAGTACATCTCCCCGTACTACACTGTCGCAAACCTATTCTACGGCTGAATGTAGAGTCATTCATTGCACATGTGAAAGTGGGATTGAAAGGCCGCAATAGTTTTGTCACGGTAAGTCGAATAATTATTTTTGTATTTTTGATATAATTTTTATCACCAGTTATAACACATGTTAGTATCATATTTTTGAGATCAAAGGTATTGTTGTTTTTGCTCATATCATACACGCAGTATCTGTTTTCAAATGCAACAATAATGTAGGTGAAGGTAATAAAAAATTCTTTTGAAAGTGGCGGCAATTTTTATGTATATTGACTGATTCGGGTAATCGGAAACGGCATTAGGTGAGTAATTTGGAACGTTCCCAATTACCCCTTACCCTCCTAATTACCCATAGTACTGCTGGTTGATTGTGTATAAACATTTAAACTTTACAAATGATTTCAGATGCGTCGTAATTACGTAAGAAAGATCGATCAAACGTCTTTCCTAATTACCTCATACCATTTCCATTTCCCCGACGGGATGATCTCAATTACCCCATAGGGTATCGGGTAAACAGGAACGGCAATCTTTTTTGTTTTAGTTTATATTTTTATTAAAACGTAAATTTAAAATAAATAACGTTTTATGACTACTAAGTACATAGATAACTAAAGTTAATGTAGCAATAAAATTTGATTCATTTTATAACTTTTTTCTATTATTTTTTAGTCTTTGAAGTTAAGTGTTCCGAATTCCACCACTTTCCCCTACTGCACAATGGATTACATAATGTGGGGATAAAATAGATAGAAATTTAACGAATAACTTCATTTAAATGTAGGTACCAAGCCTCTATCGGTATTTATTTAAATAAAATTCAAAATCAATGTTCTTAAAAGGTAGACGCAATTGCTCAGGTACAAATTTATTGACATAACTGTTTTACCTTAAAAGGTTTTCACTCAAAACCAATTGAGCGAAAATTTAATGACTGCTCTCAGATTCGTATAAATTCGGCTCGACGTGTAAGCGGGGAGTGACGGAGCAAGAAACGTTGTGTTTTCTTGCCGAAACAATTAAATATTTCATACATCGATGAAGGAACTCTTCTATAGTATAAGTAACGTAAGGATTTACATTGAAATCGTGTGTCGGAGAGCATTGAAGCAGTTCTTAACCCGTTCAACCATCAAGATTTTCAACGCCGAACCATCGGAGACGGATCGATATATCGGCAGAGGGCGTGCCTACTGGGGGTTAAATACAATTTACCTTTGTTATTTTTCGTGTCATTAAACTGCGTCGCGATCTCGAACGGTTGATCGGAATTGCGAACTTCGGTGCGTATTGTTTCTGAGCTTTTGTTTCCCACTCCGTTCGTCGGCGGTGCGACGTCAATTAACTTCGAATCCCTGACTGAATATTCGTTGTAGTTGTATTATTTCGAGAACATTAACTGTTAAATTTTATTTAAAATAAATGTTTTGAGATACGTACATTTAAAATTGTCATGAATTATATTACTCGAAAATAAATAGTGTATATTTATAAAACGGTATACCGTATGTATACATATTGCTTTCCCATTAAATATTACAAATAATTATTATCTTTTATAGTTATAATTTCATACTTTTCAACAATGAACATACATTTTCTGAAGTAAAAATATGTTCTTGATAAATTTTATATTTCAATTACAACAATAGGTAATATTGATTTTAATTATAAATCAGTTAAAGTATTTATCTAGAAAGCCAAAAAAAAGGCAGTATATAGTTATGTTTATGTTACATTGTATCACGTAACATTAATCTACGTGGAATAGTTTCATATAAATTATTTAATGTTTAGTTGTTTTAACCCAATGAGAATTACGTATCCACGATAAATAACAACGTCACCATTTAAGGTTATATTTGTTTGAAGTAATATTTTATTTGTGAAATCATTGTATATTTTTTATATTTAATAACACAGATATTCATATTTATGAGATTATAAATAAAAATGTTTTTTTAATATCATTGTTACATCATAATTAATTGTATTTAACGATCGCTGTTATAGATTTATATTAAGGACTCAGATACCATAATTCTTTATCACACGGCAAGCCATAATTCATAATTTTTAAGTAATATCAAGAGCAAGGGATATTTAAAAAAACACAGGCAGTAACGTACAAGCTGCTGTACGTAAGACGACTTTATATATTGACAGAAAGTCTTTGGGACATCTTGGGGGATAAAATACATCTGCCGAGCAAAATGTACCGAGCTAATGCTTATAACTTTCCTTAAACGGATTTAGCCTATTTTATGCTTTTTTTTCTCAAAATAATAGAAATTTAGATTTCTGCTGTTATTTTGAAAAAGGATTAAATTGTAAGATAATGTAATGTACCTATAAAAATGGATGTGATGGTAGCAGTCTGTCTAGTGGTGTAATCTAGAATATAATCTGGTTATAATTTATGTAACTGACTTTCTGTATATCTCACGAAATTAGATTAAATTATTATACGCAGTAAACGAAGTAAAGCACACGAACAACATTATAAGAATGGTCTTGAATTTTTTTAAGACGAAATTGTAATATCAACCAAAAAAATAGAGTTCTAAAAGAAATGAAACTACTGTCTTTGTTCATATTTTCAATTTTAACATGTAGAACCAATGACATGATAAAATTACACTGTTCTTTAAATATGGGTCACGGAATTTAAAGACGCTAGATATTGTATGATCATCTTTTATGTATTTAATACCTCGCTTCATTAGATCATTTTAACTGAGACACACTTAATTTTTATACTTTTTATGTAGGTATCATATGATTCGATTCATACGAATGTTATTAGTGACATAATGCGGTTACAATACAATTAATGAGATAATTGATTCATATCAAAATGAGCTAAATCCAATTTTAGTTGTTCCTAATATTTTTCGTTATTTTGCAAGATATTCAAATTTTGTTCGTGGAAAATATGAAGATCATAAAGAAACTGACATCATTTTGTACGGCAAAATTTGAATGTTGATCTCGGTGTATTAAAACTGAAAATTTTAAACTTATTAGAATTGGTTTTGGTTCATTTTGAAATGTAATAACACAATTATTTGAGTGGAATTGAAAATTGAGAAAATAGGATAGGATTATAACATCTTCAAAATTATATCAGAGTTTAAAGTTTGTAGTTGAACATAAAATGTCTGCAAGAGATATTGCATAATATACAAATCTTAGTATCGGTCACTTTTGCCACCACTATACGTTGAAGTGTCAATATTCATCCTTCCAAAGAGGCGAAAGTTTTAACACGTTGATTATTCAGTATTATCTCTGTATGAAACTGCGAGAAGACACTCAACGCAAAGCCCTGCTCGCTTCCCAGCGTTTAATGCAAAGGCACGTAGATCCATGTCGACGCAGAAAGTTGTGTAAAGTGCACAAAGTGCGCGAACGTCGCGTCGCGTCGTAGCAAAGCCTTCATTTGTCGGCTCGTGACGTCCGCATGACAAATGTGGACGCGACTTTATGTCCCCCTCCCACCAAAGAGGAAAGGTACGCAATTATGCACCGCTTTGAAATATTTTACTGTAAAGTTTCACACGTCTGCCAAGCTACATAAGCCCTTATGTTAACAGCATCGAGAGCAGATATTTGATAGAAATAATCATGGTGGTTTACCTACATTTATGGGAAGTCATATATTCGAAATATGTACACTTATTTGACATCTGGTCGCAATAAGTAAATGTTTCTTTTGTTTCTGTGATTCACACCTGCGCCACATTTGTGAATATAAGAGTGAAGTACTGCCATTGTAATACGCTTCGTGACAACATAGATCCCAGGATACATAATGGAATTGAGATTAAATAAGATTTATAGGTATAATTGTTATATAAAATAATGAATAATCGGATAAAGTATGTGACGAGGAGGTGAGAAATAGAACAACGCTCTCCTCTCATCCAGAGGAGTATTAAAAGCGCTATATCTTAGTATATCCATAGCGGTAAACTACTCTGATATATCACAGAAACCGTAATAGTAGGTATCCGCTGTAAATTACGACTCAAACCCAAACACACTGCAAACTAATAAACGATCACATAACATACTTACCTAGCTTGATAAGAAAATCATAGTAGCGTGCGCATTGTACTCACCATGTTTTATAAATAATTTCTGTTCGCGAAGCGAAACTACCATTTTCATTGCCGTAAACGGGTGATTAACTTCGCTACCGTTCACTCACTTCATTTCCCCAACTCCAACGAAGACTTCAACTAAAAAACTCCAGATTAAGACCGACACAATACTCTGTCGTCATCACTCACTAGTACGCCTATTCGAAACATATTCATCCATTGTACATCAATCATACTATTTTGAATATATGCGTTCCGACATTGAAGTTATACATATTCTCAAAAACAATTCACAAATTAACTAAATAGATACACCATTATTTTAAGCTATTAATGCACTAACAGTGTTAGTTAGTTCCAGGAAGCTACTTGGTCTTCAACAACAGTATAAATAAACCATTTTCAAAATATTATTATGCATGGAGTTCAAGTAACCACTAAACAAGTTTTAAATCAACTAAAAGTATTACTAGATTTTTAGACCACTTCGATATCTTTATATAATTAGAAAATAAACGTAAAGCTATCTATACAAGTGGATTTAATTTAAGCCTACGTACTTTTCTGTAATGTCGGTACTCGGCAGAGAAAATTCTATTGCTAGAGGTTTAGGTTAGCGTAGATTGGGTAATTTATATTTGCCTCCTGCCCTCCCTCTACGGGGTGGTAGAGGAAGATACAAGTAATGAAGAGAGCCATACTGTTCGTTAAAATTACTTAATGGATCGATTAAACGTTGGGTTTAATTATGAGGTACATTAAATTGCGTTGGTAGTGAACGACACGACCGCGACAACTGGATTAGTTCGGGCTTTATTGTACATTAACGAGTTTTATAATAACTTATTAATAACTAACTTTTACGGGCAGCTTTCCTCGTGTAATATTATTTTTTATTGGCCTAAAAATGTAAATTACGTGGAAGGTTTGTAAAAAATAAACAGTTACTTCTGATTTAATGTCTATTATTGTAAAAATCTTTCTAATATAATCGAGCACATAATTAAAATGTCTTCAAAATTTATTAATTAATTTTCATATAATTGTAACTTGCTCCAAATCTAAATTCTCTAAATCTGCTCTTCTGCTCTAAATCTAAATATGATCTAAGATAGTTTATCCGATGTTAAAAAAGGACTTGCTATTGACGGTTATAATTTTCATACATGTACTTTGAAGGTATTTCAGCTTTAGTTTTAATTATCTATAACAGAATGTTTGAGTTTTTTTTTTGGCGGGATTTTAGTCTGTCATGTAGTGGATTTTATCTTTTATTCATAATCTTGTGTTATTGGACTCTATATTTTGTAAATTTGGTGGAGTTTTACGTAATCTAGTTAGTTTATTGTGCATAAGTGAAGTGAATAGAAAATAATATCACGGAGCATGAAATTCTGAGTTGCCACAAAAACTCCCTAGCAGGTTCTAACAAGGGATCCACCATCTTGTTATAATATTGACTCACACGACGCAATATTGAAGTGATTGCACGACGCTTGTAATATCATCGACTACGTGACGATGGCAGTAATAATCTGAAAGATTAATTGCCAAAAATAAAGTTAAAAAAAAGAAACATTATGTAACCATGAATTATTAACAAAACAATTCACTCATAATACCAACGACAATACGATGTATATTTAATATCTCGTAATTAGTTGATTCTTGAAATATTGTAAAATCCATCGTGCTATATAATAAATATTCAGTGATAAGCTCCTTGACTCGCTAAAGCAAATTAAAATTCAATTTGTGAGTGGAACCGTGAAGCATAACGGATTGTCGGCCGATTTTGTCGCTCCCTTTCTTACATAAATTTGCGAATCACTCGATCTCGAAAAGATATTTGCTTAGATCTGCAGCTTTCAATTACACCTTAAGTGGGCCTTTTTAGTATATTATTTGTATACAATATTCCACTATTCTTATCTGGTTTATATACAATACAAAAATGTATACAACTTTCCTTTATAATATTTAGAAGTTATTACCTAGTTCAATATTAATTCTTGTTGGCCTTGTTACAGGTGGAATGCAAAAAAGCACAGCCAAAAGAAGTAATGCTCCCAGCGAATCTGGCTAAAACGAGAGCCGCCGGTCGCGGCGCGTATGGTGAGTTGTTAGGTAGCGCCGTAGCTGCTGGTGGAGTACGATATGCTCCTTACCCTATACACGCGCCGGCGCAGCTGTTAGTGGCAAGCACGAGTGCGGGCGCGGGTGCTACTGGTGCTGTTCATGCGGCTGCTTATCGCCGAGCTCTCGCAGCTCTACGTCCTGCACCGCGAGCCCCGCGCCCCTCACTCGCTTCCCTCACTATCCCCCCACTTGCATATTCAGTATCCGAATTACTCGGTGCACATGCACTTGATATTCCCGCTCTTTATTCTCCACTCACTCATACGACATTGCCAACTCCTTTACCCCTTTGATCCACAATACTCTTCCAACAACAGCCGCACCATCCCTTTTAAATGATTTTATTTAACTTTCTCCACTGCCATACATTCCCCCTTTTATTTTGGTTAATTTTCCTATCCATTCCTATGTTTCTTTTACATTCCTCTTCTTTTAGAATCATTTTAAAGAAAATTATTTTACATAGGTACATGAAGGAAATTAAAACATCCAAATTGTCCTGTTTTAGCAAATGCAGTTAGAAAACCAGTTAAATAGATAATTTTTGAAATGTGTATCGAATCAAATTAGACAAGAGAGAATTAGAATCTGTTTTATATAATATTTTTTTCATATATCATACAATTTTGATGGTCAAGTAGAAGAAATGTGGATTATTTTACATAGGGTTGATACAGAGTTATATTTTTCTATCAGGTATTAGGTGCTTAATACAATTTGATTTATGATACACTCCTAGATAGATCGATATAGTATTCGACATGATATTTTATCTCTTTTCTGATTAGATGAAGTAAAAGCAATTAAATAAAGAACCTATTGGTTCTGCTGATTCTTGCCAGATTTGCTACATATCCATCCATAAAATAATTATAATTCTTAGCGAACAGAGTCTACACTCAACTTTACAAATAAAGACAAATTATATAGGTATATATTTTCTTATGCGGTATTTTATTCTTTAGCATTTTATCATAAATAGTTTCACAGCTCCATGTCGGCTTTTCAAAGAATATTATCATTGGAAGAAATGAGGTACCTGTACTTTGTGGATGTATGTGTTACGAGTTTAATGAAATCTTTTTAGAAACGAAGTTATTTAATTTTGATTGAGTTTTTCGATACATTTAATTATAGATTTTATTTTATTTTGAAGTTACAAACATATTTATGTGTGTTCCTAGTTTAAATGAATTGGGCTATGTACTTATTTGGTTCGTATTCTTAACATATTTATTTATATTGTGCAATGCCAAATTAAAATTAAATTTTATGTTTACTATTAGTCTGTAATATAGATGTATTCCTTCGTATAATTCGTTCTAACTTTTACTGTTTGAGCGGTAAACAATATGAACATTAAATAATAATTTCCAAGTGTATTATGGAACGTAGTTTTCGTAAACTAATAGACTTAATTGTATTTATTAACTATTTTATGTAGGTCAGTAGTATATAGGATAATAAATATCATTTCTAAAATATTAAAAAATGTCTGTTTGTTTAACATGTTTAGTTTTAGACTAACAATGTGTAGAATAGATTAACAACATGTTGAGTAAACGTGACATTGACGTTTAATAATTAAATTTTAACTAACATACCCCTCACTATTTAAAAAATATATTTTAGCGAGTTCTGTAGTTGGCTATTTAGATCTAAATATATATTACATACATATAGTTAATATATTAAATACATAATTATCATTATTGAATGTATTCATCAATTTTTATGTAATTAATTTTGTCGCCAAGCAAAATAGTGTCTCACGGCACATTTATTTAAAAAATGACTCTATAAATGTCTATACCTTCATATGAGATAAATAATGTAAATGTAAGGCGTAAGAATCGTTCGATTTATGTAAATGTTTTTACATTTCTAGATTTCATGTGGTCATTGGGTGCTCTTCCTGACGGTGAGTTTATTAATATTTTACTTCACATTATTTTATAATTACTCGTATAACAAATTACATACATAATATCCACATATTCAGAAAGTTGCAAATAATAATATCTTACAATTCCAAGTATATTTTCCTAATTAAATACACGTTACAAATCAATTTTTGACATAATTAATTCACATAATTAATGGGTTTGTTCGATACCGGGTTACAACGTTCCTCCATTTGCCCGTGATAGATGACGGATCGCATCGCCAGACAGATACACTATTTTGATTGGCAATAATATGATAAACGATCCGGTGATGTAATCATATCAGCCCATATGGATTTTTTGATGAACAGTCATTTTAAAATCGACTTTATTATCCAGAACTGAGGGCTTAATATTCAATAATTTAGTTTTTATAAATAGTTACTTAATTCTCTAATATAAATTTAGACATTAAAGTGTTTGACTTAGAGTAGTATTTTAATATAGTAGGAATGTTAATGAAGCACCCCTATGTAGCAGTTAGTCTAATGTTTTTAAAGTCGTCAACTGGAAGTATTCCAAAATGTTTACGTACGGAACGTGTACGCTGCCTACCTTTTATGCGACAGCTCTATTTTAGAATTGGGCCATATATACATGTTGTACGCCGAAATTTATATCGTTCAATAAATCAGTACCGGCAAAAAAGACAACCATCAAATCGATACATATTTTAATGACAGTTTTCTATTATAATTAATTAGTGTAATTATTTGTTGTACAGGATTTCCCGCAGCTTACGCCGCCTACGCGGCAGGACGTAGCTATTCGGGCTATCCTAGCTTCGGGCTGCCATACCCAGCAGGTAATCCCCTGGCGAGCTTGCACCACCAACTGTCTGGCAATCACTACCACCACTTGGCGACACTCCTACCTTACCACCCGCTCGAGCTCAGCGGGGTTTACAATGTTCACGCCATGCATCTGTGAACTCGTGCCGGCGACAATGCATTCCTCTAACCGCTTACGTTTACTATACGTTACTTCTCACTAATATACCATCGCTCACTTATTTAGCTAACAAAGCATCATACGTAATCCGTTGCGGTGACTGCGTTCTAACTTTTCATTCTAACTTGTCGTAATGAAAGTTCGCGTGAACTCCCACTAACAACTTTACTAACAAGTTAACACCCTTAACAATGACTGAGCCATCTAAATAAATCCGCCGCGTTGTCAATTTACAAAACGTCCATATTTTGTGAAGACGCTATTTATTGTTTATGTAGACAAGCCAGCGAACTGCGAACGCCTCGCTCCCTGTTTGCAGACAATTCAGACTAACGGTACTCGAATACTACGCGTCGTACAAATAAACAAACATCACGTTCGTCTCTACTACGTTTATCGTCCGTGCTGTAAGGTACGTTACCGATAGTGTTGCAACATCGCTCGCCCTACATCCAAAATTAAATTTTGCAACCTTATAAAAGTCAAGAAGATTTTTTTTAATTCGACTGAGAATAATTCCAATTAACTTAAAATTTCTTTGACCACTTTTGATATATTCTTCCGCATTAACCACTATACTACATAT
The DNA here is from genome assembly GCA_014332785.1 of Antheraea mylitta. Lineage (NCBI taxonomy): Eukaryota > Metazoa > Arthropoda > Insecta > Lepidoptera > Saturniidae > Antheraea > Antheraea mylitta. Next base: position 205,998 of record JACEII010000039.1, on the reverse strand, counting down.
GCTTTTTTGATGACAAACGATGTAATCAGAAATTATCAACTAGAAAGACTATAGTTCTTTGATAGTTTCCCGTATCTTTCGATTCATCTAAGCAAATTAAAGAATAGATACCGGATTCAACAATTAGTATTCTTTTACAAATCGCCGCCAACATATTGATATCGATCTGCACCATCCAATTTATTCCATCGTAAATTATGAAACCGCAGTAGCCCGGTCAGAAACCGGTTAATTAAATTTCATGATTCGAATGTTAATTTCCCAACACAAAGAGGGATCACTTAATTAAATTATATTGCGAAGTAAAATGCCATAGCGTCCTTTGATGCAGCAGATGCTATGACAAAGTGCCGCGTGGTTGCGATCCACTTCGTTCCGAGCCTTTAATATGGAGTAAGTAGTTGCTTCCTCGAACTTAGAAAACGACTGCATGTATTTCGAAACAGTATCAGATCGCATAAACAACTTTGTAAGTTTCTAACTATATGGAATTAATATTGAAAAATGCGCGGCCCTATCGATACTTCCAGAGGTATTTCAATAAGTGTCAACTAATAACATATCTTCGCTTTTTTGTAATATTGACAAAATTGCAATGTAAAATTAAACGACAGCTCATTTTTAATTCTCATAAGACACAGTTCCTTTAAAATATTAATTGCGTTTTCATATGAACGGAGTCGCGAGAAACGATCAATACTGACATAAAACTTTAGATCGTGATAATTTCTTTATAAAATTATTATAAGTCGGAGCAAAAGATAATTAAGTTTTTAAACCCTTACAAAATTTGACAACTGAACTCGTAATGTAATTTGCATAGTTATTGGAAATCATAATTCTGACTAAATTTTAGAAGTCACGATGAGAGACGTTAAATATTTAATATAGAAATGTAGATTTAGTTAGCAAGATGTTTAAACTTCCTTCTCTCTTATAATATTAGGTGTTAATCATAATAGCGGCGAATATACACATATTTAATAGTTTCAATATTAATGTTTGTAGATGTAGAAATAATATATACGTACATAGCATGCCTGTAGTTTGTCTAGAATTTGGATTTGTGTAGGTGTTAGGCAGATTGGATACAGAGCTAGGATTTATACATCCAACAAATTTATACAAAAGATTACCTAAAACAATTTGAATTTCTTTTATTTTTACTATTGAAAAATAAATAGTCTACAATTAATTGTAAAGTAATTGTCATGTATATTGTACAATTGAATTTTAACAAGATATACATATGTATATATATTGTTTACAGTGAGTGCTCTTTCCTCGTACTTTATCCGAGTCATTGGTATTGCGTTTTCTTTTATTTTTTATTTTTATGCCCCTTTATCCCGTATGCCTTTATGATTAAAATGTTCTATTTTATTCTAAATAACTTATTATAATTCAGAACTATAGTCTATACATATTTACATTCATTCATTTATTTACAGTTTTCTTGCCTTCTCGTACGTTTCATTTTTAATACGATACAAAACATCAATAATAAAAAAACATAAATAAATAATTATATATATTCCATTGTTGATTATCTCTAAGAATAAAATATAGCGTATATTGGTAAAGCCGATGATAATATTGAAATATTTGTTTGTAGTTTCACTAAAGTCCATCAGATTGCATAATTTGATGGTTCTTTTTTTTACCTTTATTTTTGGCAATCAATCTTTCAGATTATTACTGTCATTGTCAAGTAATCAATAATATTACAAGCGTCGTACGATCATTACAATATCAAGCGTTGTGTCAATCAATATTCTAACAAGATGGTGGATCTCTTGTTAGAACCCTCCAGGGAGTTTTTGTTGCACCTCAGAATTTCATGCTCCGTGGTATTATTTTCCATTCACTTCACTTATACACAATAAACTAACCATATTACATAAAACACCACCAACTTTACACAATATAGAGTCAAAAAACACAAGATTATGAATAAAATATAAAATCCACTACATGACAGACTGAAATCCCGCCAAAAACTCTTGATGGTTCTTATAGTGGAAGTAATAATATTAGTCCAATAGGACAGACGAAGGAATCAATCCATACTACCAATTCTGAAGTGGATCTTAATTCTTATAATCAAATTATTATTTGTCAGTTTGAGTAACGTTTACGTTATTTGTTATTATAACATTTATAACGTTATATTATAACGTTATACTAAATAGAAGTTTATGTTTAAATGATTTAAGTTTAAAGCAATAAACCTAGCTAAGTATCCAATCATTTTTAGGTGTTACTAAGTGCTAAGTATAATCCATAAAATATAGATAGGTAAGGTCGTAGAATTATTAGTTTAGAGGATGAATACTAAACGCTATTTAGATTATCAGTTGCCTAGTTCATCATAAATATTAGCATTAGTTTAGAATTGTCATTATTTATCCCAATTATATATAAAAATAAATACATCGAGCTTGAGAAAGTGTTAATTTTATACCTTATTGGATAAACGCTATAATCTAATATTACATTAATTTAAATCGTTGATTTCACGATTATATTTTAAATATTTACACTGCTTAAATGATAATGTTATTGATAATACTAATATTTATTGTTGTTGTTGTATATTTTTGGATGTAAATATATTACGCTGCCATCTTTCACGTTATTGTTACTATGAAACGGTTTAGTGTAATTAATGCAATGGTGCAACATTCTTGGAGTTATTCCATGAAAGGATCTGTGTGAGATCATATTACGGTAACATTTTTCGTTCATCGCAATTAATTTATTTCTTAAAATTTTTGTTTTTTTTTTTTATTAAAATTTGTAATATAAGTTAAACGTTCCATAATATCGCTACGTATGCGACCGTCCTTATCGCCATCCTCTAAACTAGTCATTTAGAAAATAAGCTTAATATTAAATATAATATCGCATTATACGAATAACTCTCTATTAATTGTAATGGCTACTTAAAAAAAAAAACAATGAGTTATCATTAAGATGCCGTCGGGTTTTAAGATTCCTTCTTCGTAACCCTATCCATTGCGTGTTTAAATGTGTTAATAGCATATGAATTATTTAGTAAATAATTCAATGTATTTATACAATTTTTATCATTACTGATATATCAATACATATAATTATGTAACAGGTAGCGACCCTGCTTGCAATGCCTGTGCGTGATAGACAGGCTTTCTAAGTCATAAAACAATAACACACCCGGTATATTATCATTTCGTGCGTATAAACTATTAGGAATTTCACGAAACGGGATATATACGTCTAAGTTATTTTCATATTAAGATCCTATGAGTTAAGCAATAGTATCATTTATGTCATTTACGAATACGAAATATTTTTTCATGACATTTATTTTTAGTGTTACGGGGGATTCGTTTTTGTTGCAATGCGTTATTTTTTGCGCGATGTTTTCTTTTTGTCTTTTAGTAGCAGTAGTAGACGGCTTTGTAGCTTTTTTTATTTTGTTGCCGCAGGTGTAGTGGGAGTTATACCGCCGGAAAGTCGTCTCTTGGTCGGTGCAGAGTATTTAAACCCGGGAGTCCTCGGGCAGAGCTCGTGAGATGTACGCGCCTCGACCGAGCCTCCTACACTGCCGCTTTACTCTCTTACCCGGAACACCCGTTAACGGCTCCCGATATTACTATATAAATAAATCTTTTCATACATAAACAACTCTTTGGTCTTGAGCCCATCGTACCCCCGATCGCGAAGGAATGCAATGTCGCAAAAAAAAAAACGTTAATGAAAATAGTGTCCGAATTCGCAGATGCGTGCCAAAAATCGCCCGACTAGGTTTGCCCATATAGCCCGGTACCATACAACAGAATGTAATAAAATTCAATAATTAATCAAATATATTGCGGTATCCTTCAGGAAGTAATTCCATGATCAAATACGTAAATTTCTTATATAAAATTTAGATATTCATAATGCGCAGTACACTTTAATATTAAAAAGTGTGTAATTCATGTGTCAAATCCTTTATACCTATATGATATATATTTACATAATACATTAAGTTTATAGTATTGTTCTTATCGCTGTTCTAACATATCGTCTTATATAATTAACTGTAAGTTTATGATATTGTGAAGCCGCTATATTTTAAAATAAAGGAATTTGCCGTTGTATAAGCAAAATATTTTATCGTCTATTAATTTACATTCATTCGAAAATCAGTTCGTTCAATACCTTAATAATCCGACTTACGTATATCGAACGCGATATAAAATAAACTGGAAGAGATAGTGTGCTTAAATGGAGTTAGCTAGCGTGCGGATTGTTCGATGTTCCTATGCTGAAATTTTATAATTCAAATGTATTTTAACGGAGTGTTCTCGTTTTTCTGACTCATCCAACGCGTCACACGCAGCGTGGTGCCCGCGTCGCTCCTCAACGCAGCAAGCCGGTAAGCGCATGTGAGCGCGGTTTCAACTATTACGGTCCTACCCTTATATACAAAGTATTGGAGGTTTAACCTCGGATGGAGGCACGTACGACCACGGTCACCCGCCGCCGTCGCATGCACATTCCGTAGATACTACACGTCCGCCCTCAGTATGCAAAGCGCGAACCAAATACGTCCACAAAACTATTTACATTATTATTCAATCGCACCCTTTAATAATAAACTATGAGTAATAATATTATGAATTAAAAACTAATATAAGTTTGTTTGTTTAAACAAAATACTGTTAAGAATGACACCGCGAAGTTAGCTAGCGACACTGCGAGTGGCCTCGTGTTTTCAACACTGCCATCACCGTTATGTAATTTAAGACATTTAACTGTAATTGTGTTAGTAACCGTTAGGTATAGTGCTTGTTATGATGGAAACTGGTACGCCTGTGTCTCGATCATATCGCAAACAGGCAGCTCAGCTCCTTAGATATTTATATAAAACCACTTAGTTATAGAATCCTTTATAGCAGCGAATTCACGCTGAATTAGCATTCAGAGTGCTGTGTTTGGATGGGTCAGAAACTTTTTCTATTTACTTTTATTTTACTTTAGATATATTTTCTTTTATGAATGCCTATAGATATAAATACGCCAGTCTAGCGGACTCTATCGATAATAAATTTTTATTGTAGAATTCCATCGAATCGGACTGTGTTCATGAGCCCGTAATAGGCACTATTAGCATACTAATCTCTTCTAGTTAGTGGCGTATTACGCATACAAGTTGAACACTATGTGTTAGTGTCTATAGTAAGTCCTTTCTCCCATGCATGGACAATGCCTGTGCGCGATAGATGCTCGTTGTAACAATAGCCTAATAGCAAATGTTCTCTCCTCATAAACGATTTCGTATTCGACACCATACTGGCCCAATTGCGGATAAAGGATTTACTAATATACTTTTTACGAATGAACGTGTTGTATATTGCAACATTTTTGAAACAAATGTGATAATCGAGTGAACAGCGGCTTCGTGAATGGAGAGTGTCCAACGCGACATCAATAATAGGGCGAGTAAATTTGATTTTGAACCTTATCAATTTTAATCAGTATTGTACAACTTTTGACAATTAGAATAGTGTAGGTGTTATTAATTTAACGCGATTTGGAATTGAATTTTTTCGTAATCCTAAAAACTAAAGTGTGGTAGCATAGTGTTTTCGAAGTTAAATTTGTTAAAAAATAGTCAAAAGTAGTAAAAACATTGTTAGAGTCTAGAATAGTATTAATTTAGAAAAGAAGTCTAAAATTAAAATTGTAGATTTTTCTATAAAGACAATCGGATAGTATAAGTCTATTAGTCTAGTATAGTTAGTTATTTGAATAATATCGGGCGATTTAGGTAATACTGTATTTTAGATAAGCTTTCTTTTTGAACCCAGAAGTTAATCGTATAATAGGATATAAAATTAATTTGTACAATATGTAGATATTAGGCAAAGTTGTTGGTAATACATAACGCAATTGGTGGTGCAAACTTTAACATTTTTTATAGACTTATTTATCGCTACATAGTTTAAGAATACTAGAATTTAGTTTTAATTAATAAGTAAATACTATCTATGTCTTAGACAAGCGTAATAATGGAATAGATTCGTATATATTTTTAAAGATTTTAATACAGTATTATTTTGTAAGAAGCAATTTGTGTGAGATAGTAAATAACAGTTTAATGTTAGTGGAAATAAAATCATATTGTGTAGATACGACTGTAGTTATTAGAAAAACATTCCTCAATTTAAAATTTAAAAAGAAAAGTAGAAACAAAACAAATGTTTTATAGATAATAGAGTAGAAAATATTTTATCGTTTCAATTGGCAAATTATTTTTGATCAGACAATGATTTGTGTTTACATTATTTAGTTTTGCTTATATATGTCACTTTTAATGTTCTTTTATTGATAATTCATTTTATGACTGAACCATGAATAAATTCGACTGACGAAGGAAAAACCTAATTTTTCATAACAGAACAAAACCGTAGAAATGGCCTCTAGAGAACTATAGAAAGGTCGCTTCCTTCTTTGAATTACAAATCGTGGCGAGGTGGCTTGCATTTGAGCCAGTAATAATCAGAATAGGAACTCGATTAATTTACAATTGAAATAAGTCCAAACGACTAAACCATAGCAAACCCGAAAAAGCGTATCATCTTCACGGCTTGTTATTGATGGCACCTATTAAATATACATTTACGTTGGTTAGACATGTGCGAGAGTCAGGGTCTCCGGTAAACGATCGAATAAAGTATTTCAATCGAACCAACCGGGAAATGAAGTATTAAGATCTTGTAGGTGAGGAATGTGGGTTGCTGACTTTTGGGAACGCAAACGTTTTCACATCACAGTCAGTTAATAATCGCCGTTAGTGTAACTCGTATATATCTTTGCTTTCTTTTAATTTGATAATATTTCTCATTGACTGCGTACAATTTATAATCTCTTGCAGCAATATATTTCAAGAAAAAAAAATCTCAATTCAACGATTTTTGAATTTGTATACCAGGTGAAAGATTAGACACTCGCAGTATTTTAGGATATGATACTTCATGGTCACATTTAACATATAAAATAATAATATTAAAACAAATACTAATAAACAACTAAGAAAACCTAAGTTAAAGTTTGTTCTAAGACTTTCAAAAGTATATCTACAAACATGTAAATAAAATAATAAGCCTTAGTGCAATGACCGGTGTCAAAAGCTATAATGGGTGACCCGGATGAAACTGAAATCACCCGACGGTTATTGACATTGTATTTTAACATATACGCGTAGAGAATAGTGTATATTTTTTTGTATTTTTCTAGATTATTAGGTCAAATATGAAACACCCATTTTTTAAATTGATTTAGAACTAGAATCGAGTGCTGAATGTCATCCACAAATATTGCTACTGTCTAAACAGTCACCTGGTAAATATAAGTTTGTAAAGCTAACTAACTTTCTGCTAATTAAATTTTATTCTAATAAATTTGTATTGCAAAACAATTGGAGAATGTCAATTATAAGAATCATAATAAAATATAACACACTTATATAACGCAGTTAACATACCAAAATAATAAAAATGATTGTTGTAAACGCTAAACGCGAAGCGATTTTCCTTTTAAATTAACTACAAAAAAAATCTGATATTGATCGAAACTTTTTCGATTTCTGTTACGACTTTCAAAATTAAGTAATAAAATACTTACCGACTTGCACCTTAAAATTCCGAGACCTGATTTTAGAAGCTGGAACATTGTTTCACATAAAATGCCCCGCGTAATATAGTGGATTCAAGGGTGGGTATTACGGAGGGAGTACGCTCTGTGAATATTTCCTTGGGCCGTCATCTTACTTCTGAAGAAGAATTATTAAGTTTCCCCGAACTTCACAATTATGAAAGTTCGAATAGCTCTTCCAAGACGACCTCTGAATTTATAGATGAACGTATGCTTCATATCGTGTAGCACATTAGAGATAGTTATATCTATTTGTCGTTAGGAATTCAGACCACATGCTTCAATTATATCGTAATATTACTACCATTTCTTCTACTACCTAACCTTCTTTCTGTAAATAACATGTCAAGATATCCTATTACATGATAAAAGAGTCCAGATACGTGTAGATTATTTATAAATGAAATGATTAGTATTTTTATTTAACTATATTTTTATGTTCAGAATTTTTATATAAAAGAAATCTTATTTAAATAATTAATAAACCAAAATCTATATATATTGCTTTGATCAAACTGAAAGAATGGTTTTATATAACGAATAGAAATACATTTTTTCTCACAATTTTTTATATTAGATTTTGTACTTATGACAATTATATAGATGGTTTAAAAAGAATATATGTACAATTAATAATTCTCTAGAGTCTAATTTCCTAACTCTATGTTTATGTTCAAAGCGTCAAAAACTTTAACAGTTACACGCACAAATTACATTCGGAGCATGTGTTAACTAACTATGAGCGTGCAAAGTGTTAGGCCAAAGTTAACGTCCGACGCAGATATGACCCGTGTAGATAACTCAACGGTCGCACCTTACGATGTTGAACCTACTAACTAAATTGTTTAAGGTTGGAAACACTCCACGAACTTTGTGGATAGAAACTTATATAAACAGTAACAATTGATTTTAAAAACAATAACATTGGCAAGATTTACATTTTGAATATTAAGCTCGTGTATTTTAAAAATAAATAATATGTACTTTTAAATTAACTTTTTTTAGATTTCTATTTAATACAAGAATATTTTATAAACCTTATCTATTTTATCTAAATTTGATTTTAGTAAAAATTGTATTTCAACCAAAACAAAAATCATATATATTTTTATTTTTAATTCAAAAATTTTTTACTTGAAACGAAATGAGGCTATCGTGATGGGAAAGAATATTGAAACCGATCGATACCATCGATCACGGGAAGTGTCTGACCATTCAAATTCTTATTTATTACTCAGCGTCCCTGAAATAAATAGGCCCTCACATCGCAAAGTAATGTTATTAAAATGTGTCAGCATTTTAGTATGGCCGATGCCGGGAGGCAGCGCGAACGAGCTCCCAGACGGGATGGGCCTTCCGCGCCATCTATCATTCATCCTCCATTACTTATATTGTACTTTTTTCGCAAAGTCACTCGCAGGCCGGTAATCACCTGGTGCGACCGCGGTCCTCCATTTTTCACACTAAATCATATCTAGGCGCTTCTAACAAAAATGAAATTTGTCGTACAAGCCAATAGGGGTAACGATGACGCTGTGAGAAATCGAAAATGAACATGAAATCGTTTATAATTTTAGTTCTGACTTTTACCTAAATTTTATAATAGACTTGAATAGTTTTCCATGTGTAGTCTTTACTATAGTTACTAATAATATAAATGTAAATGTGAATCTGTTGTTACGCTTTCAATTTTCAAGTATTGACCCGTTTATATGATGTTTTACATACGTATTGTAAGGGATATAGAAAACGACATAGGATACCTTTCGTGGAACAGATCACTTGTATTCTAACGTGAGCGAAACCGCGAACAAGCACTAGTGATATTGTAATACTCAAGAGAATGTTTATTTGTTTGTCTAAGCGTGGCAATCTCTAGAACTGCTAGTAGTCACTACGTTCCTCGAGAGTGGAGCGATTACCATACAAAGATTCAGGTCAGAAAGTCAAAACGGGTCGAAAGTAAAGATCGTTCAGCGCGATGTGTAATAGTATCAGGCAACGAGAACAACTTGTCATTCGACAAATACTTAATACTGAGAAGGTCCGAACTGTGAATGTCTAAGTTAAAAGATACAAAATCGCACGCAATCATGTGGTCGGCTATATACGCAAAATGAGTACACATACCAACTTATACCACACAAATTAATATTTAAAAATTTGATATCGTAATAGGTTTATATTAAAATACGTAATATTTTTATCAATAATTCATATTATAAAATACACGCACACCTAGAAAACTTATAAAACATGTAAAGTATGAAGAAAACAAATATTTTTTCGTTATATAATTATTTTATGGCTCTCTATAGAAGACAATAAACATAGTACAGTCGTCAACGTTTACGGTACGTAAGGCAAACGACAAGAGAAATTACAGCCGCGGTCTATCGCAAGTAACGCGTCGTGTCTCCCGACTGTGTCGCAAGTCGTAAGACGCCACAACGTGCGGCGTATGCTAATGCCTTCCCTATTCAATAAGCAGACCGCCGCGTGCCACTGAGAATTCGCGTCGGATAATTTACTAGATATTTTGTAAAAGTTTTTTCGTTCTCTGTGATTTACGAGTATACCCGCTAAACTTCGAGCTCTCTTTTTCATTTGAATGCACGTGACATACGTGATATTTTTTTTGTTCCGACATAATCTCAGCCCGGGGAGTCTTCGTTGTCCTCATTCGTCAGGTCGGCATCTGTCTTCAACGACTAAATTATTCATGCATTTACGCGTTTCAACTTTATCCGCGCTAAAACTTTTAATATTGAGATCACATCGATAGTCAGTTTATCGGTTGATATGCAAAAATTTTAAATCATATATTCGGACGTTGTTTGAAATTTTCAAAGTTATGATGGTTCAGTCATGAATGTTGTATGTGTCATATGACTAACGGGTGTGCGTATCACTCGTGGACGAGGAGCGAATGCGAACAGTGTGTATGTTTACAGTTGACCTGACCAACGGGCAACTCACACCGAACAACAATACACCGCTGCTCGCGCAGGCGCTCTCAGGTGAGGACGCCCTACAACCTCATTACTTATGCTCGTCTCTTCACACTTACACAACTACATCTACATATTAAACCATACAAGTCTTACTCATCATTAAACACAACACTTCAAACCATTTACAAATCATTATTCAGTGGAACACGTCTAAGTTACTGTGTCTTAATAATCATTTATATTAACTATAACCACTCAATGTTATGTGTGTCTGTGTTGTGTCTTTAGTTCTTGTTAAACAATTTGTGTTCGTGAGTGTACATTAACTTAAAAAAAAACATCTTCAATGGACTTCATATAATATATTGGTATGTACGGAGGCGATAGATTTGTTTATCCTTCGATGATCACTAATGACTATGGGATTATAAATAATACTTTTACTTCACTTTGTCATGCTACTTTGAAAGACTGATCTATTTGAAATCATATGTTGCATGGATAATGCATCTGGAACTGTTAACATAATGGCTTATTAAAGCTTATTCAAGGGACAACACTTATTCCACAAGTAACGAATAAAAAATTTTCATTTAGGGCAACAACTACCTCTTTTGCGTTTAGCATGTGCAAAAGAGGTAGATGTTGTCCTGATTGAGATTTTTTAAGAAACCACGTAATGGATCATTCTAATAAAAGAGTACTACAAGAATACATTGTAGATTTAATGATAACAACCCAAGAAACTCAAGAAAAGCCGAATTTAAGATGATCAAATCCAAAATGCCAACGATCTAAACACTTAGAAAAATAAACCAAGGCTCAGGACTTTATATGAAACGACAGACCTATAATGAAAAAGGTACTAGAACGTATTTATCAACAAAAATGAAGTTATGCTAATAGTTTACATTTTACGATACTCATTTCGTACTTATTTGAAAATGTATGAATAATTAATGGAATCAATCACGAAGATTGTATAGATTTTTGTATATTATTTATTTGGTACCGTCTCTTTGAATTATTCATAAGCATTGATAGCTACTTGAATAATTGTATTACTTTCAATGAAAAGGACCTAAATTAAATAAAATAATTTACATCAATATAGTAGGTACTTAGAGTTTCATTTATAAAATATTATGTAGCTTCTATCGAAATCCGATGTGATTTTATTGTTTAGTTAGTATAACTAAAAATATGCATTCGTGAAACAATAAAACAAATGTTTATAGGCAATAAATCAAAGTTCTAAATAAACGTAAGCATGTTCCACTGAAATACGATTTTGTTCACACACACACACAACACACACACAAATAAGAGACTAATGAGTGTTTTTTGGCGTCCTCAGTGATGAACAACTACCAAGCAGCAGCCGCCGGGTTTGGTCCACCTGCGTCGCCACATGGTGCCGGTGGGCGAGCTGGATTCCCAGCAGCGAGCTCACCGGGGCCTGCGCTTGACGTCTACGGATCCGCGGCAGACAGCGTCGGTTACGTCCAGGCCGCTAGCCCCCAACCCTCCGGCTTCCCTGCGATCGCAGTCAGCCGCGCTCCCCTCAATTATACTCCAGTAAGTTCATTCAAAAACATCTACTTCTGCCGAAAATCGTTACACATCGTTTGAATGATTCTGACATAGAGAAAAAGGAAAACGATGGCCCGAACTCCATTACTTACGCCATTCTGCCTCATTCTCATTCCTATGTGGAACAAGGATATAAAATCAAAAATATTAAGCAGATTTGATAATACTTACTACTCTAAATTTTCTATTGTAGTCTTGAGCTGTATATAAACGTTTAAGATCTAGTAATATATATTTTTAAACATATGTAGGTATGATTAATTTTAATTACTCTTCATAAATAGAAGATGATATACATGATAATGGTCATAAAATATAATATAAACAGGTTATTATACCATAATATAATCTTAAATATATAGAAGTGTGTGCATGATTTTATTAACTTGAGCTAAATTAAAAAAAGAAAACGATATGAAGCATAAAAATTGAAGAAGAAAAAACCGTATTTCGCCTAATGAGTATAACAAAAGTTTCATACTTATTTTATTTCGTGATGAATGGGATAAAGTTATTAACTTTTGATTCTAACTTTTTTCATTTATTACGTCATGTTCAAAACGCCTATTTCAGTAGGCCCAAATAAAGGCAATTCCCAAAATTGTCCTTGTTCAAAAACTTTCGACTGTCACGGAATTCAAATTAATGTTTGTTCTATTTTATTTTTCAACGCGGCCTTTGATTCATTTTCTGCTATCTTAAATAATACCGAGACATGACATTATGACTAGCTATTTATATATACGATATATTTTCTCATTCGTTCTCAAAATAAATTTAGTCTAGATATCAAGTATGATGACAAATTCTATTAGTAGTAAGTTACATATAATAAAAATATAACCTTACCACGACCGAGCATTAATTCGACGCCTGTGAAACGCCGTGAGCCACACAGGCTGAGACAATTAGCAGGAGACGACACTCTAAAATTTTAGCGAGACAGCCCAATCTTATTATAAAACCGATCTTCCTTGTCGCTCTGAAAGCGTAATCACCATAAGTTAGCAAGCAAGTGAAGCGTGATAGATACGATTATAAAATTTCCGAAATATGAGTACAAGACGAACGATGGCGGCAATCTACACGGTGCATTGCCACGGGTAATGGCTTTTTAAAACTGCGACCGCGCTCCATAACTGCTTCCCTGAGACGTCATCAGTCTTCATTCCTTGTCGGCGCCCGCCATCGCCACCGAGATCTTAACTCCTCACGTCTTTAGTATCTCGAACGTAATTTTCAAAGAGTGCCAAGGAAACTCTTTAATTTTTATCGAATCTTGTTTTGTTTAACTGTGAACATGATCGAAACATCTATGTCAACGATATCAAACCTAATCATAAATATAATTTTGTTTCAATTGATGGAACGATAGCCTTAACTTTGTTTGTCAGTTCAAGGTTTTTCAGATGTAGATTATACATTATCGACAACGACATCAACAAATTAAAACTGTAGTTCTTTTAATATAGCCATACTTGAGTATATGATACATGAGACGAATATAAAAGAACTTTATGAAATAATAATCAAGTATTTAGAAGAGCTTGTTACTTATAGGAACATTCGAGTCGTGTACACGTACGATACACTAAGTTACCCTTCCGCTTCAGACGCGTCATATATCAAACGGGATATTAACTCAATCGTCCGTAATCGCTGGGGCAAAACAAATACGTCGCTAATGAGAGAATGAACGGTCCAGAACGTCGGCCAGTCCGGACCGGCGCATGTGGTTCCCGGGTGTAAAACGGTCTTATTAGGTAACGGGAATGCCCCCACGGGCAATAACCGTAAATCAAGGAGAACAAGCGGTGTAATTACCACTGGCGAGCGGTCGCGCGCTTTGCTCTAACTCATCCACTCCACTGTTTTTATTTTGTTGGCCACCAAACCCGCTACCGCTCTATCGACTGCGAACACCGAACTTACTACCTTTAAATCAGCTCCATCAGAGGTTACAGTTCAACTCAACTCATACCTTAAAATTTGGACTACAAAAGTTTTCAAATAAAATAACGACACACACAAGAGTGACTACAAAATGACCAGTTTAGAAAACTTGCAATATAGTCACGTGTCATCTTTCGTAAAAAAACGAATTCTATTTAAACTTTATATGTAAGAAAACCCATGGCATCTTTATGTCCGTACCATTTATTTTATTGCCGTTTTACGCGTAACCACAATCGCACTTGATAGAGAAGATAAAACCAACGATGAAGCAGCTTCTACCCACGAAATATAGATTCACTCTACGATATTAGTTTAGCATAAGTTTGTTGATATCGATTTTTAAAATATCTAACTTTTTCCGGATGAAGGTTTTTCGTAATCTTCTGCCACAAATATATATATATATATATATATATATATATCTCGAGTTCAAGTTACTAAATAAATACCAGGTGACTGTTTAGACAGTAGCAATATTTTTAGAGGACACTCTGCGCTTGATTCTCGTTCTAAATCGATTTATAAAATTGCTGCTTAATATTTGACCTAATTATCTAGAAAATTACACACTTTAATACACATTAAATTATACACAATCCTGAACGCGTCTACATTAAAACACAGTGTCAATGACCGTCGGGTGATTTCACTTTCATTTGAGAGGAAACGTCGGTAACGAAACAAAAAGGTTTATTGCCCGTGTTATTATCGAAGATTATTAACACCAGGTCTTCCACTGTAGCTTTTGACACCGGCCATTACACTTAGGTTTATTATTTTATCTACACGTTTGTAGCTATTTTTTTGGAAGTCATAGAATAAACAGTAACTTAGATTTTCTTGGTTGTTAAATAGTATTTGTTTTAATATTATTATTATATGTGTTAAATGTGATCGTGAAGTGTCATATCCGAGAATACTACGAATATGTAACCTTTCACCTGGTATTAGATCACACTGTTGACCGGCAATTTTATTAAGAATGTATCTTATATCACCGTCTATTATTTCGGTTACTGCTTGTTGTTTCGCTGTTAGAAAATAAAACATTATCACGAATTTACTCGTGGCCAATTTGTAATATTTGCTCATGAAAAGACAAGTTAACTTGAGCCCGATAAACAATGTGTTAATATTTGCAAATGAACCATAAGAAATCATAAGGACATCAGAGGAACATTACGCTAACCAATTTGAAAACAGTTTCCTTTAAAAATAATAACTTAATAATGCACACATTATTCATATTGGATAGAGTTATATATATTTTATTCTTTTAATTTCAGGGACCGTTGATTCCTGCGGCTTTTACCAACGGTTATCATTGAAAGTGTTTTAGCACAAATAATTTACGTAAGTATCACTTTTTTTACATATCCCACTATTTAAAAATTGTCATAAGAAGTAAATGAAATACTGACGTACGTATTAATTTCATTTGGTTAAATATAAATAAGAATAAATGTAAAATAGTTCTATACTCTTACGTATTTTTATATCTTAACATATTCAAAGTTGTATGAGGAATTTACTATTGACATCGATCTGAATGAAATAATTTTTCTTTCTTTAAGATTTGCCACATAAATATAATTGATGGTCTTAGGTGGCGAGTGGCGTGGCGGCGCGTAACGTTTCCAGAGCGTGCCGCATTACCCCGCGCCCGCCACCCGCCGCAGCCCTCCTCCAGCCGCCGCAAGCGCAACCTATCAGCGCCCAACGGACCCACTACAGCGCCAACAAATTATACGATAACTTAAATACAGCACGGGCGCCTCCGTCAATAGCGGCAATACCATAAAACTCTTTTGTCCCTATTCCCTTACGTATCCCTCCCCTCCACCGATCCGGTCACGAAGGCCTCGTCTATTGTAAATAACTTTTTGTCGTGTGAACGAGAGTTAGGATATCGATTGAACAGGTATTTTTTCAAACTTTTCTCGCTTTCGACTGTAACGTAGATGTGTTGTCAGATTAATAAACGATTTAAACTACATAAATATACATTTCATAATTAAATAAAATGCATCTAGACGATTTTATTGCAGGGAGGTACATATATCTTAAAATGTTTTATTATTCATAGTTAAATTACAGTTTAAGGTGTAAAAGGTCCTCGATACATGGGACTTTTCTTTCTGTAGTTAAATTAATATGTTTGTAGCATACTCGTGTCCATCGTCGAGTCTGTTTCGCATAGGATTTACAATAGGAAGCTTTTATGTCAGTTTTTGAGCACGGCAACGTGATCGTAATCGCAAGAAGCTTGTCCCTCCCCCGTGCACGAAGTAGCGCCCCCGTGGCCCTGATTGCGTCGACATGCGACTCGCGACATTCGACATGCGACACTGCGACACGACGCGACACGACGGCTGGAGACCGGAGACAATAACGCGGTGCGCGAGACTGAGCGCCCGTCGCCCGCCTCCTCGCTCGTCCACCAACACATATTTTATTCTATTTTTAATATTAATGTCAAATATTAACATAATTATACTACTATGTATTTACGCATATTTTACCTATGAATGTGATTGTTTTCGCCTAATTCGAATTGTATAAAATCACCTCTTTGAAATGCTGTTTCGTTTCAGTAGCGTACAATTTTTCTCGATTACTTCCGATAAGACTATGTTAGTTACGCGTATACATATGTACTTTTTAATATTATGTATTATGATATAAAATTTTATCCTAAGGATAATTATATGATCATGTTTACGATTCATATAAACATTTGGAATGCTAATTCTGAAAATCTCAAAATATCTCTCATCGCGTTAAATAATAATACGTTTCTATCTTGTACCTTTCAAAGTAGGTATCGTAATTATAATTAATAACAATTTTGTGAATTACGTAATAGATATTTCATTGTTTCTTACATATATGTGTATTAACCGTAAATTAAGACCACTGTTAAATACTACTAGGCTCCAAAGAAAGCAAAGAGTCACACTATTCTTAGTTGTATTTTAAATCTTAATCAAAATAGTAAACAATAATATTTCATACAGACTATAATGTAATCACACGACACGAACATTTCAATGAAATAAAGACAGGGATATTAAAAATTAACAGCCAAAGGCGCAGGTTCGAGGTAATATAATAAAATGTGAAGTCAATTCATTAATCATATTTGTTAAGTACCGGTGACATTTTTATCGACCACTTTTATCTAGTTTGCAGTAATAGGTGAGCTACGTGGTTAGTGGCGTAGCAGCCGCCTACGGCTCTACGATCATCGTGGATACGCGCTACGCAGGGTAAACAATCGCCCGCCCATACCGTATATGCGCTCGCTGCACGCTACACACATGCATGCACTCAGTTGCATTCATTCGTTATTTACTATTATTATTCATTATCTTCATCAATTAAACATTAATATTATAAATCTACTTAGGTATTAAATTTTAGGTAATAATAATAATAAACAATCTTTTAAATGCTATTATTATATAAATACGTTATAAATATGAATGTTTCCTGTTACAAAAAAATATTGAAAATGATACGAGATAAATCAATATTCTTTTTAAATCGTAATTTATTACTTATGAATACGTAGTTAATTGAATAATGGAATGTTAGATGGAGTGCGTTCGTTGTCGGGCGGCGCGTTCGCTTTGCGTTTTATGTTCGTTCGTGTTAAGTACGTTCGCCGAGCGATGAGTTGAGATGCAGCTGCGATGAACATAACGTGTACGCGAGGCACGCAACACGTACGCCGACACGGATGATGAGCGCCGAGCGCACGCGTCACGAGGCGTACGAACCGCAAGCCCGCGCCGGCGCCGTGCCGCACGCACCGCAGGAGACGCGACCGCAACTATGTTGTTATAAACGTTAGCTAGGAAATTGATAATGAAATCGTAAGGTGTGAAGTCTATAAGGACGGTTGGAATATCGATATCATACCTAACAAATTAACGTAATTATTTGTTTTATATTTACGGTGTTATAGGTATTTAAGACATTTTTTCTTAGAATATTAAACTATTACGACGAGATGTTACATTTGTTAGGCCCGGGCCGGCGGCGTCGAAGCACGCACGCTCCCCGCCGTCGTCGGCCGTCTCATTCATTTTCACCACCTCACTATAATTATATTTTCTTACCAACCTTTTTATTATAGTAGAAGCGCACACGGCCGCTTGTTTTCGTGTGAGTACGAGTACAAATCAAGTATTAATGTGTGCGTTTCGCCGCGTTCGTGAGAAGCCATCGGTTCACCGCGATTGCATCGAGACGAAACGTGATGACAATTATTGTACATAATAGTTAGCCGCGTGTAAAAGACGTTTAGATTCGATGGATAGTTGTATGCGACTGACTTTACGCCGTGCATTGATTGGCAGCTATTATCGTGGCACGTCGATATATGACAGCTTATCGTTATCGACGTTCGAACAATATTTTGACATCCTAGACATAAGATCTCTGTGTATACGATTTGAAATCTGATATTATCAAAATATGTTATTACTACTGTGGTTATAATGTTATCTTAGACAATCCATAATTAACAATACTCTAATTTTGACACATTCAGTAGCACACTCAATTCTAGGATGACATAATATTGCTCAGCGATAAATTGAGCAGTTCTTAGTTGTTACCATCTGGTCGATATTAGATTATTCGAGTTGCAACCAGGATTAGCTTGACGGATGATTCGTTTATTGTTATTATAGTTTGTTAATAGGGCTGTCAGGGTTTTCGTTAGTTACCCTAAGTTACTTGCGTGCAGGCCATATTACGTGACACTTCGACATTTATATGATAAAGATATTCACTTTGTCACCGAATAATGTGATAGTCAATTACAATATCATGCATCAAAAGTTACTTATTGACGATGAAATAAGAGTTTTAAAGGAACATGTGGTCCATTTGACATATATTAGGATTTACGGCGTAGGGGTAGTGAATAATTAGATGCAGTGTCAACCGCTAATATGGCCCGTATTTCAAGAGCCAGACCACCGGTAGCGTCCGGGTTCGTGACCACGTTGGCAAGCTAGCATAGCACAGGCTTTGGCAAGCGGGCCCACGCGGTCACCATCTCCGCAACTACTCTCGCTTGTTCATATACGCGCTAGTTGATTTACTTATTTAAGTCACCATTTTAGATGTGTTCTGTGTCAGAATAACGACTACGTAATAAGCGAGATCTCAAATTTGTTTTAAAGATTCGTTATTTCATATTAATGTTGCCTCTTATCGTACACTATGAAACCTAATTTAAAAAAATGATTTATTATATTTTGTATATCGACATTCTATATTATTTTACATTATCTATTTTATACTGTTAAATATAATAATTAATTTTAATCTAATAACGTGACAGACTGGTAAACTTCGTAGAGTCGCCACGGCGGCGATAGATCAAGTAGCTTTGCATAATCGGCGATGGCCAACTGAAAGTATCATGGACCAAAGGTATACTTATTCGCGTAGAACCGGACGCGCATTGGCTCCGCACGAACCGACTCCAACCGATCGGTTGTTCATTGCAGCATCAAAGCGTGTCTATGATTAGATGAGTGCTATGGGAATCACGACGGCGGGCTGAAAGGGCCACTCCTCCGCCTTTGGCGGTTTAAATAATTAATACGTATTTTTTCGCATAGCGCAGGATCTCGCTGCGCTCCCGCACATAAAACCCACCCTGTCCCGCCCCGCGCAACGCCGCCCGCTTGATTTTGTTCTCGCGGTTACTTCTCGATTGCGTGCTTCGCGTGCTGACTGATTTTCTATAGCAATAAAAATCAATTACCTAAGATTTTACATTAAAATAAATTTGGAATTATATACGTTCGAATTTGGTGTCATGTACATTTAAAATATTAGAGAATGGAGATAACGATAGGCGAACGATCCGTGGCGCTTCTCGTCCCGGATTCGTCGCATTATTTTCGTCATTTCTTCGTGTATAATATGTTACATGAATCTGTATACAATATGGATATAAATCGTAATTATGAATAAAATTAGTTTTTACGGCGTCTCTTTATTAAAATAATGATGATATCAAATGTTTTGTAAAAAGCGGTAGATGCGTCCGCCGCCCCGATTTCGTGCACCAATGCACTTTCTTATTGAAATAATACATTATATAACGTACATAATACTATGAGATATTTAATCATACAGCCTCTCGGGGCGCGCGTGTATGGCGATGTATGTATACACATTGTGCAATGTACATATATCTATTATAATACAATGATTTAAGACAAGGTTCACATCGTGCCGTGTGTATGTGGTAATAAATATAATATGGACATTGTTCAAACAATAACCAGTTGTTTTATTTACATTCCCTACAGTTTGAATCAACACTGAGACGTTTAATTAATACACGAAATAATAATGTTATTATTATGTGACTTTTATATCATACATAATTATCCTGATCAATTATTATAATATAAAAACATGCCTTGGTGTCGACTCACACTTTTACCTTTGAAATTACATTAGTCAAATTATTGTTAGAAACTACATCAGTAGTTTAATGAATATGATACATATCACTGATAATATGGAAAACATACTATTAAAAGGTGTTATAATAGCTGTACGTAACATTAGGTTACGTCCAAATAATAAGTCCTAATATATATTTTTTTTAGTATTCAAGAAGTATCACATCTCTGAAAATAATTCTGATACCGAAAAAAGTCAACAAGAAACATAAGTTATGATTTCAACAATATAATATTTACTCCTGATATCTATAATAATAGATTTAACTACTATAATCATTAGAATAAATTTATTTCATAATTGAAATAATGTAAAGAAATAAACAAAATACTTTGAGTTTCAACAAAGATATAAGCTATTTCAATAATACACTAAACCTATACTTTTATGTAAAATTTTATGCCATATAATTCTATCAATAAATTCAATTCAATTACAATACATTTTACGGCAACGTTACATTTTTGAGTACTAAAATAACATGAATAAACTAAATTAAAAAGGAACAAAGATGTACAGAGAGAAAAATATTGTACATCTTTTCAAGCATGGTGCGAATATGAAGAAGTGTGTGATTTTATATAGTTCAAGTTCATATAGAATGAAGTGACGCATAAAATACACAAATATATAAAATCAAATAAAATATTAATCGCTTATTGAATGTCATAAATATGCACAAAGACATAAAAATGCAACACATATTAGTATGTGTTAAAATTGTCGCTCTGAGTAGAGATTAACAGTAAAGAACTTATATGACATGTGATATAAATTTCAAAGAATAAAAACTTTACGCATAATAACTTATTTGCATAGGCTCGTAGTAATAGAACAATATTCAAAGAGGTTATATACAATCACTATAGAGGTTAGACTTTTTAACAACAGAATCTCAAAAACGTAATCTAAAAAAAAAAACAATAAATAATGATCAAATTTAGACCAATAGACGAACATTACTAATAATGGTTACACAGTAATGTTTACAAACCATTCACTAGAAGCGAAGAAAATGCGAAAAAAATCATAGATTTACTTCAAGATTTTACCCTCCTCAATCACCTTAAGATACACTTTATTTGACAGGTATTGTCAGAATTGAGTACATTATTAGAATGAAAATTCACTAAGAAGTATAAAAAGAAATGTGTTCATGTAATTCTTGATTATAATGCTCTATACGAATGGCCTAAAAATTGTTGATTCAAAATTTAAAACGTTTTTTTTTTTCGGTGCTAAACTCTGAAAAAACTGAATCTGTTTTAACGCAACTTTTGTTGACAGACGGAAAACTTTTCAGTGTATCATATAGGTTATATACAATTATGTTTGTGCATAGAAGCTGAGCGATAAAAAAGTAATACGAAATACAAAATACAGCTAAAATGAATTCAGATAAAACACAAACGGTGTTATTACATAAAAGTTAATACGTATTGAATACTTGCTTTAAAAAGGTTTGGGTTCTTTCGTATTAAATGCACCGTGCTCGCCCGAGGCAAATTCGTATTATCCTCTTTCGCAAGTCTAACGTAACCTAACCAAAGCGAGACAAAAGAGCAAGATGGCGAACATTCAGCGAGCGCGGTGCATTTAATACGAAACCTTTTTAAAGCAAGCATTCAATACGTATTTAACTTGTTGGTAACACCGGTAATATCTATAAAATAACATAACTATTTTCATGAAACTAACCCAGTTCATGCCTATATATAATTACACATATAGTATTCTTATATAGATTACACTGATCAAAAAGAAAGGCGAACGACGGCTCCTAAAAAAATTGTAAATCAGTTCAAGGACGTGTGTGTCCCCATTCGAGAAAGCAATTTCTTTGGTCCGTCCAATTCTCTAGCTTTATTCGGACCTTACCCGTCCAGTAGTTACTAAAAGTTACCTTTACATATAATACATGACCTTCTTATACGATACGTGACTCTATTTAAGAGGAACGGACCTCTTTCCAGCAATTCACTTCATTCGGGCTCGAATGGTCCAATCCGTTTTAGTATTGTGATTGTACATAACAACAATTTGTGCAATGTAGGCTTAAGTGGTTGACTAAAATGCGCAACGAGAATTCTATAGTAAACGCTTGAACGATGCTGGAATAGTCTAATGGTTCGACGCCCACACTATTTAAAGTAAGTATTATAGATTACGTAAGTATATCCATCCTAACTAATATTGTAAATATGAATGTAAGTTTGTTTTCAAGGCTCATGTCTTTGCTACTCAACCGATCACCACGAAATGTTGCATATAGGTTGCTAAGAGTTAATTAAGAATAAATTCTATTCCTACATTAACGCAAACGAAACCGTGAGCAAAACATCTCTCGGAAATATTTGATGTTTTCATATACGTAGTCCGATTCGAAGTGTGTTTTGCAACAAGCTTCAAACGAAACCTTGCGATTTAGTCTAAGATTATTATTTATATTAACGTCAGCCTGTAAACCCAGCATTTAAGTAGTCTTATTGCTGAGCTAGAGATCTCTTCCTGAAGGAAGTTATTGACATAATTATTACGCAAGTCAAAACGTATTGACGATTTCAAACTGAGAAATACACTATTATATATTTTTCCCATTGCATGGCCTTCACAGCTTCACCGGACTACATACTGAAAGAACATTTCTCAGGTTCATATTTCTATAAGACACGTTCCTTCACAATTAATTCTTAACAATTGAAATTAATAAATGTACACGAATTAAGCAAAATACATACCAGGGTTTAAAAATACACTACCATTACTACCAGGCTTGACATCCAGTTAATTCAGGACTATAGAGGAGTATAGAGAAACAATAAATACTTGACACTAGGTGAACTGAATGTGTGCATGACATCATACTTTAAAATCAGATTTTTAAGGGCCAATAAGTCAATTATATTTAACGTCTAAATTCAAGCGATAATAGCTCCGATGTAGCATATTTAAACATTGTGTCTTTTGGCGTAAATTCTAATAAACCTGCAACAAATTGAAACTTTCAGTGAAGTAATACATCGTGGTGATACCATAGAGCATTATGATATGGTTTTCTTTAATGATTGTCGTCATCGACTACCAATCTCAAGCCAAAAAATTATCACCAAGCACCAATAAACGTGTTATAACAACTACATTTGAGAGCCAGTCTTCTTCTAATTTTGAATACCGAGAGAGACCGTTAGCAAACGTGTTACCTAAAAAGTATAAAATAACTATAATTTTAATAAATAATTGATTACAATGATTACATGAATAAGAATATATTTGAAATACAAAATCAAGAATACTCTATACTATTTACGCCTAGAGAAGGCTCTTATGAACGTCAAAATTACGACTGTTTCTGAAAACAACCCAGACAACGAGAAAAACCGACGGGAAACTCGATCTGCTTTATGTACAAGTTTTTATAAAAACACAACAGGTACAATCGTTTTTGATGGATGCACACAGAAGGGTGATATTTAAAGACATCACAGTGATCCACCGTATAATAAGTAAATAAGTAACATTTTCACATCAAACCCGCTTGAAACTCCTTAAACTTGAACTTATCCGGCAATAGGTAATATGCTTGCGGACCTTTCTAATAAAACCTTGCAGTATTAACTAAAAATAAAACTGTTACTAGTCTTATTTATAGTTACTGTTCTCTCGTCATAATCTCTTTGTAGTCCGGTGAAACTTAACAGCTTTCAAAGACCTGGCTAGATCAATAAAGTAATCAGATCGAGAAAAAAAAGTCGCAATCTCGAATGCATCAATAAAACGCCTAAAGTCCGCTCACCTCTAATTTCAGCTCTAGTATTATGTATCGACTATTTTTATTTTTTTTATGTCATATAGGAGGCAAACGAACATGCGGGTCACCTGTTTTAAAGCGATCACCGCAGTCCATAGACACTAGCAACCCCAGAGGAGTCGCAAGTGCGTTGCCAACCTGTGTTTGTGGTAATGGAGAGAAAGGGGGAGGGGAAGGAAGAGGAGAAGGGAGGGGAGGGGAGATGGGTCTCCGGTGCTCTCACTGACCGAACGAAACGCAACAAT
Source organism: Antheraea mylitta (assembly GCA_014332785.1). Taxonomy (NCBI): domain Eukaryota; kingdom Metazoa; phylum Arthropoda; class Insecta; order Lepidoptera; family Saturniidae; genus Antheraea; species Antheraea mylitta. The sequence continues at coordinate 181,255 of JACEII010000039.1, read as the reverse complement.
GTAAGCACTGTTACTTCACGTCAGTTTTCTGTGAGAGGATGGTGCTACCCCGGACGAGCCGACTCATTCAGGCTGAAACCAACGATAGCTTCAGCGTGGCTCTACCACTACTACTACAATTACACTACTACTACTACCATTACTACTACTACTATTTACAATTAATATCACTACATATTATAAAACGTATTATAAAACTCTGCCACGTCTGTCTGTCGGTCTGTTTGTTCGCAATAAACTCCAGAACTATTTAACGGATTTTCATGCGGCTTTCGCCAATAGATATAGTGATTCACGAGGAAGGTTTAGGTATATAATTTGTTGAGATGTTTTTAATTAACAGAGCGGGGCAACGCTCGCCATGCCCATTAGTGTTAAGTCATTTGAACATAATAAAATATTAATTAATAGTTGGGATACATTAAATAATAACAGGTTCTAGGTTACTTGAGTTTTTTTTTTTATAAAATTTCTTATCAAAATCTACATTTTCACTATTACTTTATGCGTGAAATTCGTAAAATCATAAGCATTTAAAATATAATTACTTCATTTATAAATCAAATTTATAGTAACAGCTATTGTTTTATTCATGGGTAAAGGCCGATTAAATTTCGTATCAAATCTACCTACAAAGTATTCGAAGATTTCCGCTAACCGATGATATGATAAGAACATTAGTTTATTGCATAGTTATAAACCATTTATAATGCCCTTATTATATACAGACCTTGAATTTTTAATCTGTAGTAAAATGTCTACAGGTGAATTCCAGTAGTACTACTTAAAAGTAGTAAAAGTAGCTTTAGTTCAAGCAAGTTTGTTATCTTAGGGTACATCTTCACTTAACAGCTGGTGAGCTTTGGGTGAAAGCCTAAACCTATACAGTATCAAATTAGTATTAAGGTTTCTTTATGATGTTTTTATTTAAGCAGCTACTTGCATATGTATTTAATTATTATTATTGACGTATGCATATGGGTATTCCATGCTCAATACTCACATGGATTGGTCATATAATATTCAATTAAATATTTTTTATTTCTGGAATATTTTAGTCGTAACATCAGCTAATTATATCATACCATCTCGATTCCGGAACCAAATTTGTAGAAAGCTTTCTTTGTCACATATTCCAAGTAATATCTACCACTGTCTCTCCCCGATTTCCTAGACTACGGATGTCTATTACAATGCTAGGGGCCTTGTAAATATATAATTCCAGTGTGGCGTTTACTGGTTTGAAGGATATTATTTTAATAGTTATTACTAATATACTAAATAGGAATATGACTTCTTTTGTAATGTATTAACGTCAAACAATCAGGAAATGTTATATACACGTGTTGCAAAAGGGATTCATCTATACAAATAGTAGTGTTCTTGTAGGATAAATTAAATCTATATTATTGCGAACGAAACCGTGATCAAAAGTTAATAAGTTATAAAATTAGAGAGGCATTTATTAAAAAAAAAGATAGACTTATTTCATAACAACATATCGTTTAACAAAATCGCCATCTTCCGAGTTGCATGGTTATCAATTGTATATCGAAATTCTTGTCTAATTCATCTAACATACCTGCACAACGTTATAAATTCAATTCAAAATTCGATTTCCCAATTCACGGCACAGACGATTTTATCAATTTCATTCATAATCTGTTCCCGTTCAACAAAGTAATCTAATATCTGGAAGACAGACACGAATTCAAGAACTTTTGAACGGGAGGCTTACATTTCCTCCATTATTAATACCTATGAACACATGCAATATTGAATAGTAATTGATTATTCTAGAACCATAAACAATCTATTCCAAATACTTTAAACATAGTTTTCATCAAACCCCAATTTGAATACTATTCACACGCGTTTATATTACTATTTATTCTATATTAATTTGGGGTGTAAGGGGTGTCAAATAACATCATAAGACTTGAGACACCCAAGCCAACCTCACCTACACTTAGTGCACCCTGCTGAATAACGAACGAGGCAATGGCGAAAGCGGAGTGGTAGGGTTTTACAGCCTGACTGGATCGCAACCACCATGTATAAGGCGAAAAAGCCCGTAATAGTGATTCGCTTCTGCGGGTCGCGTTTCGGGATCAGCCTGTGCATATCCAGCTTTTTGCAGGCCGACATGATAGAGGCGACCGGCGATGGATAGTGTATCAATCGGTGGTCGCTATTATTTTTGGATTGCACTGTGCTTACCATCAGGCATAGTGCAGTCATTTTGCCGTGCTACAATAAAAAAAAAAGAAAATCTAGAACACGCTAAAAATAAGCTATACATTACACATTAGAAAGAATTTATAACGTTATCATCCTTGTTTAATAAAAAAAGGTGATCGATTTATATATATATATACATATATATATCTTATTATATTCTAATACTCGAAGGTAAGCTAGATATTGCTCCCACTGTAATCAACAGAGTGTTTATCCCTACCACTTTTTGTCACATAAAAAGGTTGCGGATCAGAATTTGACAACCCTTCCATAAGTAGTTTCACTTTAAAAAAAGTGAGTGTGTACTTATTTACACGCGTTAGAAGTTATACTACTTTGGCGTAACAAAATTTGTAGGTGGTAGAGCCTGAAGTTATTATTGGTTTCAGCATGAATGGGTCGGCTCGTTCGGGGTGGCACCACCCTCTCACAGAAACCGTAACAGTGCTTGCAATGTTGCATTTCGTTCGGCCAGTGAGAGTGTCGGACACCCATCTCTCCTCCCCTACTTTATCCTCTCCCTTCCCCTCTCCTCTAACCCCTCTCCCTTTCTCTCCATTCCCCCAAACACAGGCTGGCAACGCACTTGCGACTCTTCTGGGGTTGCTAGTGTCTATGGACGGCGGTGATCGCTTAACAACAGGTGACCCGCCTGTTTGTTCGCCTCCTATATGATGTAAAAAAAAACTTTTCAAAAATTTTATCGTTCGCCTTATTCTACTTTTGTAGAAAAAACGGCACTAACAATAGAAAAAAGGTATTTAATACATTGAAAGTTTTATTATAAACAAAAAATGTTGACTATAGCTAACTTCAGGGTGTCCGTTTTTCGTGACGGTGTGCGCACGCATCGTAACAATCTCAGGGTGTCTTTTTTTCGTGATGATGTGCGCGTGCATCGTAAAAAATTACTCATTTTTCCCAAACGCGCCAAAAGTATAACTTCAAAATAACCAGGAAATTAGCATCCGTACATGAATTTTAAGAGCATAGATAGTAAATGTGACATGGTTTGAGCATGATGACATTACACTTTCAATTTCGAAATTCAAGCTTTATTAATGTTGTCTATTAATGTATATTAATGAAGCATGTTTTAATATGGCAGCTGCTCACTTGAGTTCGAAGTGGGTGTGGTGATATCCAAAATGAGTCATGACATATCATATCCTAGTGCTAACTCATCTAGTTTAGTAACTGTGATTGAAAAAGACTCGCAGACTGTCTTGTATTTGCTATTAAAATGAATTAAACAATTAAGAAAGTTAAATTGAAAGACTGAGGCGAACTAAAACGCAAAGAAGTGTTTTATAAATGTAAAGAATTAATTCATACTGAGTTAATTATTTTGTTATAAAACTGATTACTGAAATCTGACCCTGTGTAGATATCATTGTCCGGCCATGTCCATCTGTATTATATTATGAGTATATTCTGCATTTGGCAACCGAAATAATCTTCCCACACGAATGGGCGAACCGAATAATTAAAGCGATCGGTCCATCGACATAAGTTGGCAATTACCCTGCAGCGTTGCTGTGTGTTACAGGATTAAGGTAAACAGTATGAGTATTTATTATATGAGTATTATAGTATCAATGAAAGTTGGATGGAGAAAAAAAAGGCATGTACAATAGGAATAGATAAGTAGTCCGAAAGGATTATTAGAACGAATTTACGGAATTACACTGAAACATTCCAAATTTACCAGGGTAGTCCCATAATATGCGGCCTGACCTAGAGATGACGTTGGTTGTTTGAAAAATATTACTGTATTAGAAAGTACGCAGTCTATAAAGCATATGCTTTAAGTTTGGAGGCGCGTCGTTATTTAGTATTTGTTTGGCAGCCATCAATAATAAACATTTTCAGTAAATTTGTGAAAACGGAGAAAATTGTCCATCGTTATGTGATTCAATACTTTTATTTGAAATGCCTCCGCCTGACCAATATGAAAGCTGTACTGGATTCTACTCTGGGTGAGTCTGCTCCTTCGTTCACAACAGTAAAATATTGGGTAGCAGAGTTTAAACGGATCCGTATGAGCAGTCAAGACGAGTAACGCGGCCATCGACATAATGATGTGACTACTCCAAAAATGCTAAAAAAATCAACAAAGCGACACTGGATGATCATCGACTGAAAGTGTGCGACCTAGCAGACATAGTAGGCATTTCAAAAAGTGCAGTACATCGTGTATTATGTGAAAATTTGGGTATGAGAATGGTGTGTGCAAAAAGGATGCCGCGTTTGCTCGCTTACACTTCAGTAAAAACATTGTCGGGAAGATGTCTCAATCGAGTGTTTAGCGAATTTTTACAGCACCACAGCGGATTTTTTGCACCATTTCATAACCATGGGTCCATCAGTTCTCATCCAAGATAAAAGAACAATCGAAACAGTGGACTGAGAAGGAAGAGCTAGCCCCAAAAAAAGTGAAGGTGATTCCATTTGCAGGCAGGGTTATGGCGTCGGTTTTTTGGAATGACGTGGTATAATATTGTTAACTATTTTCAAAAAGGAAAAACTGTCAACGGCGAGTATCATGCGAATTTACTGCAACTTTAGAATGAAGAAATCAAATAAAAAATGCCGCCTTTGGCTAAAAAGAAAGTGTCATTTCATCACGACAATGCACCAACTCACAAATCCGTTATTGCGATGGCCAAAATTTATGTATTGAAATTTAAATTGATACCTCATGCAGTCTATTCACCAGATTTAATCCACTCAAAATATTTTCTGTTCCCAAACTTCAAAAAATTGCGAAGTGGTCAAAGATTTTCCAACGATGAAGAAGTGATATCGGCAGTTAATGGCTATTTTGAGGAGCAAGACAGTTCTTATTATAAAGAGGGTAACTCGAACTCCTAGAACTTCGCTAGAAAAAGTGTATAGAGCTGAAAATTATTATTAGATTATGTTGAAAAATATTTTTTTTTTCAAAATTTTTGTGTTTTCCTTGTTAGGTCGGGTACATCTGAAACCATAAGTTGGGCCACTTTAGCATCCTTGCGCTTGTTGCCATTTTCAGTAAGTGATGAAGGTGTCAATATCCTTAGATCAATAACGTTCGTTAATTTTAAAGACATAAGGTATATACGTAACACTAGTTAAGAATATGTGAGGATGAAGAACATATTAAAACTTTTGTAAAGGTTTTCACAGGATTGAAAATAATTAAAGAAATAACATCTACATTTTTTTAAATTACCTCAGTAACAATCAAAGCATTATGTTTATGATATTACATATGTAAACTAAGATTAATATTCTCCAATAACCATCCAATAAACATCCGAGAAATATCAATTTACGTACGATATTACTGTAGTTGACAGGTTATGAAGTTCTAGTATCACAGGCATGTTATTAGGTAGACGGATTACAATATGTTATAGGACTTGCAGCTTAATTGTTTTCATAAGATTAGGTAATAATACAAAGGTTCGCTTCCCCCTATCGAACTGAAATAGTTTAGAAAATTATCCGATACGAAATATATATAAGAGTTGTTGAGGTATGTTTGCTTGGTGCACATATATGTTTCAACAACTCATATATGTATAAATAGTTAGCTTAGGTTAGCTCAGATAGGTTACGAATTGGGCAGTTTGACCGCCTCCTCCCACCGTAACCGGACCAGGGAAGATGGGTTACGAATTGCATATATCAGGCAACAGCCCAAGCCAAGAGTTACCGTGCACCCTTGAGCTAGTTATTAAATAAAATCGGCTGAGTGCCTTAAGAGCTCACCTTAGTAGTTCAGTGAAGCTTTTAGGACCTTCCTAGGTCAATAGCGTACTTAGTTCGAGAAAAAAACTTGAGAGGTGTCAAGGGACACCCGGATGGAACGAAGTTTCTTTCGATTAATGAGTGAAGGAATTGTAATAAAATTTAATTTTTTTAAGTTATAATAATATTTTTTTTTATTATTAACAAATATAATGTTATATAAACTTAATCAGTAGACTCAATTTTCGTAATAATTGGCTTGTGGTAACTGAAGTAGGAAACATATGTTTGGGATTCTATTTTATTTAAATGTCTTGAAAAAACTGCATCAATGGTTTATTATTATTTTTTATTATTTATAAAAAACCTGTATTCACTCAACAAAAATAATCGTCGCGACACCACACTGTTCAATGCGAAATAGAAATGAAAATATCTGGCTTGCTTTCTATAAGAGAGAGAGAGACATACAGAGAAACATGCGACGCCGCACAGCTTACAATAGCTTACTATAGCAAAAAGTGTCGTGACAACTTTTCGTAAGAATTTTTTCCGTCTAGCCCCCTTTCACAACGCGCGATAAGGAACTTCGTTCCAAAAATCGAGGTGTGCCGTGCACCCTTGAGTTAGTTGTCAAATAAAATCGGCTGAGTGCCTTAAGCGCTCGCCTCAGTAGTCCAGTGAAGCTGTTAAGACCTTGCTAGGTCAATAGTGTAGACAGTTCGAGAAAAAAAAAACAATCAAGGTTCATAACTTTATAGAAACGCTACTTTAGTGTCTGAAAGTAGAAACATATAACTATTTAAATAGAAAACATCAATGCAAAGATTTAAAATCATTAATCAAAGATTTGTCGCCGAGCACCATTATTTGTACTTAAAAGCTATTCTCACCTAGGTTTAACATATTATCACATACATTCTCATCAACTACTTTTTGCACAAAATAACTATCTCAGTTGACATGGAAATAGCCGCCAGATTCCGTCCTAATAGGGAGGTAAGCTGGGTAACCAGCCATAGCAAAAACCTTACCAACATTTTCCACTTAAGCGTACGTAGGAAGCAATTAGGGGTATTAGAAAAAGTCATACTACTAATATATGGTTTCTTCTCTATGTTTTCTTTTACTAAAAACTCCAGTTCATTGAAGAATTTGAACGTACCTTAATCCATAATGATATTATAAAGAGCTAAAGTTTGTGAGTTTGTGACGTTGTGACGTCATAGGGGGTAATCTCAGGAACTACTTGTCGGATTTGAAAAATGCTTCTATACTAATATTTATAAAGAGGTAAAAAGTTTGTGACGTTGTGGGGGTAATCTCAGGAAGTGCTAGTCCGATTTAAAAAATTCTTTCAATGTTATATAGCTCATTTATCGAACATGGTTATAGGCTATATATCACACACTAAGACCAATAGGAGCGGAGCACCAATGAAGAATGTTTAAAAATCAGGGATTTTCTTCTTCTTGAGAGCTTCCGCTGCGTGTTAGCGTTAGCCCAAAGTAACTATTCCACGCGAACGAAGTCGCAGGCAAAGGCTAGTGTTATATAAAAGGTTTGAGGTAAAAATTTGGCCGCAATTTTATACAAGTCACCTTAATTCTTGTTAATACATCACATGGTACTGTTCTAATTATTAATGTCGCATATTAATAAGTAACTAATAATTTATAGATGAATACATATGACTGCATGAATAACTAATTTGATACACTAAAATAATGAAAACAGAAATAATACGCATAAGCCTGAAGTTTCATTTAATAAAAATGATGTGATAAAACCATATATCTATACTAATATTATAAAGAGGTAAAGTTTGTGAGTTTGTGACGTTGTAGACGGTAATCTCGGGAATTACTGGTGATTACATTTTCTAGTAGTAAAATAATATGAATAAACTAAATTAAAAAGGAACAAAGATGTACAGAGAGACACATATTGTACATCTTTTCAAGCATGGTGCGAATATGAAGGAGTGTGTGGTTTTATAGAGTTCAAGTTCATATAGAATGAAGTGACGCATAAAATACACAAACATATAAAATCAAATAAAATATGATCAATGAAGAAAGTTATCAAAATCGTTTTTTTTTCCCCTTGAGATCTTCCCCTACATGTCAGCGGTAGCTATTTCACGCGAACGAAGTCTCGGGCAGAGGCTAGTTTATTTTATTCTGTCATGGAAATTGGGACATCGGTCATTTTTTCTAATATCGAATATTATATTCGGGGTCTACACATGTAAAAAAATGAAGTGTCTGTATGTAATATCAAAATAACTACTTTGTTGGCCATGAAAATATACACGCCACTCAATGACAATAATCCAAATTTTAAAATTTTTGTCGGTCTTTCTGTTTTATTTTTCCGAGTAGTCTCCAAAAGAGCTAGACCGATTTTGACGGGAATTTCACTGGCAAATAGTAGAAAGTACAGCAAGTCACATAGGATATTTTATTATAAATTACCTTTTACCGGTGGCTTCATCTGCGTGGAATATCCGAAAAGATTAGATCGATGTTCACAACGCTATCACTGACAGATAACTGATGTTCTAAAAACTAACTAATAGGATATTTTATCTTAAACTAACTGTTAAACGTGATTTCGTGATCAGATATTGAATATACATTTTTTTTAAATCGTTAATATACAAACCTTACATTTACATTCACTTTACTTATTTACCGCGACTTTTATTTATTGGAACGAATTTGCTGCGCGACCTAACTGAAAAAGATGTGATAGTAAAACCGTAACGAAAAGTGCGTGGAATAAAACCGTTAAATGAGACGTGCGCAGGCGCGACATTCGTATATAGAGTAGTGTATAATACCTTTCTCTTTCTCCTTTTTTGTAATTATTTCTATTTATGTGTAACTTTATGTTGTCAAACAAAAATAAAGAGACATATTTTGTTATTTTAATTGATAATTTGAATTACGATTACATAAAATTAAGCACGTTTTTTTTTTGCAAATTGTGTCGATTCTACATTAGCCGAAGGAACTTCATTCCTACGTGGTGTCCCACGATACCACATTCTTTTTTTATATAATTATGATTGACAGGTTACTTTCCAACATTTTTTTATACATTAAATCTCTTCACGATTGATTTCCAACTATAAAACTTTTCAGCTTCGTGTCATTCAATAGTAATGTATTTTAATATTATATTTTAATAATAAATTGTAATACTTAAGTCACAATGTATTTTCGTATATACAGTGATTAGGTTTTCAGAGACAGTCGAATCTACTCAAGCCCAAATGACATTAATGTGTTCTATTATAATCCTATCAAGCCATTAGAAACATGATGCGGTGTGGAACCACCACGCACAAATACACTAATAGTTTATACGTAGAAAGATTATATAGTGTTAAGATACACATTGTTAATCTAATTATATGTATTCTTAGTCACTTATCCTGTTAATAAATAAGAATAAATTTAAGGGAGTATTACCAATAATAAAATATTCAGTTATTACTCACTGTTAGAGAGAAAGATATCTCCAAACTCTCATTGGGGTCTCAATTTCATAACGAACTCATACCCATTAGATTATTAACTATATCATCCACCCACATATATTTAATGTACTTGATAGTACTGTTAATAATTTTTGAAACATTTGTAGCGACATATATACAACATAATATGTACCTATTGAATTGCATTATTATGTACCGGCGAGCAGTGTAGACTCGGCCGGCACACGTGTAATACGCGTCTCTTAATTAAAGACTCAATAATGATCTTAGTCTTATTTCATCTAAAGACATTAATAAAAGGCCAAACCTTTAAACCCGACGTAAATACAATTTCATAAGTGCCGATTTTTACTTGTGCCGACCATAGTAATGCATAACATAGCTATATCTTCAAACCTTTAAACATTTGATTATTAAAAACAAAACTAGCCAATTTAGGTATAAACTGTTAAGAATAAATTCTGACAATGAATCGCATTTTAAATAACCGATACCAGTTCGGACTGAGCTACTGCACGGCGGCCACCGTAAGAGTCACTCAACACGAGAAGCGCCGCCCCTTATATGGGCCGTTCGGAGTATAAATACCCGACATTAAAACATAACATCGACCTATGGCGTCTCCGGTCATTAGTAACACCCCTGATATCATCTATAGTACGTCATTAATAGTACAGAGAATGCTAAAAGTACATAATAACAGGCAAAAAAGAAGTAGTCAAAAACGGTTCAATAGATATATTGTATGTTTCATAAACGATTGCAGTGGATGTATTAGTGTAGGAAGAATTTCATCGATTGCGCTTTTATCTATCGTTCTGACGGAATTGTACCGGCAAATCCAAGATAATCTCCTTTCCGCCGTGTATCGTCGAGTTCCCAGTATTATCCGTTTAAAACAAAATGTTATTGCAATAATAACTGAGCTTCTATTACGTGTATTATTTTCAACGTTGCAGGATTATCTCTACAAAATATAAGAACTTCGTTTCGAATCGCTAAATTAAATTGGTATATTTGATCATAGTTAATACTTTTATATTATTGGGATAAAGTTAATCAATAAAGTCTCATACAGTTACTAATTGCTTATGGATAGAAATTTATATTTTGATCTTTTTCAATATATAGCAAGTAGTACTTGTCGGTGGTAGCTTGAAGCTATTCTGGTTTCAGCATGAATGGGTCGACTCGTCCGGGGTAGTACCACCCTCTCACAGAAAACCGACGTGAAGTAACAATGCTTCTATTGTTGAGTTTCTTTCGGTCAGTGACAGCGCCGGAAATCCACCTCCTTTCTCTCCCTCCCCCTTCCCAAAAGTTCCCCCAAACACAGCCTGGTAACGCACTTGCGAATTCTCTGGTGTTGCTAGTGTCTATGGACGGTTGTGGTCACTTAACATCAGGTGACCCGCCTGTTTGTTTGCCTTCTATGATATAAAAGAAAAAAAGAAAGATCTTTCTTTCTTTGGTAGTGCCTCGCTAGATGTCACAATCAACTATCCAGCATTATTTCACCCTGTTTGTTGTGGACAGCGAGGTGTATCATTTAATCTCAATAATTAGTCGTAAATTAGATTAAAATTCCAAAAAATCATGTTGCATTAGGTATAAGTTTTTATTTAAAGGAATGGTGATGACGCTTAAAACGGAAGCGGCAAAACATATTATAATTGTTATAGATAAATTTTTATGTACAAGAATCTCAGTATTGCTAAGAACGGACGCGGCAAAAAAATAATACGGTTGTTATGGGGTATAGAAAAAATAAAGCACGGTTACATACGAAGGGATTCATATCCATATATATTCGTATATTTGTGACATTTTTTTAGAAAAAAAAAGATGTATACTGAGAAGTGCATCTCGACAGATCAAGGTTCCATTGATACAGGGCATATGTAAAATCTGCTAAACACACGCAGAACACGCTCACTGGCGGATCACAACAACGAGGAGCATTGTTAAGAAATGCAGAGGAACTCCTAAAACAGTCATACAAGAAATTTAGACAAAAAGAAATCAAGAGATAGTTCAAGAAGGGAGTCAAAAAAGAAGATAAGCGCCAATTAATATACAACAAGCTACGATCATCATATGAATCTGTATCTGACTATAGAACGCATTAAAATATCATGAATAGAGCTGCTTTAGAACCACCTTAACTTACTCGCAATTCTGATGTTATATCGTTTAATTAAAATTATAACAAAAAATTACCAATTTTAAAATAATTGTCTCTATACAATTTTATTTATTTATTTATTTATCATTAACTTTAACACTTACATTGTTACTAAGATTTACATTATTACATTTACATTTATTTATTGGAACTTAAACCTTTAAATAATTTGCAGAATATGATAAATGACCGATATCAGCTGCATTAGTTATCCTGTGTCGCAGCCAATATCGGCCAGTTCCAGAGTAACATATTTCGTTCCTCAAATAAATAATGTGTGTACATAAAAAGTGTCATAAGAAGTGTCATATACAGAAGAAGATAAATAAAATAGAACAAAAAATGCGAGTGTTTTGTGTGTGTGTGTGTGTGTGTGTGTGTGTGTGTGTGTGTGTGTGT
>JACEII010000039.1:157361-169177 GCA_014332785.1 Antheraea mylitta | reverse complement strand
TGTGTGTGTGTGTGTGTGTGTGTGTGTGTGTGTGTGTGTGTGTGTGTGTTTGTGTGTGCGTGTGTGTTGTGTGTGTGGTGTATGTGTTTAATATTAGACAGCATAATACAAAGAGCAACATTTCCTACAGTCTAAGAAAGTCCGTGAGGAATACTAATAAGAGAAAATGTCTCCTAACCTGTGATAATTTTTTCTGTTTCCTCATAGTTAAATTTAAGGAGCCAATTTCTTACACATTTTTTGCATTCTCTGTAAGTGAGAGGAAAAATGTTAAGTTCTTTGTTAAACTTATTATACAGAACTGCACTCTGATAATAATATTGATTTCTGATTACAGCGAGAGTGGAGAAGACTTCAGCGCATACTCTGTCAGTTCTGCGTTTGTGTTTATATGCTGTTGGATCAAAAGTAAGGCTTGAGTGTTGACGCAAGATAGAATGTAAAAGAAAGGATTGTCTGACTGTGAGAATATTCCATAAACCATATAATTCACTAGTTGGGAATCGTACAGATTTGCATGCCATGACTTTTAATACAGCTCTCTGAGCTCTCTCTAGTCGAAGAAGTAAGCACTTTCCCGCTCCACCCCAAGCCGATATACAATAAGTTAGAATTGAGTGGGTTAGACCGTAGTATACCGTTTTCAAAGTATCGCAGTCCGCAGAGGCTCACAATAGCTTGAAAACAAATATAAATTTTCTAACCCTAGATATAAGCGTTTCTACATGTTTATCCCAAGACAAAGTGCTATCGATCCAGACACCAAGATATTTGATGGTATGTATACGTTCAATGATAGGACAGTTACATGATAAGGTAGCAAATGAGGAGCATTCATGAGTAGTCAGAATGTATGGGGCGATAGGCTGAGATGTAATTCTAGGCGCAAATGTAATAAACTTAGTTTTGTTTACGTTTAGTGTTAATATATTATCCGACAGCCACTTCATAACTACATGTAAAGCAAATTCAGCGTGTGAACGAGTTTCAGACCAATTGGTGCCCCTAACAATTATTGCTGTATCGTCAGCATAAGTTATGATATTTGCGTTAGTAATAGAGAGCTCACAAAGATTATTTATGTAGATTAAAAATAAGGTAGGACCTAAAACACTGCCTTGAGGTACCCCATATGTTAGAGTTTCATCATTACTCAGATAGTTACCAATTTTGACGACCTGAGTACGGTCACTTAGATAACTTTTAAATATATCATAAGCCAGACCCCTTATGCCGAGATAGAGATAGTGTCAAATGCTTTGGATAAATCTAGAAATATTACAATGGTTTTCAAACCATTATTAAGATTTTTGGCCACAGATTCAGTTAAAGATAAAACTGCATCCTCAGTACATTTACCAGCGCGGAAGCCATATTGGTTTTCAGCAATAATTTCATTAGTAGTCAAGTAATTGACAAGCCTATTGTTTAAAACTTTTTCAAATAATTTAGATAAAGTGGACAAAACAGAAATAGGTCTATAATTATTGATATTATATCTGTCTCCACTCTTGTAGATAGGGTATACTAACGCTTTTTTAAAAACTATAGGAAAAATACCGGATGAAATACAGAGGTTAAATAAATGACAAATTAATGGAATAAGAACATGTCTAGACGTTTTTATCAATACTGTGGGTATACCATCCCACCCAACAGCACAGCTTGTTTTAAGATTAAGGATAAAGTGCTCAATCTCCTCACAATTTTTTAAAAATATGGCCATAGCTGAGGAGAAACTCTTCAAAGGAAGGTCTACAGCCATCCTTTCTCCATGTGTGGATAAAAGTTTGGATGCTAGTTTTGAACCTACACTAGCAAAAAACTTATTTACCGTATTCGTACCATAGTTTGATTCAGGATTGGGGAATAAAAGTTCATTAGCAGTGTTTTTGACAGTGTCCAAATTAGTTTTTTTTTTTATGAGATTCCAGGTAGCTTTGGGATTTTTACGATATTTTTCGAATTCGCGACACTCATATTCACGTTTAATCTTATTTAGCAGTTTATTACAGAAGGATTTACATCGTACGTAAGTTATTTTAATATAAAGGTTATTGGTATTTCGTTTTATTTTTCGATAAAGATTGTCTCGATTACGTATGCAGCGCAAAAGACCAGGGGTGATCCACGGTTTTATTATACGTTTCCTACCAGAGACCTTAGTAATATGAGTATTGTCTGTAACCACATTTGTTATAGTCGTTACAAGTATCGTGGCAGCGTGGTTAGCATCATTAGAGTTAATGACTGTGGAGAAATCCGTGTTTTCTAGATCACCGATGCAAGCAGAAAAATTTATTTGTTGTAGGAATGATGGAGATTTTGAAGTTGGCAATTTAAGCTTAAGAAGTAACATCACAGGAGTGTGATCTGTTATTACACAGTCAATTACCAAAGTTATTGAACATTTATTGGTAGTGATCATGACGTGATCTAGGCAGCTATTACCACGCGTAGGATATACATGTGCGGGTAACATACCATGTAATGCAATTGTGTTCAGGTATAAATCAGAACATGCATCATTATTGTTTGCCGCTATATTTATATTCATATCACCGATAATAACAATATTCTTAAAAGATTTTAGTGAAGAAATTGTGGACTCTAAACTATCGATGAAGTTATTAATATTTCGATAACACGGCGAACGATAAAGTGCAATAATTGCTAGATGTGAGGAAATTTTAATAACTGAACAGTTTGCCTCAAGAAAAGTAGGAGATTCAACAGTAAAGGTTATGTCTTGCCTGACAAATGTCACAATGCCATCATTTTGATTATGCCAGTCGGTTTTAAACGAGAGAAATCCTGGTATATTAGGAATTTTAGAGCACTTACTCAGCCAACATTCAGATAATACAATTATATCGAAATGTAAATTAATTCTATGTAATAATATAAGCAAGTTATTAAAGTTAACAGTATTACCTATGCTTCTAATGTTCAGATGAAATACTTTCACGGAGTCACTATCGTCAAACGTATACGAGGACCATTGTTCTG
Source organism: Antheraea mylitta (assembly GCA_014332785.1). NCBI lineage: Eukaryota > Metazoa > Arthropoda > Insecta > Lepidoptera > Saturniidae > Antheraea > Antheraea mylitta. Next base: position 166,168 of record JACEII010000039.1, on the reverse strand, counting down.
GAGCACATATATAGGACTTAGAAACCGACACTAGATCAATGTCATCTTGTACTGCCCTGGTGTCATTCATTGTTAGAATTTGCAGTTGAACAATTGTTTGAAATATTTGAGTGAATCCAGTAATGCCAGTCCATGTAATGTAATTTTGTCGTAATGTTTTTGACCAGTAATAAACTTGATTCTATGACAATAGCTAACGAATTACATTAAATTAGAATTAAGTTCCGAGTACCGCTTTTTTTTCCGCAACACTAAAAAAATAGTATACAATTAAACGCATTTCAAACACGCTAACTTACTTCAACGATAAACAGGCCGCGCATAGAAAATTATATGCAATTAATTAATTGAATTTATAACTGAATTTATATTAAATAAATACCTAAATTGTTACACAAAGAGCCGGTGAAATATACATAAAGGCAGTATTTACTGAAATCTGGGAAGGTATTTTAATTTCACTAGGTGTTTTTGATTTACGGCGTCCATATGAAAGAGCTGTGCGTACGCCCATAATTGAAAGGCCTTCTGAGGGTCCGGTACTTAGTTCATATCTTATATATCTAAAGAAGCCGGAGGGCTCAAACGATACTGGTGCCATAACTGCCATCCGACTTCTGTTGGGTAAGTTATATTAGTTCGGCTATTCATTACCTATGTTTCGCGAGAATGCGATCTAAGATTAAGTTGCTGAGCCCAAAGAATATTGGTTCATATTGTTATTGTTCCCATACTAGGTACATACACTCTATTGCTACAATTAAATGTATTTTCATTTTAACGTATGTTTTATGAACTCTTTTATACTCTGTTTCATTAATATTCGAACAATTACTTAAATTTCTAAAATTAAATTTCTAATAATTATTATTGCATATTGCCATCATTTTATTAAAATTCTGCTTAACATTGATGATATCATGTTAAATTCTTTAGACTGTCAAAGATATTGGCACTGGGGATCTTCAAATGAAACCTCTAATAGTAATTTGAAAAGTTAGTTGAAGAACCCTTGGGGTTTTAGAAGCACCAACAGTCTATTTTTAAGGATAACTCAAAAAGAAGTCACCTACTCAAATTCACTAAAATTAAAATCCAATCAATAAGTAAAATAAAATCCAGAATGTATCTAAGCGCGTCAATTCAGAACAGCTGCACATTATTCTCTAATTTTTTTTTATTCTGCTTGTAATTCTCAGGAACAACTTTGTATGTGAGAAAAGGTTTTAAAGTCGTACGACAAAGTAAAAAAGATGGGTTAATATATATATATGTAGATTAAAATTAAAATATAATTTCCAGGCTAACTCAACTAGACGAAGGATTTAACCAGCATATGGACGATCGAAAGAGTAATTAACTAACGACCTATTGATAGTATTTATATGTTAATTAGATAATCTTTCCATCATTGATATAATTACAGGAATCTAATATTAGGAATCTAATATCTAAAAACGCAGACAAAATCGCAAGTAGCTACTAGTTGTACATATTTCTTAAAATATTTATTCTACATCATACTTTCTCGTTAATTAGGCTTGTGATTTATCGTCTGATATGCAAAGTACTACGGAGTAACCATGATCATAAGTAATTAATTGTCACGACAATCATTGCGTAATTATTAACTCATAAGGATAATTATCATACTCTCGACAGCTATACAGATTGTGCATTGTAAAGTATCTAATTAAGAAACTATACCTAAAATTTCGATCGTGTAAAAATAATTAGTTACACACCATTTGACATAAATAGGTGGTAGAGCCACACTGATGCTATTACTGATTTCAAAATCAACGGGTCGGCTCGTCCAGGGTAGTACCAACCTCTCACAGAAAACCGACGTGAAGTAACAGTGCTTGCATTGTTGCATTTCATTCGATCAATGCGAGCGCCGGAGGCCCACCTCCCTCCCTCTCTCGTCTCTTTCTCCCTTTCTCGACCAACACAGGTTTGCCACGCACTTGCGACTCCTCTGGTGTTGCTGGTGTCTATGGACGGTGATAATCACTTAACATCAAGTGACCCAACTATTCGTTTGCCTCCTAGGACAAATAATAATAGTAATACTACAAAATTCGTAAAGTCCTAAATGTATTAATTTTAACACGGTTTTTAAATAAAAAATGTTTAGTTTTTATGCCGATAGTTCAATTTAATAAACATACATTACTATAATTATTGGAATGTAAGGGAAGGAGCTCTTAGACTTATCTTTTTATATCTTGTAGGTCTTAACACTTAATTACAATTTCATCTGATGGTAAGCGATAATATCTAATATGGTAGACACGTTGATAGTGAAGATGACCTTGCTGTCAAGTGCAAGTATAATGCACCCATATATGTACAATATCTGGTGACGTATTCTTAATTTAGGAGTGGTTATCTAATCAATGTAGCTTAGAAAATGCCCTACCACTATAATATTGTTTTTACCTGAAGTTCCAGATTTACTTGCAAGGATTTTAATTTACGTCCATCAACGATCTCTCCAAACACACTATCATCAGAACTATCGTTGTGTGTTGTTATCATTACAATTAATTTATAAATAAATATAAAATAAAATATACAACATCTGTTATATTTATTTACCCGTAAGCCTATAACCGACCGACCGGCCAACAGAACTTTCACGTAGGATTAACAAACTTCCTAGAAATCTTCCCGCAAGGTGAAGTTAAAATTCTGACATCAGTTTTATGAATTAAGAAAATCACTTCATAAATTCATGAAGCCCGCTTACTCGACCTTAATCTTGTTTATTTATTCGTAGCTCTATTAGCGGATAAATCGAATAAGTTATTCTCTTTCGTTGCGCCTTTGATTACAATGAACTCGAGAGATGCCCGCATAATTGTCTAATTATTGTGGAATAACAAATGGCATTGAAATATTTTATGTTCCCTGTTAATTTAATTGCATTTTAAAATATGGACGGAGCTACATAAATTTAAATCCTTATAAGCCCTGTTACCATCAACTTAGACTTACAAATTGATATGTTAATTATTAAATTATAAGAATGATTTTACCATTCTCATTTTGACAGAATTGACCACAATCATAGATAATATTAGTCTCGATGTTGCCAAACACTACCGTAAAACGATAATTCTAAGATGAAACTGATTTCGAAATACACCCAGTAAAGGTTATAAAAAGTTGCCTGATGACTAATTTCCAATTTTTAAATAAACTGGAACGAAAGTGCCTTGCACAACAATTTAGTTTAATTGCCATCTTTTCTTAATGGATATCTCCGACTAATAATAGAATATCATTCGACGAATTATCCGAAGACTTTTTTGTAATTCGAATAAAGTTCTTGAATCTAGCAATAAGAACAAGACTGTCTGGCAGATTGTGAATAAAAAATTAGGAAAAAACAAAATAAATGATGATTCGCATAATCTGAATATCGACGGAATACATGTTTCAAACAGTTCAGAGGTAGTAACTGTTTTTCTAAATTATTTCACTAGCATAGCTTTACAGGTAACAAAAACTATTATTTCATAAGCCCATAGTCCTGTATCGTTACTAAAAAATCTGAGTGCACCTATGAATTCAAAATTTAATTTCACATCTATTAGTGTACATGAAATAATAAGGACTTTTACACTATTAAGCAAGAAATATACCGAAAACATTTGGGGAATGTCGATAATACGGTCTGTTTTCAATTTATTATTTTATTTTTTTTATTTTATTAATTATCAATATTTCACTATATTCGGCTAACATATTTATTATTATTATTTATTTTTATATTTTGTATACTAACCTTCTTCAATCTAATGAAGATAAGTAAAGTGGAAATTATAGTCCGTTTTCTGTACGTACTACCATCCTTAAGAAAAAATGTTGAGAAGATTATGCTTAAGCAATTAGTAGGGCATTTTAAAGCGCATAACATTTTGGATGGTCTACAGTTTGGTTTCACAAAATCTAAATAAAACTACCTTTGCAACGTACTCAGTCAACAATTGGTGCGTTTTGTGATCTGTCTAAGGCCGTTGATTGCGTTGACCATATTACCCTTATTATGAAATTAAAACACTATTATATTTGTAGAGCTTCTATCGACCTTAAGTTCCACTATTTAGAAAATCGTTGTCACAAAGTTAATGTAGACGGGACAACGTCAGCGGTATCACTGACTTGAATTAGCGTCCCACAGGTTTCTATTTTATGGCCCTTCTTGTGTTCTTGGTATATATAAATGATCTACCGCTAATGGTTGATAACTATGTTGACATAGTTCTTTTCATGGATGACACATCACTTATATTTAAAGTAAAAAGAATAGATACAGAGCTTAGTTATCTAAATATTACCTAATAAAAATTACTGATTGGCTTGCATTAAATAATCTATTGCTTAATACCGACAAAACATAATGTATACTATCGTGAATTGTTATAAAGTATTAAGCAATAATAAATACACATTTGTATATGTTTTTTTAAATACTGAGTAAAAAAGGTCAGAATTATGTTTTACAAAATGGCTTTGGTCTTCTGTCTGATTAGAATAAGTACTGTTCGCGCACTTGTTCAAATACTACCATAATCGTTATTAAAATTCCCAAACGTAAATTAAATGATAAAGCACTATAAATTTTAATACAATTTAAATCAATTTATTCGTAAAAGTTTCATAGCATACAATCTTGTTAATAGCTTCAATTGTAATAATTTTGTCATTTAAGGACAACGAAATTAAAATATGTGCGTGTTCAAACGTAGACAAAAGAACTAACCGTTTCCATTTTTTCATTCATAACAACAAAGCTTTTAAACAAAATAAAAATTAAGAAAATCGGTTGACAAACAGAGGAAGGAAGACATTAAAGCATTTGGTTTTCGCCTACTTATACACAGATTCGTAGGAGCGTGTGTGTATGAAATTCTTACAGTGTTCTTTCCAAAACTATAAATCCAAAAATACTTCAGTTATAATATGTAGAAATAATAACAGATGCTTAAATTCCTATTTTATTAATGAATATATTATTTAATATTTTATGATTGTCATGTTTTGCTCCTTCTGGATAGGTGATAATTTCATTGTCAACTACAATTATTTTTTTATTAGATATACGCAAACTAATTTACGTTTAGATTTAGATATAACTCTGTATAACATTAATCATTATTTTCGATAAATTTATCTTATTTTATATCGGTATAAACGGTAATTTTATCTTCTCGGGTATAGCCTCTGCCTATGTGAGGCTAAGATTAAAGTGTAGTAAATGTTTATACGTATCAGATTTGTAATTAAAACTGACAAATGCAATGTTGAGTCAAGATTTACAACAAATATACTACCGAAATCTATTACGGTAACTGCTAATTTTCCCTGGAGATGTCGTGCAAACTGGGGTCGACCGTAAGCCTATAAGGTGCCTGTACATCACGCTGCCGCCGCACCCATGACACACGGCTTTGGGTTATGATAAAGCACCTGTTCACGTATTTTATCGTACATATATCGGGCTAAAATGTAAGATGCGTAGAACGGAACGACGGTTCATATTTCCAACAATTTACATACTAGGCCAGCACTAAATTGGCGGGGATACCTACTTAACAGTCAGTCGGGTGGCTAACGATAAGCGATTTCTATTCGATATTTCGCAAAGTGCCTACCTCATTTGTAACGGTCAGTCGCCATTTTTATATGGCTTTACCCTTGCTCTGAAATACTTGTATATGAGGTGAACTGAACATAAACATCAAAAAAATTATACTACTACTGCGAAAGAAAAATGAATATTTTTTATAGTTTAACATTCAACATTTTAATCTCAGAAAGTTATTTATTTCAAATTTGATACCAAAACTTGTGTTCTACGAGGAATTATATTATGAAACTTTCTAATAAATTTACATACAGATAAAGGATGTACTTAGAATGAAATTACAATTTATAAGTGACATCCAATAAACAATAAGATAAAGTTAGCTTAAGTAACAATGTAAAATAAATTACTTACTCTAACAAGTAAACATTATTCTACAGTTACTCCTCTAAATCTGCTTAAAAATTATGCTAATTAATTTTAAACACATTCCCAGTCATTCAGAGTGAATCATTACATAACATTTAAATTACATTTTTGTTTTATGTTATAATAACAAAAATTGATAAAAACTCTCGTAATAAAAAAAAGTGTGTGTGTACTTATATACTCGCGTTAGAAGTTATACTTTTTTGACTTAACAAGATAAAAATCTTTTCAAAAATTTGATCTTTCGCCTTATTCTACGTTTATAGAAAAAACGACACTAACAATAGAAAAAATGCATTTAATACATTGGAAGTTTTAATACAAAGAAATATAAACAACAAATACAAAGAAACAAAATGTTGACTATAGCTAACTTCAGGGTGACGGTTTTTCGTGACGGTGTGCGCGCGCATCGTAAAACTGCAGGGTCTCGGTTTTTTGTGACGATGTGTGCGCGCATTGTAAAAATTTACTCTCATCATTTTCCCCTAACACACCAAAAGAAGTATTATTTCAAAAATATTGTTTAAGGAAATACCAGAAGAAAACAAAGATGAATTTTAACTTTCAATCAATGATATAATCTATAAAACAATTTATTCACTATGAAGACAGCAACGAGCCCAATGTCGGGACGTCAATTGGAGGAGATGCGCTCCTATATTCACTCGTCACTATTCATTCGTTAACGCTTAACCAGATTTACTTAAAAAAAAATTATATCTGAATCATTGATATTATCATTATCAATCAACATTCTCAAATATTACTATAATCGGTAATATCAACATTTTTTATCTGTCCGCTTCACGTGAAATACGCCTATACGTATGTGATTTATAAATAATACAACTTATTTATTGTGTGCATCTTGTATAAATAATAATTTAATTAAAACCTACATTCTCAAACTACAGGTATTGGCTAAAACAATGTAATGACACATCGAAATAATATTTAAGTGTGAAATGAAATAAATGACAAACGGATAGGTCATCTGAAAGTCTAATTTGTAATATTCTCATGAATGTGTTACCGTTTTAATACTTTACACAATATACAGTGAGACCTAGAAGTTTAAATCTTTCAATTTGCGTTGAGGTCTAAAGATAAAATATATATTCAAATGTACTTATCCCCGTTTGCTTCAGAAATATTGAAAATAATGACATTTTACTTAAGAGAGTTTAAAATGTAATACTTGTACTATTATAATTGTTAAATGTTATAATTAATACAATGGCAGATTATTCAAGAGATTCTGATAAACAAGAGTTATAGAAACAAAAACCTAAAAACAGAGGTCGTATTAATTTGATGATGAATCATCAAATACGAATTCTCATCCCAAAAAAAACGGTTATATGCTAGTTAAATTCACTGTTATTATTCTGACTAGAACGAAAATTTAATTTTCTTCGATATCTGTTTGAAAAGTTCATTATAGCGTACGTATGTTAAGCAGATTGCAGGAGCTCTCAGAATAAGATTGCATTAAACTTGCCCGTCCAATATCGAAATATGCCGATTCTGCTATGAATGTGCCAACCGAACTCCGAGCTACACCGCTATTGCTTCGAGTAGAAAATTGAAATCTCCGTGCTAAAATAGAGAAGACACCTGAAAATTTTATACGCTTGTAATATTAAAACGAAACTATTCTTAATTCAAAGCATTAGATACTAAATTTGATTTTCTACAAGCAGATTCCTGTGATTTCGTTGTCGCTAAATAGTTGAGGAGTTAAGAGCTACACGTTTTAGCAGTATCAATTGTGGACTCGCTTTTACTTATTTATTTTATTTTCCCATCTCAGAAATCACTCTATATATCGCTTAAATTTACAATTTTATTTATATGTATAGATATTTTTATTTTTTAATAGAACCTATGTTTATGTATACTAAAATGAATTTGATATCGCAAATATTTATTTGGCCTTCTTTTGTGGACTTAAAGGAATTTATTTATAAAAGAAACAAACATTCTATGGATGGTAGAAACACGCTGAAACTATTACTGGTTTCAACATGAATGCGTCGGCTCTTAGTTCCGCGGTAGATCCACCCTCTCATAGAAAACCGACGTGAAGTGAAGTGCTTGCATTGTTGCGTTTCGTTTGGTCATTGAGAGCGCCAAAGACACACTTCCTCTCTCCTCTCCCCCTCACGTTTCCCCTATTCTTTCCCAAACCTAGACTGGCAACGCACTTGCGATTCACCTGGTGTTACTAGTGTCTATGGACCACTTAACATCAGGTGACCCGTCTGTTCGTTTGCCTCCTATGACCTAAAAAAACAGTACTTATATATCGATAATATTGGATCAAGTCAGAACTTTCTTTTCTTTTCTCTTTCACTAATTTTTCAATTAACACAGTAACTTATTAGCATACATCACATCAGCATGTAAAAGACTTTCACTGTACTTCACAGGTTTCTCCCCAAAGGAAGATATTAGCATAATCACCACAACATCCCACGACGTATTAGCAATTTCAAACTCCGAGAATTCTACAGTTCTATATTTATTCCACATATGGTGGTGCTACAAGAACATTTCTCAGGTTCAGGGTTCCACACGAAGTTTACCATTACCATCAGCCGATAACCAATTTAAATTAGTAAACCAATTTAAAAGAGAATTCCGAAAGAATCATGCACATGCCGTGATTCCAACCTGCTGACATCGGATTGATATTCCACCTGCCAAATCTCTCGATCATCAAAATTTTTTAGGTTTTTTTGGTGGTAGAGCCATGCTTTAGGTGGTAGAGCCA
>JACEII010000039.1:59008-157351 GCA_014332785.1 Antheraea mylitta | reverse complement strand
ACCACGATACTCTATATACTATTACGAATAAAAATCATAACATACGATCCAATTGAACTATTAACGACTTCAATAAGCAATCAACATCGCACCACGTTCCGACGCGTGATGAATAACCCCGAACTAATTTTATGTTACCAACGTGAAAAGGCGTAGTAGCTCTCCGCTTTCCTCAGCTACAGAGAGGACTTTATATTAATTTAAGGGTTTAAATTGGCATGTATGCATATTCCGCTCTTTCATATGGACAACATAAATCAGAGTCGCCCGGCGAAATGAAAGCTAAGGTTTCATGTGTTAATTTAGAGTGAAGTGGAACTTACATACGACCGGTGTCGACGAATGATTTTGTGGTTCAAGCCTTGTAGTTAAAATATGTCGCATGTACCTGAACTTACTGCAGGAAATATATTTGGCGAAGTATTAAATGAAATGAAATTGCAAGTAACATTTTAAATAATTTGTTTTTAATATTTTCCTTTTTAAAGGATTATCATTATTCCAGTAAGCTGTTTTATTAGACAGTTTACAATACCTTAAAAGAAGTAAGCACGCTGTTGTTAATTGAATAATAACAGAGAAATTGAGTAGCTTAAATCACACAATCACAATTTTCTAAAACGTGGTACTTACATCCAATTTCTGTTTAATCTTGTTATCAAATCATTATTAATAGCATTATTTCAAAATAATTACATTAAGATGAGATTACCTATGAATCGGCATATTTTTGTTTAAGTCTCAACTTCAGGGACAAAAACATTACGAAATCAGTAAGTTAAATTCGCATGCAATATATTTGATTATAAAGGCCTTCGCAAGTACCTTTGCGGCTTATATCAAAGATCTTAGCGACATTCAGTGGTTTTGTAACTGGATATTTACGCAGAGTCGGTCTTTGTCAAAGAACACTAGGCATACACATAATTAAGTTTGTTTGTTTATAAGTTATTGAGCCCTTATTTGATTGTAACCTGTTATAAAAAATATTTTTAGACTACGAATAAGGAGAGTATACTGTACAGAAATTAAGCCCCGAGAAGGCTCTTTATGATACGAAAATACTATCATGGATTCGGAAAACATGAAATTCATCGAGAACGCTAACAAAAAAATATATGTTTTATGAATAGTGGTATTATTTTTAGTATTGCCACGAAACTGTATATCTTGTTTTTATAACTGCTTTTGCCCGTGGTTTCGCTCGCGTAAATATAGATTATACCCATTCGAGAACAGTTTTTTTTTTTTCTAGGTAAAAGGCACCCCGTGTCCTGTTCGATGCCCATGAAAACTTGTATAGAATATTACATGATGATTGGATCAGTAGTTAAGACAAAGAACGTATTTACAAACAAACTCAATTTCATATTTATAATATTAATTAAGATTTTTAAACTCGCTAATTTAATTTTAGCAGTCATGTAGAGAAAATGTCATTTCTAAGCGTAACTATCATTCTGTCATTCTGTAAAAACATTTGGAATTCTATAACGTACAATTATACTATGTCCATTATAAAAACTCTACAATAAACGTATAATAAATAAAGTAAAATAACATTTAATATATATAAAAAATAAACAAGTATGTCTTTGTTAAGACAGAGTTCACAGTACTTGTCTATCCCAAGGCTGATTTTCATTCATCAAATAGACGGCTTTATTTGACACACAGTCCACAGGTGCCCGATAAGCTAGCACAAGATCGGTCTGTACCCACCCACCGTTCTACATTCAACGAAATTGCTCTCTGACACGTCGCAAAATATCTTCAAAAACGAAGAGTTGCATCGTTGCATCTTATTCTCTACTTTGTTTTATAAATATAAAAATCGGACAAATTATGCTATATTTATTTTATTTATATTCATGATATATATGAAAATAGCATTACAAAATTATAAGATATTAACAATAGTAACTGTAGGCACGTTAGAATATATAACTTAATAAAAAGAAAATAAAACCTAGTGGCGTTGGGTACAAAAAAATCCTTCTCCTAATATAAACGGTGTTGAAGTTTCGAACTCGAACATCCATTTTATTATGTATCAGATAAAAGGTTAAGCACTCGCAGTATTTTAGGATATGACACTTCATGGTCACATTTGACATATAAAATAATAATATTAAAACAAATACTAATAAACAACTAAGAAAACCTAAGTTAAAGTGCGTTCTAATAATTTCAAAAGTATAGTTACAAATTGCAAATGAAATAATAAACCTAGGTGCAATGACCCGTGCCAGAAGTCCCGATAAACGGCCAATAACCCCTTTTATTTTTTTCCTGACGTTCCCGTGTTCCCTTTGAAATGAAAGTGAAATCACCCGACAGCCATAGACGCGTAGAGGTTGTGTATAACTTTATATTTTTCTAGATAATCAGGTCAAATATCAAGCATCTTTTTATTTATTGATTTAAAACGAGAATCAAGTTCAGAGTGTCCTACAGAAATATTGCTACTGTTTAAACGGTCATCTGATATAAATATATTTTATTTTTTAACATTTCCAACACTTGTAACCTCATTTATATTTGGATTGATATTTGTATGTAAAATTATCAATTTGTAATTGCGATTTGTACAGTACAGTAATAAGCCACCCATCACTCAGAATTCTAGGTCACAGAAGCTAATCGAAAAGTTTTCATAAACTGCTTCTCTATTTCAATACATTGACAGCAACAATCACGTGAGTAAAATGTCATTAAGAAGACTGATGCGAAGTGCTTATTACGTTTACTATTTACATTGGCAAACGACTTAAACGTGAAATTAAACATATATTAAACATATATTAAAATAAACTTAAACAGAATATCAATATGGATGAATACATTACAAATTGAATCACAATACAACTGAATAAAACAAAAATAATTCTTCGTAACGTTTCTCTCATTCTAGTAAAGTTTTGTGTGTTTTGCATAATTTGTCTTATAGGCGAAATTACTAGGCGACTTAACCGCTTAGGCGATTAAATCAGAGGCACTTTGTGTTCTTCTTTTACATATAAAATAGTACTAAATTCATGAACATTATTTTAAACATGTATTGCTATGCAATGGAATAATTGTCAATTCTCGTCAAACATAAGCATATAACATGACAGTCTAACTTTATATTAAAATTGAGGGAGACTGTAATTACATCCAATTTTTTTTTATATCATAGGAGGTAAACGAATAGATGGGTCACCTGATGTTAAATCATAGACACTTGTAACACCAGAGGAGTCGCCAGAGCATTGCCAGCCTTTGTTGGGGAGGGGGAAAGAGGAAGGAAAGAAAGAAGGGGAGAGTAGGTGGGTCTCCGGCGCTCTCACTGACCGAACGAAACGCAACAATACAAGTACTGTTACTTCACGTCGGTTTTCTGTGAGAGGGTGGTACCACCCTGGTCGAGCCGACCCATTCATGCCGAAACCAGTAGTAGCTTCAGTTTGACTCCACCACCTACAATGACCTCAAATCATATTATATCAAATCTCTAAAAACATTTTAACCTAAGAAGTATAAATTTGATTTATATAAATATTATAATGGACGCTACTTTGCACTTCCGCATGGATGTCCACTATAATATTTAATGATGGATTTCCGCAAAGTAACGTCTTCTTCAATCAAATTGATTTATATATATTGATAGCAATCGGTAATAATTGATATAAAGATACGTATTAAGTGCCCATCCATGCCTATGATTAATTCCGGTCGAGCGGGTGACTCGTGCTCAATCGCCATCTGCCCTTATTAATTGCCTTGTCAGCCATAATCGTATGTCCTTCGCTTTACTCTCCCACGCTCGGACGTGTGTACGTGGCTTACGCAACGTGACAATATTGTTTTCTATATGACCTTTACTATACCCCTGTTAAAATATTCACTACTCAACAATTTTATAAAGCTAATAAGTAAACTATTTTAAAAAGTTCGTAGTTTTAAATTAATCCCTTATTTTATATCATCTCCTTTTGGAGGTAGCATCGTTTTGGAGGGTTATACGGCAATTAAAAAGTCACTAGGAATGTATCAAATAATAGCTGTTTAAAATTAGAATATAAAGATTTATTAATCTAGATGACAATTTTTAACTTTAATGTATTTAATAACTTAAATGTATTTATTGCCAGTTACTGTTTTAAAATATACTTTTTATGGATCACTGCAAAAGTTAAACCTTATCACACTTAATGAGATGTGAATATGAAATGAGATATGTAACACGTTTACCCAAAAGATATTTATTACTCTTCAACTGAATAATCTTAAGATCTCAAACTGTATAGATATATGAACATACATATACCTAAAACAAATGTATATGAACTTGTACAGAAAAAAAAACCTACAGTGTGAGCAAACAGTAACAGTAATTGTTAGAACTATACCTTTAGATTTTTAAGAAAAAAAAATCCAGACAATCGCGCTACGCCTTTCTGAGTACCGTTACGAAAAAGCGAAGAAAGAATGATGGAATGCTTCCGTTATATAAAGTAATCACGTAAAATCCGCCAACGACTTTGATGTTTTTAGTTTTTAGTTCGGAAATTAACCAATGTCTAACTATTTCAATGCATATTATTATTCTAGCACTATGTCAATAAAAAAATATTAATATATGATTGGCGATTTTTCTCTTCTTGAATATTAATTCACTTTCTTTTAAATTTATATAAAACGCCACCAAATGTTAACGAAAATTTAATTTCTCAATTTAATAAATTAGTTAGTGTAGCCACATAAAACCATTTCTAATATAATAGACTAATTGAACTAAAGCCGCTTTAAATTTTAATGTTAGAATATTACAGTATTGATTTACTTCAATACATCAATCGAAATATCTAACAAATACACTAATTAATCATCTATTAATTTCAGCGCGGGCTATTAATCTCTAGTGCTTGACTTATTAGTGCCTAATTATATAGCTGTATATATAGGTCCGTTTTGACTAACGACTTGTGCGAGAACAGCACAATCAACAGATGACAAGCAATTAATTGAATTAATTGTCGTTGCCCGTACAAGCCGACCGGTGTTGTAGACGCCAAACTCATCCTCCGAGTGAATCCTTAATCGTGGTCTGACAGACCTTGAACATGATATAAACGAGTTTGAAATAGATTATCTATACCGCCTCATTGTTTTTGTCATAAGATGTTTAAAAGAAGTTCTCTTTGTTATAAAGACTGTTCTTCTTTATTGATATGTCTTTTCATAAGAGGTCAAGCGGTTGCTACCTCGTATCATCTCTTATATTTTTTACTAATGATATAACTTAATAAGCTATAATATCTTTACGTAATATTGTGCATACCTTCACAAACTGAACAATTAATTGAGAGAAAATTTGCTATACAGGTACAAATCGGATTTAAAACTTACTCAAATTAAAACTAGCACCCGCGTAATGAGTATTTCAAACTTCTGCAATTCAGCGTGAACAACTGATAGAGTTTGATGTAAATAAGTAAAATAATGAACAGAAGGTATTTAAAAGACATTTTAAATTAATTTTGATGTATATTAACCGCTTTATTTGTGTCTCCAAAGCAGTAAACGACTTAGTAGTAGTAACTACTTTCTTGAATAGTCAAAACACTCAAGTAGAAAGTACTTTATTAGAAGCCAGCAATGTTGTGCAACTGTGCTCTAAATGTCTCTCATATTTCTATACTTAGTTGGTAACCATCATTTACTGCAACATACGGCAAACATGAAACAAGATTGCTTCTCCCATGCCTCATTTCATATGTAATTTGAGATCGATTCTCTTAGTTTCAATGCGCTATTCTAGGCGTAATTGTATCGTTTCCAAGTATCTCCAACAGTTAATCAAGTCCATCATTGTCAACTGTTCTCATTCAACTAGTTCGTGGCTGAACACAACCTATTTTATTGTACTTCTAGCCGGATTAATGGGATATGGGATGGGGGTCTACCTCACCATTGCACTCGTTCGGCCATCTGGGAAACAGTTTATGCATGTCAGGCTGTCTGTCTTTAGCAGGTCATCCTTCATAGCGGTAGTGGGTGTATCGTGGAGTTTAGTCAGTGCGCATTGGACATAACCCAATTTCTCCTCCGGGAGTGTGGGTATCCGTTAGGAACTTTCTTATGTAAAAAAAAGTTCTTGTACTTTCAGTTTAATTTGATCTTTCCACAGCATATATTATAGGCCGTATTGAAGTAAAAACTCTATAAAGTGAACATCCAAAATAAACCATTACAATTAGAAACTTCTATGAAAATATTTAAGTATTACTCAGAATTTGAACGGGCCTAATATTAAATTCAGTTGAGACACAACTTAAACAATTTTACCACGATATTTTTAAATCTTTTTCCGACCTGAATACCTAAAGAGATCAAGAGCTTTTAATGACGGGTGTAAGCGCCTACCAATATAATTGATTTTGACTGTAATTCCGTAGCTTACGTTTATTGTCACGAGTGAAGCGGACTAAAATCATGCCGGAAAAGCGGATGATGATGGAAGTAAAATATTGCATTGGCATTATATTAGCGAACCTAATGGGATTTTATAATGTTTTATTGGTTTTAAAAATAAATATAATTAAAGTGTCTGTTGAATATCCTATGTTATTTCTAAAAACGACTGTTTTTATATTACAACATTTTTACTGATAGAGAAGACTTTAGAATATTATCTAAATACCACATAATATTGCGCTTTTGCATGGGATATAAGCGGTAAAAATAACATTTAGCAGATATATGTTAAAATCTGTAAAAAATATATCAGAGTTACATAGTAATAAAGGTATTATAATTAAAAAAAAATTAAAAACAGTTCAGAGTTCATTCCGATAAATCTCATAGTTTCCATGGAGAAAGAAAACAAATTTTATGAAAATGAAGTCATTAATATTTTTTATTAAAACATTTTTTTAAATAATTAGACTATTTGTAATGATTAATTATTAATAATATAAATTATAATTCCTTTAGAAGTCATTTCACAAAGTTAGAATTATACGTGCAATCCTCGCCAATCTTATTGGACGTTCTGATATAACTGTAAGTTTAGGCTTGCGCGTATTATGGCCAAACGTTTAAAGCGAAAAAAATATTAATTAAATATTATTATAGGAATCTAAAATGTGGCATTTATTTATTCTTCAGTTATCTCAGTGTCCTACATCTATGTAATAATTATATATAATATTATTAATACCTTTAAACGAGCAATTCTTGTATATTTTTATATTTGTATCTATTCAGGATCTCGGAAACGGCGTCATCTATTTCCATGTAACTTGGTATGTAAGTAGTTTTGGGGACGATAAATCGATCTAGCTAGATTCAATTCATAGAAAACTTTTTTTAACTGAGTTTTCAGGCAACGAAAAAAAAAATAGCTAGACTATAAAGGTAAATTTCGCTGCCACTGTCAAAACAAAAGTAGCTCAGATGGAAGTCGGTTGCTTCGAAAATCCGTTTAAACCCAGTTCGAATCCGAGTGATAGCAAAAGAGGAATTTTAAGCTATTGCATAGCTTCTATCGCGGGCCTTGAGCGTCGAGACCGAATCCAAAAATTCCGTAACGAAAAAACCTAACACCCGCCACTCTGCCTACCATGTAGCTCGGCCGAGCGTTCGCTTAACGTATATATGGTACGACTGTACAAAGCTCGCACGGATCGAGACTTTTTTTTTCGAAATGACTACGCTATTGACCCAGCAAGGTCTTACTTAACAGCTTCACCGGTCTACTAAGGCGAGCGCTTAAGGCACTCAGCCGATTTTATTTTGGCAACCAGCTCAAGGGTGCAAGGCACACCTCGGCTTGGCTGTTGCCTGTTGCATGCAAAATCGCGACCTACCTTAGCTAACCTAGCTAACTATTCATATACGTATGAGTTGTTGAAACGTATATGTGTACCAAGCATACACGCCTCAACAACTCCTCTATATATTTATTATCGGAAAATTGAGAGTTTTTCAGTTCGATAAGTGAAAAAAAAAGTAAACCCTTCTACTTTCATGTGTAAGCGTGTAGGCGTGCACGTATCCCATATACGTGCTAGTGATCGTGTAGTGTTGTAGCAGTGATGTATATATGTGTGTCACCGTATCGCGCAAGCAACGCACTCAAGAGCTCCCTAGCGAGGGATCGAACCTAGGCTTGAGCCGCTGCCGTGGGAGGCCTAATTGGGTGCGGATCGAGACGAGCTGCTCCGAAATCGGACGAATACGTAATCAGCTGTTTGTGAGAAAGTATACTGCTGTATAGGTATTTATCATATATGTACAACAGTGAATATCTGTACTCGTATAATTTGTGTACAAAGTGTTTTCCTGAATAACCTACATGTATTGTAATATAATAAAAATATTTTAAACAATATTAACTTCTCATTTGTTTAATAAAAGAAAAAAAATTGTTTTCTTATCGGTCACCACGCTCAAAAAGTCTAACTTGAATTAATATCAAAGAAAAAAAAACAAAGGAAAAAAATACTGCATAAATAAAATAAATAAATAGTTATAATTGCATAAGTTAATAAAGAATGCTATGCAATAGCTTTACCGCGGCAGTCCCCGAGTGCCACACGTATTTTTTTTAATATTTATTTTTTTGTCTTTGTCAAAAAATGCTAATTTTCTGAGGCAAACCTAACAGTTTATTTTCATTTAAAAATGATTTTTTAAAGAACCGAGGTATGCTCATTCACCCTTGGTACTATAATATAATACGTATTTCTATCTAAATTTGTGTGCTACGCAGCTATTTCGAAGCGGTCAAAAAGTTTGGCTCGGACTGTACTTACTGTTATACAGAATTTAAAAATATACTATATTTAACAATAAATAATTGACGGTATATTGGTATAGTACTTTTTATAGAAGACAATGAATTGTAACTTTTATTTTAAATGAAAACAAGGTATATTCATCATTCAATACTAAACATTGTTAACTAAAACGTATTGTGAAATATTTTTTCCTTTTGTTAAAAATAACAGGTTCATGTCGATTTGGTATGAAACCAGCGTGTATATTTTTTAATAAATAAAAACAACCGGAAATCGGATTCAGGAGTCTCGGTACGCAAAATACATACAGTAACATCTATTATATCTTACAGGCATTTTATACGATACACAATATGAAACAAATATTTTTCATTACATACTATAAAAGTAAAGTAACAGTGTGGTTCACATATGACAAAGCAAATTATTATGCTTAATAGATGGTAATAAACGTGTCATCAGATAGGCATTGTTTAGGTAATTGTTACTTTGAAATAATGGGTATGAGGCAGCTTGTCAACTGCAATTACCTTTATTGTTACTAACTGACGCAAATAACAATTACTTCGACAACAATAATTTCATACTAATCTATTAATATTTAACATATTTGTGTATGTTTATTCACTATTTATATTTGCTTAAAATATCTAGAGCACCATCTATAACTATTTTTATACAGTATAATTTTTTCTAAAAAATATCTAGTAAACAATTGCTTCGATATCAATAACATATCATTAACAAATCGATAGAGAGTTACATAGTTTCCTTTTTAATTTTAGTTAGTTACTTATAATATACTAGATTCTGCCCGCGACTTCGTTCGCGTGTATCTATACAATAACACTAACACGCAGCAGTTCTCACATCACAAACACATCCCGATTATGAAACTTTTTTCTTCTGTGCTCCGCTCCTATTGGTTTTAGCGTGATGGTATATAACATATAACCATTCTCGAAAAATGAGCTATATAAACATTGAAAGAAACCCGATTAGGCCTCCCACGGCAGCGGCTCAAGCCTAGGTTCGATCCCTCGGTAGGGAGCCCTTGAGTGCGTTGCTTGCACAATACGGTGACAAACAAATATACATCACTGCTACAACACTACACGATCACCCCCATACACATGCACGCCTACACACTTACACATGAAAGTGGAAGGGTTTACTTTTTCCCTTATCGAACTGAAAAACTCTCAATTCCTCTCAATTTCCGATAATAAATATATGGAGGAGTTGTTGAGGCATGTATGCTTGTTACACATATACGTTTCAACAACTCATAAATATATGAATAGTTAGCTAGGTTAGCTAAGATACGTCGCGATTTTGCATGCAACAGGCAACAGCCAAGCCGAGGTGTGCCGTGCACCCTTGAGCTGGTTGCCAAAATAAAATCGGCTGAGTGCCTCAAGCGCTCGCCTTGGTAGTCCGGTGAAGCTGTTAAGACATTGCTGGGTCAATAGCGTAGTCATTTCGAAAAAAAAAACACTGCAAGAATTGTTAAAATCGGACTAGTAGTTCCTGAGATTACCCCCTACATCACAACATCACATCACAAACTGTACCTCTTTATATTATTAGTATAGACTAGTATAGATAATATTAGTATAGACATGTAGAAATCAAAAATATTTTGTAATGTAACACATATTTAATAAGGTATATACTAAAATATTATTTATTATACCCATCTTTTTTTTTCAAATTACCCACTGGTAAACAATTATTTCGACAACAATAATATCATATTCATATTTAACATGTCTGTACGAGTATATGTTCACGTATTTTTCATGTTAATTCCAATTTTACTTACAATAACTATCTGGAGCGCTTAAGTATTTAAAATGGCTATTTTTTTTAAATAAAAGTATATGAGAAATAACATCCCTGATATATGCTATAGGTGCTCTTTGTTCAGTTTTATAAGATATAAATAATTATTATGTTTATTTCATACCCGTGACTTAGATAATGAATTATTATAAAAGTTAAGTAACTTGTAATTTACAGGCGCAAGTGTCTTCACTAAAAGTTTGTTTTTATTATAATTTTATCTTTAGTAAAAACAAAGTTACAAAGTGTGAATGTGATTTGGTTATTCGTACTTCTAATATTTATTATTTTCAATGAAATATGAGTCCATGGTTTTAAATATGTTTATCGATAGATTCCACAAAGATCGAACTATAACTTAGTAATGAACGAATGTTTGTACACAGGCGAGCTTAATGCTTTAAAACATTTTCTTCCAACTAACCAGCGGTATTGTTATCAATCAAATAGTTTTGTAGGTAGTTATGCAGTCCAGTATAAGGCAGGAGACGATAGCCATGCGCGTCTAAACTAAGATAAGAAATTGCTACGTCGCATAACGATGTGGTCGTCCGGTCTGCATAAACACCCAATGAAATTATGTATTTAGTTTTTTAAGTTAGTCTTGTAACAACTCTCTTTTGTATCGGACAAATTAAATTGTGCTTTTTAAAAAGCTCTTTCGAATATACCGAGTTTTGACTGGCGCAGCTGGTAGAATTCCGTGCGTATAGTATCGTGAACTTAAAAGTCAGTTACGCGAATCGTAAAGTACTGTGCCGTTTCGCACTTGCACGGAAAAACTACAAACAAATAAATTTGTCAATTTCGGGTAAACTTACCAACAAGACTCAGTGAAAAATCGAGGCAGCCTAGCTACAGTGGAAGGATGGGTTCGAGTGCACTGTGAGTAGACCCTTTCACGTCCATCTTTGTTCCCATCTATTTCTATTGGCTAGAGAAATCGTTATTTGATTTTCCTTGTTTCACTTTTGTGCATCTGACACGTTATAATTATTAAATAATTACTTTAAGTTATATTTTAAGAATATGGAGCACGTACGTGCAATTCCAAAAGATTTATTGTGCCTCATACCTAAATTTGACGGGGAGGAAGGCTTATTAAATTTATTCATTAGGATAGCGCAATATATTTTTAGGGCGTTTGCCAATGCAAATAATGCAACGCAAACAATATATGTATTCCACGCTATCAGTAGCCGATTAACAGGTAGAGCTGCGATTTTATTAAGCAAAAGGGAGGATATTATTACCTCCTGGGCGTCTTTAAAAGAACTTTTGATCCAACATTTTGGCGACCCGCGATCCGAAGAATGTATCGCTATAGAACTAGAGCAAATTAAATTAAAATCAGGTGAATCTTACATCGATTTTTGTCACAGAATACAGCATACGCGTTGTACATTATTTGCTAAGGTCAATTTATTAACAGACGAGGGTGTTAAAGCCGCGAAAATGATTGTATATAATAATATGGCGCTGAATGTGTTCCTGTTTAATGTACCTGAGGATTTAATTCGTATCGTGAGACTTAAACAGTGTACTAATTTAGAAAATACATTAGCTTTTGTAATAGAGGAGGTAAACTTTATGAATCAATATAATGCGAAAAATAAACTAAAACAAAATTCGATTAATCAAAATATTAGAACACAAACAGCTGTTCCAATCGCTAATTCATCAAACCCCAACTATAAATTTGGAATTCCACAACAAAATCCACCGAATAAATTTTCATTACCAAATCAAAATGCTAATATTGGAATCCCAAATCAACCGCAACATGGTTTTAGGTTTGGTATCCCAAATCAGCAAAGCACATTTAGGCCAAATTTGGGTTCGCAATATTATAGATATGGTATTCCGAATCCGCAACCACAGTTTAAATTCAGTATCCCACAACAGAATCAGGCTTTCAGACCTCCTATAAATAATCCGGTGAGGCCGCAAACAGCTTTCGCCCAATGAAGTTGAAGTATCCCCGGATAGCTATAGTCAACAAAATGAAGAATATTTTGAGAATACACATAATTTTGAAGTGCCCCAATTCAATCAGAGTCATATGTGGAGCCTTTTGAAAACTATTATCAGGAAACTGCTTCTTATGAAGCGAAAAATTTTCACATGCAGGCCTTACATCCTCCACAGAGGTAATACATATTAATTGCGATGGTATTCTAAAACTACCACACATAGAAATACCGGAGATATAAGCTCGATTTATGATAGATACGGGAAGTACCCGTTCGTTCGTAAGTTCTGCCATTGCAAATATATATTTTGCAAATTATAAATGGTACGAGCCTTTCCAAGTAATCAGTATACATGCTCGCAGTCAGCACACGGAAGCTATATATATTCACCCTTTAAAGGCATTTAAAAGTTCGCAAAGTCATAAATTTTATGTTTATGATGTCGATAGCAGATACGACGGTTTGATAGGTTCGGACCTCTTAAAACAAATTGACGCCTCAATAGATATGAAGAATCAATTGCCATATACACGAAATACATGCATACCTATTATATATAATCCGCCGTATGAGATAATTCTGGAACCTAGGATGGAAACTCGCGTCAAAATTCCAACCGATATGATGAACGGAGAAGCTGTCGTAAATTACATAGATTTTGGCCAAGATGTCCAGATGCCGAGTGCTATCATAAGTTGTAACGACTCATTTGCTTATAATATAATACAAAATATCTCCGACGATAGAGTTACTATGACGTTTTCGGAGCCCATAAAAGTAACGAAGTACGAAAGCGATGAATGTGCAGTGAATGTAACAATGAATGAGTTGGAAGTAGATGAAATATTGAAACTAAATTTGACAAAGTTACGCCTGGAACATATGAACAAAGAAAAGCGTCAATGTATAAAGCAATTGTGTTATGAATATCGAGATGTGTTTCATTGCGACGAATTACCTTTGACATTTACCGACCGCGTTAAACACCAGATCAGAACAAAGAACGAAGATCCGATCTATATAAGACCGTACAGATATCCACCTTCTCAAAATGACGGAGATTCAAAGACAAGTTGAAAAACTACTCGATAATGGCATCATAACCGAATCCTACTCCCCTTGGAGCGTACCAGTTCACTTGGTATCTAAGAAACTAAACTCTACAGGTGACAGAAAATTTAGAATGGTGATTGACTATAGACGTTTAAATGAAGTTACAATTGACGCCAAGTATCCCCTACCGAACATTTCTGACATATTCCACAAACTAGGTAAATCAATGTATTTTAGTACAATAGATCTAGCAAGCGGGTACCATCAGCTCGAAGTTGAGGAGCAGAATAGACATGCGTTTACAACACAATCTGGTCACTTTGAATTTAAGCGTGGATTTAGATTAAGAATTAGATAAAAAATTAAGATTAAGAATGGATAGTGTGTTAAGAGGACTCCAAGGAATACACTGCCTCGTTTATCTCGATGACATAATTGTGTTTTCTACTAGCTTACAACAGCATTTAGATAGGTTACGAATGGGTTTTGATCATTTCAGAGAAACGAATCTCAAAGCGACACTAGATAAATGCGAATTCTTCCGAAAAGAAGTGTTATATCTGGGCCATATGATTACTAAAGAAGGACTAAAACCAAACGATGAAAAAATACAAGCAGTTTTAAACTTTCCCATCCCCAGAACACCAACACAAATTAAAAGCTTTTTAGGTCTAGTCAGATACTATCGTAAATTTATAAAAGACTTTGCTAAAATAACGCAACCCCTAACAAACTGTCTAAAGAAAAGAAATAAAGTTGAAATTACAGATCAATGTATAAGAGCATTCGAACAATGTAAAGAACTTTTGGTAAATGCCCCCATTTTACAATTTCCAGATTTTTCTAAACAATTTATCTTGACCACAGATGCATCCAACTATGCATTAGGCGCTGTTCTGTCTCAGGGATCAATCGGGGTAGATAAACCTATAGCATACGCCAGCGAAACACTGAACGATGCAGAAACTAGGTATAGCACAATTGAAAAGGAATTATTAGCGATAATATGGGCCGTTAAATGCTTTAGACCTTACCTGTATGGCAGGAATTTCATTATATATACCGACCATAGACCATTAAGATGGTGAAACTCTATTAATGAACCCTATAGTAAGCTCACTTGTTGGAAATTACGGTTAGCGGAATTTGATTACGATATAGTTTATAAAAATGGGAAACAAAACTGTGTTGCGGATGCTCTATCCTGAATTCAGTTGAATGCGTTAGGAAATAACGACAGAAATTCTATGAAGGTTAACATCGATAAAAAGGAGAAACTGCAGGAACATATAGATGAAGTAATTAGGGAAATTGAACGATTGCAAGGTAGTGATGGTAAACTAGAAACAAATGAGCGAACTGAAAGCCCTATTGAAATATCGTCAGATTCAGAGAAAACACTAACTGCTTCCCCTATAAATCAACCAAGATCACCGTTTTCTTTACCCTCTCCAACTAGCAGCACAATATCAACATCTGAGGTACCACAGTTATCACACACGTTTACGGAACATTCTGCATTCGAGACGGATACCGTAGGTACACCCATTCTAGACGAAGCAATCGACACAAAACCGCTACAAATACTTGTACACACTTGGTATAGAGATGAGACGATAGTTAAAGACATATCGAGACCAAAGCAAAAGGTATTAGAGGTACACCTACCTTTAAATAGACCTGATTTGGTGAGACAATTTTTAAAGGAATACATTAAGCCCAAAATAAAGCATTTCATTTATTATGAACACGACACACATCGTAAACAGTTTGCAGAAGCAACTGTTTCCTTATTCAAAAGGGATTTCGTTAACATCTTTGAATGCAAACGAAGAATAGTTTACGTAGAAAACGAGGACGAACAACGAGAACTAGTACTAAAATATGACATAGGGAAGACATGTCAACGTGGTGTAAAGGAGACGTTAATGCATCTTAAACGCACATACTTTTGGAATAATATGGATGTAATTGTAGCAACTGTCATAAATTCCTGCTTAGCCCGCAAAACTATGAAATACGTCGTAAACCCATAAAACCAAAATTGCAACTCACACAGACACAAAACCGACCGTTTCAGGAAAGTAGCATTTGGCCATACCGACCTGACAAGTACCTTCGACGTCGAATTTAACAAAGACTATACGCAACATTTATTACAGGATCACAAAAAATGAACAAAATACTTATACGAGTATCTGACTGATAAAATCATAGGTAAAAAGGAAAACAGTAGG
Source organism: Antheraea mylitta (assembly GCA_014332785.1). Taxonomy (NCBI): domain Eukaryota; kingdom Metazoa; phylum Arthropoda; class Insecta; order Lepidoptera; family Saturniidae; genus Antheraea; species Antheraea mylitta. The sequence goes on along the minus strand of JACEII010000039.1, from coordinate 141,451 downwards.
GTTAAACGTGGAGGCGAACAAGATTTTAACCACAAGGAAGAAGATAAAGTGTTTATGAAAGGTGTGAATGCAAGGAGAAGTAAAGATAAAGCACATTACATAAAGGCGGAAGTTACAGGTGACGTAATTAGGAATATAGTGCCCGTTAGGGTCCATGGTCGTATCACTAAGGCCCCTATTAAGGATATAAAACGCCCTTCGCAGGTTCGTCGTGTCCCTGATGCTGATAACCAACAGCCGGGTCCTTCTACTTCAACCGGTTAATAATAACCCAGGATTGCTTCCTGTCAAAGAAGGGCAAGCTCTTATTAGAAATGATAAGTGGAGTATTGTTAAGATTTTAGATTTAAGTTTAATCCGTGAGGACTTAGAAGCTAATGTAAATCGATACGCTAGCCTAAACGCACACATGCTACCTTATTTCAAAACTAAATCATTACCTTCGGATATTAGTCATTTAAAAATACAGACAGACTTTATCAAAAATATTACATTACAAAAATTAAACCAAATATTACCACTACAAAAACAAACGTGGAATTCTAAATCCTATTGGTTCTCTGGTTAAATTAATTACAGGAAATTTAGACAACGACGACGCAACAAAATTTGATATGTTGATAAACGAAGTAAAATCGAAACAAAATGGGACGAATAAAATGATGACAGTAGTCGCTGAAATGATGGAATCAGTTGTAAAAAATCTCAACGTAACCAAAAATAATTTCCTCCAGCTAGACAGAGCAATTTGGGAAATTAAAATACAAATTAATGACACAAAGTTCTATCAATATGTCCCTAAAGCCTCTAATATGTATAATCTATTTTTGCATAACTTCCAAACTTTATATATAACACTGGACGAGATTGAAACGGCTATATCACTCAGTAAATTAGGATCATTACATAAATCAATTATTGACACTAACGAATTATTATCATTATTAAAAACTATAGAATTGAAGAATAGGCTCGCCTTCCCTGCCAAAGCAGAAAACATTCTGAAATTAGAGAAATGTATAGAATTAAAGGCTTACGCAAAGGGAAATCAAATAACGTTTATCCGGGATATACCTCTCGTTGAACCCAATAAGTATACTCATTACAAACTTTTTCCCTTACCTATTACTAATCCTTTAAACCAGACTACCCTTATATTACCTAAGTATCCTTAGCTTTTGATGAAAGGGTCGGAAACGGTATCGCTCCTTAACCCATGCCAAGAGATCGACGAATACCTATTCTTATGTGAAGAAAACCACTCACCTCTATTAATTAAAGATGTCTGCGTGACCAGTCTAATGAACTTCGGTACCAATACAAGTTACTGCCCACCAATATCGGTACAGTTCAATGAAGTTAAAATTGAGAAAATACAAACCAACCGATGGATACTCTATACTAGATCTACCTTTCTGCTCACCAAACAGTGTAAGGACGACATCACCCATTACCATATCCAAGGAACTTATATAATTATTGCTGATGATAACTGTGAATCTAGAATCAAAGGAGTTATATTGAGGAAACATCAAAAGCTCATAAGAACATTATCTTCACCGGCTCTACCTATCATAAATCTGCCTGAAGTTCCACTGAACCCGATGACATCACCACTCAACATAAAACCTGTAAACCTAGACGAATTGGATCTAACGGATCTCCTAAGTTTATCCCATGTGTTAACGAGAAATGTGAGTGTCGAAAATAAAGAAAGTGAAAGTGCTATTAAATTTCAAGATATAAGTATCGGTACATTGGTTCTCTATGTGCTCTTAGCTAGAAATATTATAATAATTTTTATGAAGTATATGTGTAAAAATGATACAATGTGTCGAAACTATTGGTCTAGAAAAAGCTCGCCCAATAGTTCCGAAACTACGGGGGGAGGAATTATGTAGCCCGGTATAAGGCAGGAGGCGATAGCCATACGCGTCTAAACTAAGATAAGAAATTGCTACGTCGTATAACTGGGTGGTCGTCCGGTCTGCATAAACACCCAATGAAATTATGTATTTAGTTTTTTAAGTTAGTCTTGTAACAAATCTCTTTTGTATCGGACAAATTAAATTGTGCTTTTTAAAAAGCTCTTTCGAATATACCGAGTTTTGACTAGGTAGTGCATAAACATAGCTATACACAAATAAAAATCAATAAATAATAAAATAAATATGCTCATATACATACAAAAATAAACATGATACACACTGTAAAATCATGAACACACTGCCTCCTGTTTCTCAAATAAATAGCGTTGTAGTTGGATTCAAAAGTTATTGATCGTTTCAATATCTAGAAGTCGACGCGATAATAGATGAATATTATTTACAGTATATGTAAATATATGTACAGTATATGTAAATAATAATTTTAGTATCGAAATGACTGTACATAAACAAAAAAAACCTTATACATCTAGTATCGGCACCTAAAATGTAGAATTAAAATCAACTTTATCATTCGGGAAGGCAACAAACCGTGTGTACGAACGACTCCTCAAGTTTTCCGGGTCTCTCACACCTGCTACTTTCCCACAAATTGTAACCGGTCTCAACTCGCAAGTCGTCTGTCCCCGCCGCCGTAACTTGGCCTTATTCTCTTCATAATTAATTCTTCATTCGAAACAACTTCGACTTGGACAGAAGCGGGCCGAGTAAGCACTTAAATAGTCTAAATTGTGCCGGAGACGCGCCCATTTTTAATTAGTTCAAAAGAGCTCTTTAATTTTTAATGACCATGTTTGAAGTTTCACTGTTAATTAAAGTTGTAATCAGACCGAGAAGCATGTGGATTGCAATTGCAACGTCTAATTTAAATGGAAGTTTTCTTTCGACTAACTGCTATATAATTGCCAAAACTTATACTAATTAATACTACAATAATTTTCTAATAGACCTATTTTTCACCTATTAGTCTTGCTAGAGTTTACCTTTAAACAAAATTCAAGTGTACCTTTTAGTTTGGCTTCGAAGATAATCTATAAATTAGTTATCGGAGTCTTTATCGTGGTAGTTTTTGACGTTCAAAAGCGCCTTATTACGGCCTAACCTGAATACAGTATTTTTGATTTTCGATTTTTTTTTTATAACGCAAACAGGCTAGTGCTATTTCACCAAGCCCATAGATGTACTCGTGTGACGATAGAGATGGTTCTCTTGTATAAGTTCTATGCTTACTGTACTTCTCAGGGAAATTGCGAGTATATCTTGTAAAATTTGCAACCAATATAGATTAAGTACGATATTTCTTTACTTACTAATTTACTGTTATTAAAACTGCTGCCCGCAACTTTACTTACGTTACTACATCACGGGAACTAGGACTTTTATTCCCATTGGTTGTGCGCTTCCTTTTATTTTCGAATTCTAATGACTAAGGAGTGTAAATCAAGTAACCCAAATAACAATTTTATCGATTTGAAGCTATCACTGTAGGATTTTGCCATACCGGAAAGAATGAAGTAGGATTTTTTATACTTAATTTACTCTTTACTACCTATGGAAAATCAAATGGAATTTTGTCAAAGATGGATTAAGTTCTTTATCCAAATCGGTTCAGTTATTATACAGAATAAGGAGAACAAACAACAGATATTTCAATTTTATTTATCTATATAGATTAAGATGATCGTAAATTACTTGATGCCAAACTTAATAAGGTGACGGTCAGTTTTTTTTATGTACAATTGATTGCTTTAATAAAATTTATAGCCGATTTCGTTTGTCGAATCAGTTCCTTGTGTTTCGCGAGTGATACCGGCGACATTTCGTGTTTGTCGCACTGTAGTCTGTATCCGAGTTAAAGTTCGTTACGTCCGGATGACAGATGGTGATCCCATTTTGAGTGGACTATGTATTCGTAAGTTGAAATGGAAAACGGGTTTGTGTTGGCTTTTGATACATTTCTTTTTCATCTTGTTTATTTTCAAATTACTTTTAGTTTAGACTTTCTGTTCACACACATACATGTTATGACGGCCATCATATTTTTTTAAGATTCTGTTCTCTTTTTATATTCCAATAGCAGATTCGTCTAATTAATAAAATCCTTTCTTTTTAGGTTTAATGTAATTCTTTGATTTCAATAAATATGATTAGCTCTAGATTAAAATGTACAGACGTAAAATTAAAACAATACACAAGGTTTAAGCAATTATAACTCTGGGGAAGCATGCTTAGACACCGCTGCGATCTTCGATTCCAATCTTCGCAATGAGTCAAAGTTTTCAATATAAGCAAACATCATGATTAAATGGTGGCATGGTAGTAGATCTTTTTCTAATAACCGTCTGGCTAACTACCAATCTCCAGTGAAAAATTCGTGGCCAAGCTCACATAGCTGCGTTCAAGCAAGTAACGTAGGTACCAGTATCCCCACTATAGCAGGCCCCCGTGGTGGAGCCGCATTGTGCCCTGCGACTCCCACAGTTCGTCGAGAGAGGGGGGGGTTAACACCCGCCCCTCCCTGAGGGTTCTTCCACCTTGACCCCTCAGGCCGCTGAAGGGGCCCCTTATGAGAGGCCGACACCTGCCGGGTGAGCAGAGGTAGTGCCGTAGGGAGTTCCTGCTCCCCGGCCAACAGGTGTAAGGAGGCACCATGGGGTTTTAGTTCGTGCAAGTCGGACATACCCCACCCTAGCTGCCCGGCTAGGGTGGGCATCCGAAGGGATTTCCCCATGTAAAAAAAAAGGTATCAGTATCCCTATAAATTGAGCGTATTCCCATCTTATTGACTAGTGAGCTGATAATCAGACTTTAGCATAAGCTATAATGATAATAATATGGAAAAAACACAATAATGGAATATTCTCTCGCTTTTTATAATCATTGATGTCAATAATCACATCGTTTCGCTTCACGTACATAATACAGCCGATCCCACAATCAGCATCAACGCATCTACCGTGTAGCATTACGCATATTAATTAGGCAATTTCAATGGCTCTAATTATCCCTGACAGTGATAGAGTTACACTAAGCATTCAGCATTATATGAGAAATTTGTAAATACTCTTGATTTTATATGAAAGCGGCGCTCTGTGGCTTAATTTTAAATGTGAAAATATAAACTGGTTAACATCCACGTTACCTAATGGACAGCTTCATAATTTTTTATTGAAATCTATCATCATGTAACCGAAATGAATGCTATTAATACGTAAAGCTTGTTATCATTGGTTTCGATATGGCTTGTTAAAATCTAAAATTCACATCTACATTTACGTGAAACCTCAATCCTTTAAAATAACTATTTGTACAGCTTTATCTAAGTCCGTTCTTTTTATTTCATAGCAGGCAAACGAACATGCGAGTCACTTGGTGTTAAATGATCACCGCCTTCCATACACTATAGCAACAGCAAGGGAATTACTAGTACGTTGCCAGACTGTATTTGGGGGTTGGGGTAAGGGTGGAGAGAGAGGAAGGGGAGGGTCAGGGGGGGCAGAAGAGGGAAGGTGGGCCTCCGGCGCTCTAACTGACCGAACGAAACGCAACAATGAAAGCATTGTTACTTCACGGTGGTTTTTTGTGAGAAGGTAGTGCTATCCCCGGACAAACCGACTCATTCATTTAGCACCTAAAAAAAAAATTGGCTACTACCAACTTTAATTTAAAAATCTATTGTTAACCATTTGTTTATTTATCCCGACAACTACACTTGAGATCCTGTTTCCTCTAGATCTAGCGTATTCAAATCGTAGTAAAACTATTTTGATTCTGATATGCAAAAACCTATAATGCATTAAAAAAAAAACTCAAATGCATAATAATCCTTATATACACGTATACACTTTAAAATACAATTAATTTTATTATTTTCTTATTAATCTTCTACTGCTCAAATCAAAGTAACTAACTAACAACTAAACCTTAACTAACCTACGTATTGTAAAAGGTAACGTCTCTTTATGATGTCCATTAATATGTTTATAGCTCTTAAACTACGCACCAATTTACACGGATCCTTGTTAAACCATATATGTCTGCTCTAGTAAGGTGGTAGTATATATTCTGCTATACTCACATTATAACAAACCGAACAAATAATATAACCAATATAATGTAAAAGTTGTTTAAAATAGAAAATACTAAATGATGACGCTAAATCACTTAATTGTAATTAAATAACATTATTTCGTCATACAATTTTACATTTACGGTCGTAAGGAAGATAGATCGATTAATGTACATGTATGTCGAACTGTACTAAGGTCTGGCACTAGCATATTTGGGCTATTTTACGTGAAACTAGACATACTCAGTGAAACTGCTGAGTAAAAAATCGATCTACCTCCTTAACCAATTCTGTGCCTATACTATATTTTATGTGTATTTTAAGCTACGTTGTGATGAAAAAAATAAGAAAAAAATATATGTCAAGTTACTATAATTTTGTTTTGAAAAATTTACTTTGGTTTTGAACATTACAAAAAAGATTTTTTCAAGTTTTATTTTATTTTCAAAAAGAGCAATTATTCTTGTATATAAATCGCTGCGTTTAATATTTTATTGTAAATTTGTTCAATTCGAAAAACTACTTCTAAAAAATCTGAATTTCAGATGTGACTGTTCTTTACCTTTTTTTCGCTGTCCGCTTCACGTGAAATGCCCCTACATTTAATTTAGACAAACGGTTTAAGAGATAAATATTCTGTACAAAAAAGCCTGCAATTGTTATTAACATGTAAAAAACCAGGTAATATTTAAATGGTCTTATCGAAAGAAAACAGCTTTACGATAGTTTCGTACATTTTTTTTGGAACTTACTACCCTATTCGCCTTCCAAGGCATTTAGATTCAACGGACTACAACTAGTTAACTTCATATAACACACAGTCAGATCTTTAACTCGAATCAATGATTCCAACAACTGTACAATGTTAAATAATGAACTAGCCATCGTTATTTTTGAAATTACAGTTTTGTTTGGAAAACCTCAATTTCGCATACTAGTATTAGTAGTGAAAAAGGTGATTTAAAATACTTAAACTCTTTGAAGGTTACTAGTATAAACGTTAAAAAAATATAGTTCTGTCTCATATTAGTTACTTAATACGTCTACGCTAGTGTCACATATTCGTCTGCTTTGAAATAATTACGTAATATAAAATATATTCAACATTTTTCCATTTAATTACCAGGGTATAATGCGGCCACAATTTTACCCGTTTAAAAGCCAAAACAAAACAGCCAATGGTAACAAACATTGTACGTCTGAGGACGACAAAGCATACGACACAATAACTACGACACAATGAGTACTGGATGCACCCCGCAAACACAGCTAGCTCCCTGCGCTCCGCTCTGTCACTGTCAGACCTAATTAACGCCGCCATTCAGATTGGCTGATTATTATGCGCATTGTTTCCTTGCATATCGCACGCCAATCCGCTACGTACATTATACGGATAAAATAAATTTCTGATAATATTTATTACATTTTAATAATTTTAACAATAAAAGCTGTTATATATTTTGTAACATTATATTATTCGAGAAAAATATTAATTATTCCAAATTGTCATTTCGTAGTTAGTTAGGTTTTATAATTAATTGATTTATGGTAACCATTACCTTTGAATTAAAAAAAGATTTTATTCAGTTATTTTTTTTATATTTACTTAAACTATATAAGGAGGTCAGATATAAGACAAATTGAGTAAAACGAGATTTTGTATTTGGTTGTATTTGCATATAAAATCCGGAAAGCTGTGTGACGTTGTTAATATTAATAAAGGCCTAAAAAATGTTCCAGAATATTCAACTATTAAATAAAACCTACTTTCTATACATTACATTATATAAGTGGTCCATTGCTAATAAAACGATGCCTTAACACGTGAGCGATAACTAGCGCGAATGGTTTCCGCTTTTCTTCGCAGTCCAACCCATCCTAACCTATCGTGTCGTCGTTATTAACCGTTATTTTAATATTATGGTAAGAACAAGAAATACATGTCATTCCAAAAACCGTTACAAAAAAGTAGCCGTATATCTACGATAGTAGAATATAAAAATAGAATTTAAAACTTATTAAATAGTAATTGTATACGTACACTGTAAAGGCCAAAAAAATAAGGCCAATAGCGTAAACAGTTCGAAAAAACAAAACTTCATATTATAGAATTGATATATACAAAGCATCATAATATTATTTTTAATAAAAATGTAATTATTGAAAGGATGCACTCCTTGTCAGATAGTAGGCGTGGTCGATGACGACTGGATCCGAGTATATACGATTTAGTGCCTCACCGACCCGAGCGCGCTTGATGTCGAGTGGAGCCGTGTAAGCCCGATGCAGCCTCATCGAAACTAACGTGACGGCTTACTTTCGTTCACTGTTTAATGCCGTTAGAAACGTTGTCACTTTAAAAGTTATATCATAAATACGTTTTAATAACGTACTTCCGTCAGAAAATGCGATAAATTTGGAATACACAATAAACTTGACTACACTAACCGTCCAAAGAAAAAAAAATGTTAATTTTGTCAAAATGAAAGTTTTAATAACTAGAGCATAACATCGCCCTAACTGAAGTACCGAGAAATACGTTCGACGTAAATTACCACTTTTTGTTGATAAATGTTCCCGTTCATCCACAGGCTGCTGTTTATGTCGCCATTAACTTGAAATACTTAGTTATTAATGAGTTATTTATTTCAATAATAATAAAATAACGATATATTTGGTCCTTGTATATGTCTGAGACTGATAAATTGTAACCCAGCTTCACTGCATCATTGTGAAAGTTGCCATCAGAACATCCTCTCGCGCGCCCCGTTGGGGGCGTGCGGGGGCGTCAGCATCAGGGTGTCCCATCTCGCTGAGGCTTCACTCGCCTCCCGTGACTACGGGAGGGTCTTCTGGTCCCGAGGCTAAGCTTGATTAGCTTGCCTCTATGGTCGTTTGTCGTTTCCCAGTTCTGCAGCGTGGTGCAGGGTGCGTGTGGTTATCTGAGTTCCTCTATCTGCTGGTCGATTTCCCTGAGCCTGTAGCAGTACTCCAGGTCTCTTGCTCTCTGGGCTTCATGGTCTGTGGCATCGTCCGTCTGTCGTGTGGCCTCCATGAGTAACTCGATCTGGCGAGTCCGGAGTTCGTGCATCTTGTGCTGTGACTCCTCGGACAGCGAGTGCGATGTTGCTTGATCCGGCGTATCTGATTTTTGCGGCTGCTCCGATATGGTAGCGAGTGTGGCTTCTGGCTGTTTTTTGTGTTGGCGTCTTCTGGGCCTCGGCTTCTTATTTGTCTCGCCTCTTGGAGGGGGCTTGTTCGCGGGGGCCATTAGTGACGCCTCCGCATATTCGACGGTTGTCTCTGCGTGCGGTCTGACTTCTGTTCTGCGCCCGAGTCCTCTTGTCCGGGGCGCGGTGCCTGCCCGGCGGTTTCTCAGCTCCCGTTGAAAAACGGGGCAGCGCATCTTGTTATTGGCCGTGTGGGCGCCCCCGCATTTAGCACAGGTCGCCGGCTCGTCCTTGGGGCGGTCGCATTGGCAGACGGGGTGTGACCCCCCGCACCGCACGCAGGCGATCTTCCGGTGGCAATGTTGAGAGGAGTGCCGGAATTGTTGACAGCGAAAACACTGTGCGAGCCGGCGCTCCCCCCTCCAGGCTTCTATTGTTACAGGCAGGCTAGCTATCTTCGAGATTTCATATATTGCGGGAAAAAGTCCGGTCGTTCGTTTCAGGACGACGAAGAAAATGCACCCATTTCTGCCTCGTCGCCCGTTAATCTGGCGGGCGTATTCAGGGTCGAAGCCCTTCTGGCGGAGGGCCTCGAGTATTACTTGGGCATCTGTGCCGCTTGGAAGGCCGCGAATGGCGACTTTGAGGCCATGTAGTGCGGGGGGGAGTAGGTGAACCACTCCAGTCCCTCTTGCTTCTCCAGGAAATCGATTGTCACACGGTATTCTTCTGGGTCTTGGGGTATAAATCGGACCCCCTCCCCGTAGACGCGAACATTGGGACCGCGTCCCAACTTCTCCTCCAGCCGTGGGAGCTGCACTGCCCAGTCGGGGAGGCGCTCGACCACGATCGGCGAGAATCGCGTGCCTTTTGTGTCAGGTGAGGCGGGGGACGAGGTGGGAAACGCGGACGCGGTAGCAGCACTGTCGACCGGTCGCTGCACATTAGGGTTCCGTAGGCGCGAGTCCGGTATTGATGACGAGTTGCGCGCAGGTGGCGCTGCGATCGCCGCGTACGAGTTTTGCGCGCGGGCGACACTTCGCGGCGGAGTGGAGGCGGGTGCTGAGGCGCGCACCTGCTTCGCTTGGTTTTCGAATGTATCGCGCGGCGGAGCGGGCTGCGCGGGTCTTGGTTCTGATTTGCAGGTTCTCTTTGGTTGATGCTCGGCATCTGGTGATGTTGGTGTTGTCGCGCGAGTGATCGCGGGCCCGGCTTCGGGTTCGCTGCGCTTTTGGCGCAGCGCTTGACCGAGCGAGCTTGACGGCGCGTCCGAAATCGCGGGTGTCGCGAATGAGCCGCGGCCTGCGCACGCGAGCGCTGCCACGTCTTCCGCGGAGGGTTGGAGGGCCTCTGCTGCTGCCTCCTGGATGCGCAGGAACAGTGCCATCCAGCGTAGCATCTCCTCCGACAGAGTCTCAGCTAAAATTAGCTGGGCGAGAGCGATGACGTCACTCTCGTATGCTACCGCGGGAGGAGAAGCCTCGCGGGGCGGCGACGGTTGCCGTGGGTTTGGAGACTGTTGACGAGGTGCAGTCTCGCTGGTGCTGGGTCCGGTGGGCGTAGCGGTGGTTATCGTTGAGGAAGCGGCGGAGTCCGTAGGCTGGCTAGGGGTTGTTGGTTGGCGATCGGGAGGGCCCTTAGGAGGACCTTTTGCAGGTCGTCGTCTCGACTGAGCCGACGAGGAAGCGCGGGGACGCATCGTCGCATAGGCCGGAGCGGAGCGGAATCACAAATACGACCTCGCACGCGTGACGACGGAGCCGTCTTGTGAAAGTTGGTACACCTAAGTACTTTATAAAGGAGGTTTTATGTTATTTTACTAAAATTACCAGCGGCTAGTGGCACTAGGTGGCGCTGTGATACATTATCTTCTGTACAACGAGAGCCATATAAAATTAAATCTAATTAAAATTACAGAAATTTGATCGAAATCTATCCAGTAATTTTTGCGTGATGGGCGCTCTAAAGCAAACCCAAAATGTTTTATGCTCATAAAATAGCTACAAAAATATGTATTTTCCATAAAACAGTATAAAACTTAACGTCAAAACTAAGATACAAAGTGTATCTATACGACATAGATCAAAGTACTTATCTGATTTTATTTATACTAACGTACAGTTCAAACATTACTTAAATGGCAGATTTCTATCAAATATAGGATGTATGCTTGTGTTTAATTATCGATTTTGTATTGTGATGACATAAGAATTCGTTCTAATAATATGCATACTTTGTATGTATATGTATTTTGACTTGCTCTCACATAACTACGTTAATTATATCACCAGAGGATTTACAACTCTGCTGATTGTACATATAGGTAGTGCAGACCCAGGTACGAATCCATTCGATCGCCATACTCGGACTAATCGGATTACCGTGCGCGCACCATTACTCTAAATATCAACTACAAAGCTATATTGTTCTTTTTTAAATATCATACGTACATTGTAAAATATGTAACTTTTATACCGACATGATTTTACTAATTTTTTTATCAAAATCTTCTTATAATAAACATATATATATATGTATATATACTAGCTAACCCGGGCAACTTCGTCTGTGTGAAATCGGTTACGTACCGATTCCGATTATATTTCCAAGCTCGAAAAATCTTTAAAAACCTAGAACCTGATTACAGCGACTGCCACCGTTTCCAATTGTGAAACAAAACAATTCAGAGACTCACTCAAACACATACCTAGTTGATTTGAGGCGGACGTAGCGCCATCTATCATTCCGCAACAAATAATTTTGTTCTGTTTAAAATATAAACGACCGTTAAACTGTTTAGATATAGTTCTTGCAAAAATATGAAAATCACAGTTAAAAAATGGGGGCGCGGGGTAGGAATCTGGAAATTTGGGGTTATAGGCATTTTTTTTAAAAATGAAGAAAAAATAGAATAAAAATTTGAAAAACAAAAATCTGGATAGCGATACCTGCGGTATGAAATCTACTTTACGACCTATTCTAATACTTAGCAAATGTATATAAAAAAAAATCATAAGTATCGGTTGAGCCGTGTTGGAGGCATTCGAACACAAACACTGTGCCACGAGATTTTTATATCATAGTTATATCTAGACAGTAGAATAGGTATGCATGTTTATAAAAACTAGAATAAACTTATTATTACAGAATAAACAATTTTGACATTACGCTGTTAATATAGTCAACATAGGTTGATCTCCAGAATAGAATTATAATCGGCCGCTCCGTGGCTTGCTTATAGATTAATTATAACGAGGGGTGGAAGTCTCTGTAATGCAATAAGAATTCGATTTGTGATACCGATATAGTTTAAAGGAAAGGTCATTTTTAGACTTTAAGTTTTATTGTGTGCGTGTTCTGTCCATCGCTGGGCCACCTCGCTGCCCTATATATAATTAGTAGTTATATATGCAAAGAATTATATATTACTCCAAGTATTGTCCAGTTTCTATCTAGTCTTCGATACTTTTTTTTTTTTAACGTGGGGAAATCCCTTATGGATACCCACCCTCTCGGGGGAGAGAGTGGGTTATGTCCGACTCGCACGGACTAAAACCCCACGGTGTACGTCTTCCGCTATAATTGGGGCGGCACGAGATCTCTATAGACTTCATCATGCCGCCCCAGCGGTTGGCCCAGCAGCAGGAGTGCCGCCGCCGGGCCTCGTCTTGTAAGGAGACGGCCGCGTACACACCGGCCGCCTCCTCCGTCCGCCGGACCCGTGCAATGGGAAGATGAGACCCCCGACTCATTTTCCCTGGTCCGGTTAAGGTGGGAGGTGGCGGTCAAACTGCCGCCTCCTCCTGCCTGCCCTTTGATGGCGGAGACGGCCACTGTGAGGGTCTTGCTCACGGACCCTCTCCGCCGCCTCCTTCTGCGAGACGACCTCCTCACAGAAGGAGGCAACAACACTCCACACATTCTCGCTGCCGAGCATGGCTTTGACGACGCTCGGTAGCGAGAGATCATCACCCACCGCCGCAGCCAAAATGCGGCGTCGCTCCTCCCACGCAGCACATTCGGAAAGTGTGTGCTGCGCGGTGTCCGGTTCAACGCCGCACTCATGGCATACGGCGGTCGGCTCCCTGCGTGCTATCCGATACAGGTACCAACCGAAGCACCCGTGCCCGGTCAGCACCTGCACCAGACGAAACGACAGGGAGCCCCATCGTCGATTGCACCATTCGGGTAGGACCGGGCGGACGGCGTCGATAGTATATCGACCGTACTGCGCGTCCGCCAGGTCCCACCCCCACCTCTCCATTCTCATCCCTCTCTCAATCACTCTTCTTTCCTCCAGTTCCCTGGGAGCTAGAGGCTCTCCCATCCGTTTCTTAACCGCCGTATATACGGCGGCAAGCACCTCCGCCTCCAACTCCCAAGGAAGGGAGCCAGCCAGCACCATGGCCGCCACCGCGGACACCGTCCGGTAAACCCGTATCACCCTCAACGCCACAGTACGTTGCGCGGCTCGCAACGCACGGATATCTAGTCTTCGATACTAAGCCAAGGAGGGCTAACCTTTAAGTTCGATGGTCAGAAGACATCCTTAACAATAGAATAGATTCAATAGTGAATAGTTTTTTTTTATTTATAAGTAACATGACTTCATTTTATTTTGTTATTTTCTTTGTTTTTATATAAAAAGATTAACAAGTATTTTTGTTTGCGTTATGTATTAAATAGCTTTGTTAATTATATAAAAATTTTTATAAAGTAATAACTTAATCCATTACATGAGTAAATTAAATGGCTTTTCTTTTTAATTTTTCACATGTAAACATGTTCTTATTACAGAAAAACTAATACTATATTTTAAAGGATATATCCATGTCATTATTATGTGAAAAAGAAAACGCTTGAAGTAAGAATGATCTTGAATATTTTCCTCTAGCCAAAATGTATATAGTTGGTGTATAGTAATGCGACCATGTTATAAAGTTGCGCGCAACGTCATTATTACTGAGGTCTTGGTCTACCACTTCAGCAAGCTAAAGATGTTGGATTGCGTATTAGTGTATGCATAGTATTATTTCGAATCTCATATCTATTGCTCCTCATTAATTTTTTTTTTTGTAATAAGTATATCTTCCTGATGAAAACTATTAAAATGTTCCCACCATATTATATATAATCTTTACCTGTGCCGATTTTTTTTATTCTAAAGGGCAGTAAACAGGCAGACGGCCCATCTCATGATAAACGGTTACCTTTATCTATAGACATCTGCAATACCAAAGGTATCGCTATTGCTGTCCGGCCTTAAAGAGTGTGGTTTCAACCCCTTTTTGAAGAGACCCATATCATAACTTTAGGGGAATACTGTACCGGATAACCTATTCCAGAATGTCAGCGTACGTATAATGAAGGTTCTGCAGAATCGCATGGTTGTGCATATTTTATTAAAGATTAAAGTATGTAGATGAGTCACCAGCCAGTGTCGGGAAGAATGACCTTAGGACGTCGATGAGTGTTCCATGTCAAAAAGTTCTTCAGAACATTCTGCATTTGTTGACAACTAATGTGGTGTATGTGTGTAAAGCGATGTGGAGTTGACAACTATAAATAAAGTTACGACATCGAAAATCTCTTTTGTCTCTCATGTTTTGCATTTCATTATTTTTATTTTATACAAAATTTATTACACAATTGTTATCTTAGATGCACTATGAAATTATTTCTGTATTTAATGTGTCGATTTTTTTCTAATAAGTTTTAGTCAACATTTATATATATTTTTAAAATATCACCGTCTCTTTGTGAATAATAACAATTAGCCAATTACGTTTTGAAACTCTTAAACCATTTAACATTATACAGTATCAATTTGTGAACTATACTTACAGCGATTCAAAATATTACCCCAATAATTAATGAGTAGGCACACAAAGACACGATTAATTATATCGAAGTATTATTCCTGTAAGCGACAATAACTTCAAACGTAAGTGAGATAAAATCGAAAACTCCTTGAACAATTTTGACAGACAGTAAAATCAGTCTGCGGTGTAAATCGTATATAAGTGCTCCTCTAAACATCGGGGTATTGTGGGTGAATACCTCGCTGTAATTATTATAAATAAATGTGCAAACTTTACGAACTTAGGCCATTTATTATACAGCTAGTAATAGAAGCTTCGAATGTTAATGGTGCGTGAATATTACGTTATTATTTTTTTTCCACATATCTTTCTAATGTAAGATATGATTTAATTCAAACCACTCTATCAGGAGTATGAAATCGATTATTCAGCGTGTACGTAGAACACATTCTGAGTCTCCGGCAAGGCGTGTTCATTTACATGTTAATAGCGCGCGTGTGGTTCCTGAGGAGTCGGGGTTTCGAGAACCTTCCGTTGATACTGCACACGGGTTTTGTTCGAGCACTCTTTGTTCACATATTGTTCGCCATAGAATTAATTTTCTATTTTTGTAGCATAGATTCGAAATATAAGGTTATAAATTATTTTCGTTCACAAAAATAAATAGATAAAAGAGAAGGTTTTAATTTCAAAACCGAAGTGAATGCGAACGTTACCTTTTTTTTTCAATGTTGACAACAATATCATTTCATGTTAAATAACAATTTTGTCTAATAGGGTAAAAACGCTGAGCCTAGAGTTAGCGTGTGGTTGACTGATGATGCTTTTAGTAATCACATCAAAAGATGTAAACTCAGTCATTACAGCAAGCATACAATGGTTCGGTAATATACCGAGATGCGGCTATAGAACTAAGAATGGGCATTTACTACTTCTCGCTCAGTTAGTTACAATTTTCAGGTAAAAGCTTACGGTAACCCATTAAGCCATAAATGTGGCTTCGTATCGTTTTAAAAATAACACCTTAAAATAAATATTTTTAAATAAGACATTTAATATTGCAAGGCTTTCACTATAGTTTAGAATACTATGCGCTTGGAAGTGAATTGAAATATGAAGCAAAAGATTATCTCTTTCTTCAATAATTATTAAAAACCCTTGTTAATTACTGTAAATGAATATTAACGTAAATTTAACCACACGAATCAATTCTAATTTTATTATGAGGTAAACAAGGATTTAGCATCCATAAACAATATAGTACTGTATTTATTAAACCTATATACAAAGTACAAATGTATTCAAAGGGTTTTAGATTTTAACTAGTTTTAATATTTATGGCTTTTATACAGGTACCTTTATGGTTTCTTAGTAGGTTTTTCTTCAAATACCAAGATTTCTTTACATAGTAGAAGATTTTTTTTTTATATCAAAGGAGGCAAACGAACTGGTGGGTCAGGTGATGTTAAGTGATCACCACCGTCCATAGACACTGGCGACATCAGGGACGTCGCAAGTGCGTTGCCAGCCTGTATATGGGAGAAAGGGGAGGGGAAGGAAAGGGAAAGAAGGAAAGAGGAAGGGACGTGGGCCTCCGGCTCTCTCACTGACCGAACGAAACACAACAATGCAAGCACTGTTATTTCACGCCGGTTATCTGTGAGAGGGGTGGTACTACCCCGGAGGAGCCGACCCATTCATGCTGAAACCAAAAATAACTTCAGCGGAGCTCTACCACCTACAAAATACTTACAGAACAGCCAGACTAAACGAAGCTTAGTAAAATTTCTATTCCTTAAAACAAGAACCCGTCTAATATCACTTAATCTATTGTGCGTTATTATATATTATAGCATTCAACCGATAGCCATGAAATTTTTATGTATAGATATCTGAACATTGAGACGTATAAAGGGTCGCATGTAACTCAAAAAAAAATCGGAAAAAATGTCGAAAAGTTTGTAATCTGTGCCTTCAACGAAATACCCCAAACGCGTTTATTAATTAAATGTAATTTGAGAACAGAAGCTCATAGGTAAACAAAACAATACCGATATCGAACATATATAAAACTCAATATGACACAAAATGGCAGATACATCCCTCTTTCTCTGGGTGACAGTATTAATTACAACAAATAATAACAAGCGCATGCGAAGCCGTAGGCAACTCTAATATTATTTTCTTTATATTATTGAAGAAAACATTCCAATTAGATAATATATCCACCGACTTTATTGTAAACAAACACATATTAAAAGAACCAGAAAATATAAAAAGTATACTTGTAATGGAATATATAAGCAATATATCGTTACTTTGTCACTTTTTACATAAAATACTATATTTTCTGAAATGTAATATATTTTTATAATTTAAAATCAAAGGTGCAAAAATATTAGTAACCATAGCCAAAGCGAAGCCCTTAAATTTATAACACAGCTATTCCAAATTATAAATGTATGTGTACTATATGCGGAAAAGTATCACTGCTTGTTTCACGTCTAATAGTGATTGATATCTTTGAATTACAAGTGATTACAGTAGTTCATGGAGGGACATAACTAAGTAGTGTGTTCGGAACTTGCGAGTTAGCCATGTCATTAGATGAGATTGCAATCAACGTCCAAACTTATACCGTGTTGTTGCAAAAAAGTTAAATACGTATTGAATACTTGTTTTAAAAAAGTTACATTTTAAATGCACCGCGCTCGCTGTATGTTCGCCATCTTGCTTTTTTATCTCTCTTTGGTTAGGTAAGGTTAGACTGGCGAAAAAAGGATAACACGAACTTGCCTCGAGCGAGCGCGGTGCATTTAATACGAAATCTTTTTAAAGCCAGTGTTTTATACATATTTACCTTTGTTGTAATAACACGGTTTAAGTTTCAAAACACATATGTAATCTCGATATTGTTGTTCCAAAACTAGTTAAAAAATATTTTGTAGTAAAATAGAATATTAGCATGATTAGGTATTTTTAATTTACAAATGACGCGCTTACCTCATGTAACAGAGAATATGTATTGATTATTAATATTATATAAGCCCGAATAAAATTCAAAACTGACAGTTTTACTTCAATATAAATATACTCATAAAAACCGAAAATACTCACACTGGGATAAATAAAGAATTCAGTAAAATAAACTTTTCACTTACTTATTCCGATTTTATCATAAAGAATCATCCGAAATATCATCTTACATTACGAGGGAAATATAAAAACTCCACAAATCGCCTTAGCATTTCTGATGGCGCCTAAAAAAATAACTTCACCTCTTTACCCGCGTAACGATAACAGAGATAGGTAGGTACCGTATAAATAAATACGGCTGTGCAGAAATACGTTTTGTGATAATAATTCACTTTTATTGTATCTTACACGCTCTTTACTATATTTATTACTGGGCTGCGTATTGTGGTACTACACCTGTATAAAATATTATGTAACAGTGTGCACATAATAGGTAATATTTTTCACACCAATTGTAGCGAACATTAATACCGGGCACGGGTATTTGCTCGAAATTATTATACGCCCACAAATTACTAAAGAGCTTTCCGAATGTACTATACGTACTGGGTCTACAGCTATGTATTTATTTTCGAGCTATTATAATTATAATCACTTCTTATGTTGTACATCTTTTTTCATGGAAAATATTAAGACAGTGCAGATATAATAAAGTTTACGAATTGAGATATTACATTTGTCAAATAACAAGAAAATTAAAGAGATTTTATTACGTTTTGAAAAAGATTTCATATGCGGTAAACGGTTTATGGAATTATCAAAGGCTTGTAGTAATACAAGTTTTTGTACGCGGCTTCACTCGCGTTAGTCAAATCAATTCAAATCAAAATATAATTTATTCAATTTAGGCCCTCAGAAGGCGCTTATGAACTTAAGAGCTACCAAGGTTTCGGATCTTTTTTCAAACTGACTACGCTATTGACCTAGCAAGGTATTAACAGCTTCACCGGATTACTAAAGCGAGCGCTAAGGCACACGACGATTTTTTTTTAACAACTAGCTCAAGAGTGCACCGCACACCTCGGTTTGGGCTGTTGCCTGATTAATGCAATTCGCGACCTTTGTGAGCTAAGCTATATATTCATACTTATATGAGTTGATGAAATATATATGTGTACCAAGCATACATACGTAATAACTCTTATATGTATTTTGTGTCGGATGCCGGTTCGGAAAACAACCCATTTATTGAGAAGAACCGGCAAGAAACTCGATCTAGCTTATCTCTTCATGTTATATATTTTTACAAAACATAAATACAGATAGGGGCCGCATTTTCAAACGTCAAAATCGTTCACATATTGATCCACCCTATGATAATCTTTAAATATTAGAACTCGCTTAACATAGTTCTTGAACTCGCTTTCCGACAAATCGGGAATGTGTTTTGGGACTTTGTTATAAGACGTAACACTATTACATAAAAAAAACTATTTTACTTTTTTTATTTTACTTATTTTACTACTTTTTACTTAGTGAGCACGGAATGGCCAATTTGATGCTGCTTCTAGTATTTAAACTATGTTGGTCTTTTAGTAGATTCAGCATATCTAATTATTGCGGACATACATTAAATGATCAGGAATATATTGGGTGGGCAGAGTTAAGATACCGAATTCCTGAAACTTACTTTTAATGTTTCGCGAGGCCCCATATTATAAATTGCTCGAACTACCCTTTTCTGTAATAGAAATGTGGGACAGCTTCAGCTGATGTTCTTCACAATAAAATACTATAAACGTTTAGCTATGGAAGAAAGCAAAGTGGACCAACCTAACATTGCCAATTAGCTGGCGAATCTTTCGAACTGCGAACATAGCAGAACTTAATCCTGCCGCCAATTTTTTTACCCATTGTAATTTCGAGTGACGGTATTGTCAACTAAGCTTACTAGATTCCTATCGATCTCAATTCTACTATGGATAATTGGAACTAGGCGAGGTAAATCTTATACATTTTATTTTGTCAGCTAGTGTAGCTATCATCTAAGCTTCGAGAACAGTAGTACACTATTCTGGATTATAGGTACCCTATCCTTTTCGGTGCTCCGAACAAAGTGTATGCAAAATTTTATAATAAAGGGCTTAGTAATTAAGTCGTAAAATCGTGACACATAAACAAACATACTTTCATATTTATAATATTAGCACGAACTGCTGTTAAAATTACTATATAGTTAACATAAACCAGAATTTTCAATTTTGATTGTACATCAAACAAACCATAATCATGTACTTTGAATGTGATATTTTCAAAAGAGACAACTATAAAATTACAAATACTAATCCTATTATTCTAGATAAAGGTAACTATAGATATATTGTATGTAGGATCGATATCTCGACATATCAGAATTACGCGTTGTAATAACCAGTTATGTGGAACAAGAAAATCAATACGGACCGGACATTACATTCCTAAGACACCTCACCAATATATCTCTGCTCGAACTACACTTATGGGCTCTCCATAAAGCATATTTACTTCATTTACAAAGCAGGACAATTATACACTTCTAAAATCCGTATTTCGTTAGAGTTAGAGTTAAAATTTGTATAAAACGTTAGCACATGTGACCGATAACGGTTAGAGCGATTGCACGGAAAGGGCATGTGCGTATGACAGTAGGTCGATTAGCGTACAAGACGTGGGTTCAAAGACCGGCTATAATTTAGTACAAGTAATGTGTCGGTTAAAGACGAAACACTGGTCGTGTCTGTACATCGATTTCAGTTAAACAATTATTACATACAATATTGACTATTATGACAAATTAGGAATCTTATTAACTATGCAGATAAGCGAAACTAAACTACCTATGGTTAAACTACAGTACTATTGTGCTAATATAGTGCGAACTATTGTCATATTCAACAATTAAATCAAAATTTGATAGCTACAAGATCTAGGGTTGCATCAATAATTCAATTAATTCTTAATTTATGTCCCTATAAACTAAAATACATCGAATACAATTTGAAGTCATCATTTTTAGTGAAATTTGTATCATTTGAAATATTTTGTACACAAGAAAGTAAATAACTCTTCAATGTTGTAGGTTAGAGATTTCGTACTATCCTATCAGACTCCAATAATTTTCTATGTGTTTTTAAGGATGTATGAGGTCAAAAATTATTGTAGTAGAATACGATTGTTTTATAATCTAGATTCTGAACTTTTCTCATAGATCGCTTCCACCAATTTAATCAGTTTTTTGGTAATTAACACATGAATTACACCACAACTTAATCACGATAGTGAACAGAACGTTACATTTAAGTAAAAATTCTTCAATATTTTTAAACCAATTATAATACATGCCTTTTATTAAGAAATTATTCTCTGCCCGCGACTTCGTTCGCGTGGAGTAAGGTACTTTAGTGTAACGCTAACTCGCAGTGGAAGCTCTTAAGGGAAAAAATCCCGATTTTTAAATATTCTGCATTGGTGCTCAGCACCCGTTGGTTTTAGCGTGATGATATATAGCCTATGACCATCCTCGATAAATGAGCTATATAACATATATAACATTGAAAAAAAAATTCAAATCAGACCAGTAGTTCCTAAGATTACCTACAACACCACAATGTCACAAACTCACAAACTCTACCTCTTTATAATATCAATATAGATAGATGTCACAAACTTGAGACTCAGCTGCTCAAATAAAATATATGGGAAACTTTTATTTAATCTTTATTTCAAATTTAAATGTAAAATTTCAAGAAACTACCGAATTCAATAAATCAATATTAACAGAAGAATGACAAAATAACCGTAGTCCGGTGAAGCTGTTAAGACCATGCTAGGTCAATAGCGTAGTCAGTTCGAAAAATAAAAAAGTCAAATAATAGAACACCATGTATGTGAACCGAAATTCACTTATCAACATAATATATAAAGAATTTTTGAATGAACTCATCAATCACAAATATTAATTAATAACCAAAAGATAAATCAGAAAAATAATCAAAAACGAAAAATAACTACGAATCTATAACACTTATATCTAATTTATAAAATCTATTAGCACTTTAGCACTTAGCAATTAGCACTTTCAAAGTTTATACAATCGCTATTAAAATTTAAGAACCTGGACGACCGAGCCTAGCACGGTTCTTCAAAAAACACGTTAAGCAAAGTAAACTGTTAGGTTTAAAAATACAAAAAGAAGATATTTCTTTTTCTGTCACTCGGATTCGAACTGGGGTTAGGCGGATTTTTGAAGCAGCCGATTTCTATCAAAGATATTTTTTTCCGGTAGTGGCGGTGAAATTTACCTTTATATTCTAGCTATATTTTGTCATTGCTTGAAATCTCAGATAAAAAAGTTTTCTATGAATGAAATCTAGCTAGATCGATTTATCGTTCCCAAGACCACCTACATACTAAAATAAATAATTCTTCACGAAAATAGCTAACGCCGTTTTCGAAATCTTGAATATATAACAATATAAAAATATACAAGAATTGCTCGTTTAAAGGTATTAGAAGATAAAAAAAAAACATTTGAACTTGCCTATCTAGATCGATAACAATAATACATTATAAAACATTAATCCAATTCAAATTTTTTTTTTTTTCGAAATGACTACGCTATTGACCCAGCAAGGTTTTAACAGCTTCACCGGACTACGCAATTCAAACATCTTTATCAAACAGTGTATTACTTACGTACCATCGCACAGAACACAATTACGTCAAGGGAAATCTATTAGGATTGTTTGTGACGTCGCAATATAGCCTACTGGGCGTCCATTTGTCAAACAATACTCTCGTAAACGTGCATTAATATTGTAGATGTACTGCTTGGCAATTAAATATGCCAAGAACATATATCTGAATGAATACCCATATAGAATCTAATTAATAACTTAATTTCATAAATTATGTTAATTAAAAATACGTGAGCATACTAAGTCGGTGTTGACAAATTTGACTATGTACCTCCAATTCTTAAAACTGTTGTTCCATAAAGAATAATATTATATAAGGCATCATATTATTTATATCTCACTGAGAAACAAAGTAGATCTGAATCTATCCAAATTATGTGACAATTTTGCAATATATTACCCATACGGTCCTCATTGATCTTTTTAGCCGCTCTAAATATAGCCGAAATTCGAGCTTGTGTATAATATAGTCAGGAACTCAATATAAAACAAAATTAAGATATTGCTATAGGAATCTAATATTGGCATTTATTTATCTTTAAATTGCCTCGATGTTACACGTATATATAGCTAAATTTACGTTCTTCGCATCTTTATTCAGAGTGGACAGACAGTTTGTCGACAACATATTCAGAAGAATACCAAATGAAGAAGATATTGCGCACAATTCGAACCTATTCGAACAAAATACAAATTACAACAAAACGACATCTTTAGGGCCAGCATTATAGATATAAGCATATTAGTCAAAACTTTATCAAGATTGCTTTCTTTATATGTAATCCGATGAAGCTGTTTAAGACCTTACTAGCCAATAGCGTAGTCAGTTCGAAAAAAAAAGCTTTCTTTATATCATCTTGCATAGAAAAATCATAAGTATTGCTACCTTAATAAACACAAATCGATTCGATTTCAAATACTTTAAACTTATTTTTTATGATTGAATTTGTGAAATGAATAGTAATTGTACATTTTCTGAATACCTTACGTTTGTATAATATCACAAAGAGGCAGGCAAAGGTATATCTAAAAACAATAATATAATGAGATCATTTATTTACATGTAAAATAATTAAAAAGTATCAAACAATATGTCAAAATTTAAAATGATACCTTATTTTGAGTACATTTTTATTATTCTTTGTTGCATAACCTTAAACAAGTATATTGTCGCGTGGCCATATTGGTGACAGCCAAAGGACATTTTCAAAAACTAGCTTGTCGGGTAGTATCGGTGTAGATTGCAAAGAATAACGAAATTTAATATCACTGTCATTTGTATTCTAATTGACTATATCAGCCGTATTTGATTTATTAAAAATACTAAGTATAATAATATCGAGACATAATTCTTAAACATATTGTTTATTGATATTTTCATGCATTTGGTATAAATATATATACATATTAGTGTGATATATGAGATATAGGAATAATGCTCATAACCACGTCACAAAGTAAAAACTTTTCAAATTGAAATGATAACAAGCATGGCTCCCGTTGCAGACGAGTTGTCTACATTGTCGTGAATTAGACGCATTAGACGACCGCTCCCCTAATACACTGTGACAATGCGTTTATCCTTGATTATACTACACATAGCCTACATCGCCTTTTTAAGAGTACACTTTATGACTACTACATTTAAGTTTACTTCTAGTTGTTAACTTACGGCTGTTATAACTTTATGTATATGCTGCGTCCGTGACTATTTGTAGCAAGAGATAACAGCACCAGCCGGTAGTAGGACCTGTTGATGATAAGCTCCGTCGTCGATAAGGCCTCGCTGATGGACTGGCCGTGGCAGAATTTTGGCGAATGCATATTTCATTAGTTGATTAAATAGTTCACGCTTTGAATTTGGCCGGGCATACATATGTATGGTAATACATATGCAGGGGGCTCGGGCACGACTGCCGCAGTACGTCGCGATATATACGACAAGTATTTGGTTTACTCGTGCGTCTTTCAGTTGTTACCGGTGTAAATTGAATACACTGTTTATGTTACATTTCTATTTTGCTTTGGTAAGTTAATTAAATTTTCCGTTAAAAGAAAAATAATTATTTCTTGACCTGCTTTTTTAGTTTTAATTGTTGATTCTAATAACTAAAAATTGGACATAAAGTTCTTGTTTATTGTCGCAATTTTTATGTTATAATCTCGCATCATTATCTCGGAACATTCTATGACTGTAACCGTGCGTACTATGAGCGGACCAATGTCGACATTGATAATACATATGTAGATACACTGATAACTTTTTTCCTCGATCTTACTACGCTATTTTACCTAGCAAGGTCTTAACAGCTTCACGAGACTAGTAAGGCGAGCGCATAAGGAACTCAGTCGGTTTTGTTTGACAAATAGCTCAAGGGTGCACGGCACACCTCGGCTTTGGCTGTTGCCTGATACGTGCAATTCGCGAACTATCTGAGCTAACCTAAACTTATTCATGTATATATATGAGCTGTTGAAACATATATGTGTGTATATATATATATATACCAAGCATACATACCTCAACAACTTTTATATACATTTCGTATCGGATAATTTTCTAAACTATTTCAGTTCGATAAGGGAAAGGAACAAAACCCTTCCACTTTCATGTGTAAGCGTGTAGGCGTGCACGTGTGTGGATGTGATATGTGTCATGTTGTCGCAGTGATGTAACATTTTGTGTCACTGTATCGCGCGAGCAGCGCACTCAAGGACTCCACACCGAGGGAACGGATCTAGGCTTGAGCCGCTGCCGAAATACACTGATATCGTCCTCTCAGAGTAGGTTTCTAATATGGTCCGATATTGCGAGCCAAGTCCTTTATATTTTTCTTCATTATTTTCGTGAGACATTATAGTGATATAGAATGTTAATGTTACTCAGTTTATTTATTTGCATTTAGAAGCTCACGTGTTATAATTATGCTTATTTTATTTTGTTTCTGCTTTAAGAAGAATAGAAGATAAATTTGAGGTCATCCCTCTGTTATAAAGCGAAGCCTTTAACCGTTAAAACCTTGAACTAAATTAAAGAATTTTTTCCATTTACAATAACTTATTAGAACTCATAAAAGCCAAGC
Source organism: Antheraea mylitta (assembly GCA_014332785.1). Taxonomy (NCBI): domain Eukaryota; kingdom Metazoa; phylum Arthropoda; class Insecta; order Lepidoptera; family Saturniidae; genus Antheraea; species Antheraea mylitta. Next base: position 115,649 of record JACEII010000039.1, on the reverse strand, counting down.
AATGTGAACTAATATTTGTTATATATTTATGTCCGAAAATTTAAAAAAAAACATGCGTGCCTGTTCTTCATTTAAATCCGTAGCATTTTTTAAATATATATATTACAATATGTTTCACGAGAACTTTTGGCCCTTCGCCACTAAAAAAGCACTAGACATAAAAGAAATTTAAAAGGGTAATTTGAATTCTTTTGTCTAAGTTAAATTCAGTGAACGATGCCGTTTTCTTCATAGTTGTTGAAGACTCTCATAACTTTTTTTGTATTATTCTTTTTAATATTTAATCTACTTTGATTCTTACTTGAAGAATTGGTGGTACTGTACTATCAAATTATCAGCCCGACTACTAATCAAGAAAATAGACTTTCAGGCCGTCAAATAACTCAGTTACTTTGAATAACGGACACCGGGATATCTCTATTTCATTAATACTTGTCCAACGCCAATCAATAAATCACGACAATCCCTTTTTTGAACAAATGCTAAACCGATAAACATTCATCTTCAATACACAATTGACTAAACGGCAGCGTTTCTAAAAAAAGAGTTCGGTCCCACTTGAGCGTACGATTGCTACATACCAACACCACTACTATGTTTTTTCGAAAACGAAACAAAAATCCAATAAACTAAAATTGTTAATTTTTTTTTCATAGGATGCAACCGAACAAGTGGATCACCTGATGTTTAGTTATCACCACCGTTCATAGTCATCTGCAATACCAGGAGAGTCGCAAGTGCGTTGCCAGCCTTTGTTGAGGGAAGGGGAAGAGGAGGAAACGCAACAATGCAAGCACTGTTACTTCAAGTCGGTTTTCTGTGAGTGGGTGGCACTACCCCAGGCGAACCGACCCATTCATGTTAAAGCTAGTAATAGCTTCAGCGTAGCTCTACCGCCTACAGTAGTATTAAGTGGTAGTATTAAAATAGCTAGTATGATTTTTTAATTTTCTATTCGAAGTAATATTCTTTACATACTATACAAGTATAAAATACTTAATGATAATTTAAACTTTATGGGTAAATATCAGAAACTGGTTTTGCTTTTTATTTTAATTCTGTCTATCTATACTAGAGTAATCAAGTGATTAAAAACAATTTGTTATAATGGAATTGTAATTATCATTACCAAGGCGATGCATGTCATAAACTTAAGTATATATTACTAACTTCCATTGAATTATTTTGCTAAAAAGTGGTAAAATGTATTTGTCTAAAAAAAATAAAGTATGTTATAACAGTCAGTCTCCGAAATTTAAATTAATTTAGTTTGAATGTATTTAAAAAAAATGTAAACAAAACATTTTATTACAAATTCAATATTCCCTCAAATATTACTCAGCTTATAATTTCCATTCCGATCAGAACATAAACACTCTATTAGACACATCCTTATGAGTCAGAATTTTTCATACGCTAATATCCTATGTGACAGACTACAGCAAAAATAACTAATACTTGTTCAAGAAACAATATACAAAGTAATGCCTTTTTATATCATAGGAGGCAAACGAACAAGTGGGTCACCTGATGCTAAATGATCACCAGCCTCTATAGACACTAGCAACACCAGGGGAGTCGCAAGTACATCGCCAGCCTGTGTTAGGGGGAGGGGAGAATAGGAAAGAGGGAGGAGAGGAGAAGATATGGAGGAGGGGGAGGGAAGGTGGTCTTCCGACGCTCTCACTGACCACACTGACTGAACGAAACGCAACAATGAAGGACTATTACTTCACGTCGGATTTTTATGAGAGGTTGATACTACCTTGGTCGAGCCGACCGATTCATGCTGAAACCAGTAATAGCTTCAGCTTGACTCTAACACCTACATCAACATATCAACAAAATAAATCGAGAAACAATAGTAACTCGCTGGTCGTCACAACCGCGTGTGCAATAGGTAAGCAATGAATAAACGAGCGGCCGAGTGCGACCGATAAAAATGATATATGTGCTCCGATGTGGACACCACACAACTACTACTTTATTTGTTACTTGAGCTTCGCAACATCGAGGAAAAATTTATAACATATGCTCTATATAACAGTTAAAATAATAAGTAAAGCAATCAATCTAAATTTAATTGCCGGCTACAATAAAAGTAAATAATGTTGTTTTAGTTAACTAACAAGATTCTTCCAGCGCACTAAACACAGATAGGTAATACTTACTGTATTATGACTTTAACTAACTATAACTACGACATTATTTTTAAATTTTATATATATTTCATTCTCAGGTATCATTGTCAATAACACTTCATTTTATTTAAACAACTTCCACGCTAAAGATGACGGCCTGTGTCATTTACTTAACAAACATACAATTACGGCCAACAATATATCCCGATTCTTGATAGGAAAATATAAGTAATTATCCTGTGCAGGGGTTGAACCCATGATACTCAATGCAGCAGTATCAGCGACACGACCGTTTACCACACCAGCCATACAGTCAAAAATTACAATATTAAATATTTAAAAACTGTTAAAATTAAAAGAAAAAGACAATGGGATGTAAAGGGTGTCAAGTAACATCTTAGGACTTGAGACACCCAAGCGAACCTCACCTGCACGTGGTGCACCCTGCTGATCAACGAACGAGGCAATGGCAAAAGCGGGGTGGTAGGGTTTTACAGTCCGACTGGGTCGCAACCACTATGTACCGGTGTATAAGTTTAAATCCGCTGTTTTTATACTAAGAAAAACACATTTTTTTTATACAAAGGAAAAATATATTTTATTCAAAATAATTTCCCTCGCTATTTATACATTTTTCCAGTCTTTTGGGCAATTTACGGATACCACGCCAAAAAAATTCATCTCTTTCGAGGAAAAAAAGTCATCTATCCATTTCCAAATGTCTTCGAAAAAATTAAAGTGCTGCTCAGCGAGCGCGTGACCCATTGATGAAAAAAGGTGGTAGTCGGAAGGGTCCAAGTCTGGTGAGTAAGCGAGATGGGGTAGCACCTCCCTTTTAAGTGAATTTAGGTAATTCCGGACCACTTCTAACGTGTGCGATTGTGCATTGTCGTGAAGGAAAATTGTCTTTTCGTGTTTTTGCTGATAATCAGACCGTTTTTCTCGCAGAGCACGATGCAATTTTATCAGTTGTTGATGGTAGCGATGAGCATTAACTGTTTCACTAGGTTTTGATAATTTGTAGTAGATCATACCCTTCTGGTCTCACCAAACACACAACATCGTCTTCCGTCCGAAGCGATTTGGTCTTATAAAAGATGTTGATGGTTGTCCGGGATCGACCCATGATCTTTTGCGTTTAGGATTTTCAAAATATATCCATTTTCCATCACCAGTCACAATACGATGCAAAAACGACTTCCTTCGATGTCTGGCGAGCAAGATTTCACATGTGTTTTGGCGTCGCTCCATCTGCCTATCGCTCAGATCATGCGGCACCCATTTTCCATTTTTTTAATCTTTCCCATGGCTTGTAGCCGCATGGAAATGGCTGGTTGAGTATGACCCAATCGCCTGGCAAGCACGTTTTGCGATTGTGTATCGTCTTCGTCCAAAAGAGCCTGCAGCTCGTCGTCCTCATCCTTCCTGGGCCGATTCTCTCGTTTTTTATCGGTCAGGCCAAAATTGTTTTTCTTAGACTTCCGAAACCAATCTCTATACGTAGTTTTCGATAAAGCACTATTACCATAGGCTTCTAAAAGTATTCGGTGCGCTTCGGAAGCAGAATTCTTTAAATTGAAGCAAAAAAGCAGAACTTCCCGCATATGCTCTTTTTTGGCAAAAAACTGGTCATAATTAATGATTGAAAAATTAGCGTTACTATTTTTGAATTACTGACTATATGAAGTGAAAAGTGTTAATAGGTGGGGAGGGAACTCATTAAAAATAATTATTACGTAACTATATTAGCCTAATACGCTCACTAACACCATCTATAAGCGAACAGCGGATTTAAGCTTATACACCTATATGGCGAAAAAGCCCGTCATAGTGACTCGCTTCTGCGTGTCGCGTGTGATGTCCAAGGATACCGCCAAAACCCTTTCCTCCCTGGGAGGTTGCCTCCGCGGACAGCGACTTCAGGAGGCACAGGGCGTCCACTGTCGAACGCCCTGCCCGGAAGTCCAACAAATTTGGCCCCATTCCCTCCAGGTGCTGGACGACCCGGGAAGAGATGATCCTTTCCAATGCCTTCCCGGCGTCGTCCAGCAGGACGAGGGGCCGATACCCGGACGCGCAGTCCGGAGGGCGGCCCTCCTTTGCCATCAGGCAGAGCCGCCCCAGCTTCCAGGGCTTCGGAAACCGTCCAACCGCTAAACATCGGTCGAACAGCTCCCGAAGCCACCCCCCAAGATGGCCCAGCGCAATGCCGAGCACCCGGCCCGGAACCCCGTCAGGGCTGGGCGCTTTCCGCCGGTTAAGGAGGCGTTCGACAGCCCTCCCCATTTCCTCCTCCGTAATTGGGGGAGGACCGTCAGACACCTCCTCAGCTTCCTCCCGAGGTGGAGGCATGGGAGGAGCCGGTGGCAGCAGAGGGTCGGGGAATAATTCTCCCACGACCCTCGCCACCACCTCCGGCTGGAGAGTCTCCGTCACCGGGGGCGCCCAAGATCGCAACTTCTTACGTACGATCTGATACGGGCGCCCCCAAGGATCGCCCTCCACCGTTTGCAGCAGCTCCTCCCATGCCGCTTCCTTCGCCCGGCTGATGGCAGCCTGCAGGGTCTTCCTGCACTCGCTGTAGCTGCCATATAGCTGGGCCTTCTTCTCGGGGTCCCAATGACGCCATCGGCGGCTGCGCCCGAACAGCCGCCGGGCCGTGGAGCAGGCCGCCCGGACATCGGCGATTTCCGGCGACCACCAGTACACCGCCCGTTTATGTGGGCGGTGTACGCTCCGCGGCATTGAAGCGTCACAAACCTCCGTGAGGGCACCACGGAGGCGGGCTGCGGACGCGTCGACATCATCCTGCGGCGGGGGCATGGCCCACGCTTGGACAATGGCCGCCTCTTCCGCTAGTTCGCGGTTGAGGCGGCTCACCGCCCAACAGGGGAACTTCGCGCCCCTTCGGGGGCGGGAGCCAATCCCGGCTTGGGAGGTGGAGACCTCGAACCTGATATATCGACAGCCCCACTTCGGCTGCCCACTCCTCAACGGCCATGCCCCTCAGGTCCATGACTGCCCCTCCCCAGGTCCTCGATTTAGCGTTTAAATCGCTCATGAGGACCACGGGGAGCGGCAACAGCCGCCTGACAGCTCCCTGCAGGGAGCCGAGGAACGCCTCGAACTCCCACAGGGGCTTGTTAGGGGAGAAGTACACCCGGACAATGACGTACTCTCCTCAGACGGCTGCCACGAACCCGGCACCCCGAACATTGCACCTAGGCTTATTACGTTTGTGTTTATACTTTTGAATATTATAACAAACTTAACTTAGGTTATCTTTGTTGTTTATTGGTATTTAGTTGATATTATTATTTTATATGTTCTTTGTGACCATGAACTTTTATCTCTTAGAATACTGTAAGCCACTAATCTAACATCTGGTATATATGAGTGATAAACGACGAGTTTATACTATACAAAGTCCCGTAGTATAAAAACTCAACTATACGTTTACCCATTTTGGTACACTACTAGATCCAGAGAGACACTTATACATACTTACATACCTTAAGTCTAACGCGTAACAGAAAGATTTCTCTACCGTGCTGTTTCATTTCAAAAATCAAGTTCTGTATATGTCGCACGAAATTACTAAAAGCCAATTTTTCCAATACAACTTTAGGACGGAACACGAAATATAAAATAAGCAAAATTTTTCGTCCATTCCTCGAGTGTAATCGTTTATTTTTCGCCTAATGATCCTACGGTCTCGACCGCGACGGGCCGCTCTTCCTGCGAGATACCCCGCGGGTACCTACAGAAAGGTTAGCTTTTTCGGAGCTCGCATTAGGGAGGATAGTTACAAAGCGAAATAAAATATCACGCGCTGTTATATATACGCGTAGTATTTTCCCTTTGTCGTGAGATTACGTGAAAATTAATACAAATGTTAATGAGCTAGACACAAATGTATTACGTATGTGGATAGCGTAATAATATTTCAATTCATATTTAGTAATAGTTGCTTACTATTCTTATATCCTTTTACTATATAGGCCATAACATATAATTAATTAGGTACCTGGATGACCGAATGTAGCTCGGTTCTTTAAAAGCATTTTTAATTATAATAGACTGTTAGGTTTGCTTCACAAAATTAGCATTTTTTCACCAAAAAAAGATATCTCTTTTGCTGTCACTCGGATTCGAACTGAGATTAGACGGATTTTCGAAGCAGCCGATTTCCATATAATCTATTTTTGTTTCAACAGCGGCGGCGAAATTTACCTTTATATTTTAGCTATATTTTTCATAGCCTGAAAACTCAGATAAAAAGTTTTATATGAATGAAATCTAGCTAGATCGATTTATCGTCCTCGAAACCACCTACATACTTAGTTTACGGAAATCACTGACGCCGTTTCGAGATCCTGAATATATAAAAATATACAAGAATTGCTCGTTTAAAGGTATTAGGTATATATAATGTAACTAAGATTATCAAGAAGTAAATTTGAGTAAATTTCCTATTTCATATTAACAGATACTTTCGCAGTTATTTTACTTCCATTTCCTCTAAAACAGGATCTAAGCAATATTACGGTCAAATTACACGGACATAGCTCAATCATAAGAATCGTCCGTCATGTGGCAGTGAATGAGCTATGACAAATAAAAAGTAGCTATTGCCCCAACACAAAAAGTTCAAGTAGATGGCAGAACTACGCTGATGCTGTAACTGGTTTCAGCATGAATGGGTCGGTTCGTCCGAGGTAGTACTACCTCACCCACAGAAAACCGACGGTAAGTAACAGTGCTTGCATTTCGTTCTTCTGTCAGTGAGAACGCCGGAGGCCCACCTCCCGCCCTCTCCCTTTCCTCATTCCCCTTCCCCCTTCCCCTGCCTCACCAACACAGGCCGGCAACACACTTGCGACTCCTTTGGTGTTACTGGTGTCTATGGACCGTAGTGATCACTTAACATCAGGTGAACCACCTATTCGTCTGCCTCCTATGACATAAAAAGTAACAATTAAGTTTATGATTTCCTTGTAACTTTTACTCCTCTAACACGTATAATAACCATGACCAATAATGTTTTTGAAGTCACTTATGCTAAAGCTAAATTAGGCGCAGAAGGGCGTTTTTTTTTAAACTGACTACGCTATTTGCTTTATTTTTTTGGCCTTTACAGCTTCACCGGACTACTAAGGCGAGCGCTTAAGGTACTCAGTCGATTTTATTTTTGGTAATTAGCTCAAGGGTGCTCGGCACACCTCGGCTTGGCCGTTACCTAGAAAAAACCCGATCTATCCTAATTAAACTATGCTAAGCTATACATGTATCAATTTTTGGATCATACAATAAAAATTGCATGATACAAAAACACAACATGTAGGTACGGAAAGAGTCACAGAAGGGCGTACCAACAATAGTACTTAAAGCTATATTAACACGACAGATACCCGTTTTAAAACTGTTAAACTATTCAAAAAATAAGCAGATATTGAGAGAAAATAAAAGTTCTTGCAGTAAAAAATTTAAATAATTGTATACACATAAAAATACCAAATTCGCTGCGTTAAAAGAAAAGAAATAAAACACGTCTATTCATTCATGAATTTAAATCACCACTCTGAATATATTTACGAGTGCAAAATATACGTACTTGGATATTCAGAGATCACAATAAAGTATTGTGAGTACAAAAGGCGTCGTAAGTTTAGCTTATCGTCTTTCGTGGCCCGTTAGCCACAACCGTGCAATTGATTTTACTATTCCAACACTACCACTCCAGCGCTTTGCTGTATAGTCTCCGCCTTCTGCATATTATCATATTTTACCATGTCAATTACAGCTTCAGCTATATGCGTTTACGGTTCGAGCATACAATTACTCGTATTGTTGAAACGGGTTATTTTATATCATCTTTCATTTACAAATATACTTTATACATGATTTTTCTTATTAGCTTGATGTTCCAATATGAACTGCCATCTGTTTTAATATCTTTTATTCGCTGCACCTGTGTTTATGTATATCATTGAATATTGGAACGTGATTTTGTACCCTCTCTAAAACCGATAACCGAAGGACGATGACTACAATAATTTAATACATGCGATCCCTTAACTTTTTAAATTGATCAATTTAAAACGTATTTAAATGGTTACATATATATACATATATAATAATTAATCCGAGTTCCACGGTGATGCATTAGATGAATTGATTAGATTACGAAATAGTTCTTAGCACAACCTACTAATCTGTTATGACAACACATCCATTTTTTACAATCAAATTTTTATTGATAAGTTAATTCTTGTTTATTTTTTTTTATAAATCTTCACATCTTCGTATGATTAACACTCCATATTTAAAATTTATTTTTGTTTGTTATTGTATTTGTTATCGTATGTTTTTGGTTTTTTTTCTTCAAAGTACTATATTGTAATATAATTATATTATTTCCTATTTTGAATCTATAAATCATTTTTAATGAAATCCCGAATAGACTTTGCTGTGTTAAATAAGAAAGAAACTTTTAATGATATTACAGCCTACTGTGATTTGACCAGAATTGATATGCCGAATAACGATTTTTACAGTCGTATTTATACAGACATCAATACCATGGATTATTAAAACTCAATAAATGTAGAGAGCTTACTTGCTGCGACATTAATAAGACGTATTATTAAATTGAACGGTCGCAGTGTCATCACCCAGCTCGGGAATAGCGCTTGTCCTGTATCTTGTGACTTGGGGAATTATATATATACAAGTATATTTCTTTGATTATCATAATACTATTTACGCTTAACTTCGAATCAAGTGATCGCATAAATTTCCATGTAAAATTTAGTAGGATCTGTATTTTTTTTAAATATAAATATTAGTTAGGGTATAACTCATGAATACGAAAACGAATTATTGTTGTGATAAAATTCTTCCATTGATATATCAAATACAGTAAAGGTTGCAAATGACATAACGACCCACAATAACCAGAAACTATGAGGAAAACGATACGCGGCCTGTAAGTGTTCGAAAAATGGTAGAACTCACTAATATACAATACGAGAAAGTAAAGCGACTGTACGAACTCTTTATAAGAACGTTAATTATCCTGCATGTAACCCAATGACGTATGTTAAATCCAAACCTAAGCAGGATTTACATTTTTTATTTTTTATATAATATAGCAGACAAACGGACAGGCGGGTTACCTGATGTCAAGTGATCATCACCATCCATAGACACTAGCAACAACATGGAAGTTGCAAGTGCGTTGCCAGCCTGTGTTTAGAGTGATGGGGAAGGGGAGTAAGGAGAGAGGAGGGGGATGAGGGCCCTTCGGCGCTCACATTAACCGAACGAAACGCAACAATGCGAGCACTTTTTGTTGTGCTTCACGTCGGTTTCCTGTGAGAGGGTGGTGCTACCCCGGACGAGCCAACCCATTCATGCTGAAACCAATAATAGCTTCAGCGTGGCTCTACCACCTACAAAAACAACTATTCGTGCATTTCGGCAACTGCACCTCAGAGCCGGTTCCCTTTGGGTTTAGCGTGTTTACTTATACTAGGTCACATCGTCATTTTAAACCAGATGAAATTATGGTCAAATGCTCAACCTTACACAGTATAAAAAATAACTCACCCAATATTGCTTAAATTATTATTCATCATAACAGAGATAACAAATCTATCACAAAATGTACAGTGAACATCATATATTAACTACAGTTTTATTAGTATAGATATATCGAAAACTGTGAATCAACAAATGTTACAATGACCTATAATAAATGTCGACCTTTAGGAATACGAGGTGCGCGCCATAAGTGCTCCTGAAATGGTTGAACCGCTTAAAATATGACACGAGAAAGGAAAGGGAGCCAGCAAACTCTTTATGTAATCGCTAATGACTATGACGATGAGTTTGAACGAGTTTTTTTTATGTAATACGAGATTTTCGTATCTGTAAACATCAGTTATAACATCACAATAAATAGTTTAATCCTTCTATCAGCATTTTCTTTATGTCCTTCCTAATTTTTCTAAAAATATATCATCCAAAGCAGGTATAATGAATACAAAAAGATTGTATTGTGAATCATATTCATTATTCTCTTAAACAAAAAATAAAACTCAAAATATTTCTAATTTAAGAGAATCATATTTTCAAATATATCAAACCACAATTGAATTGAAACTCCATGAATAAGTTTAGTAAATGGTATTCAAACCAACTTAAGCGTTATCTTATCTACATATCTGTGAATTTGTAAAACGAAAATCAGTTAATATAAAATTTACATTCGATAAATTATTCATATTATTATGATACAATAGAGTAGGTGTATTCTCGTATAGCTGAATTTGCCCAGGTAAGAAAAAGTTAAAACGAATTTAACCCTCGCGACTGGGAGGTATCTTTTGACTCTCGTACATACAGTTAGAAAAGTTTTCTTTCATAAAAATAATAGAACCCGACTTTCGACGCCACCACACTTGACATTATTAAGTTTTAATTGCCCCACTCCGCGGAGCTTGCGGTCTTGCAACTTAGGTACCAAAATAAAACCTCTTTCAATCTAATAAACTTAAAAATAACTATGGTATTGTTACACTCTCTATGTAACCTCGATACAAATGAATAAAGAATTATTTATTGGCCGTGCAAATGTAATACAATGGGTTTTTAATTTTAGGCCGTTTTTAGCTCTATCGAAACATTCGAATAATGAAGTCCGCCTTCCAGAATTTTCCACCCATCCATTTTGGTAGGTATATTAAACGGGCCTTGGTGCATCCCCACAGAGTTCTATTCTAAACATCGGAGTGAATACAAAGAGAAACAAGGGAGCGATCTTCAAAAGGACTATGACTAAAGCATCCTAGGGATGCAGGGATAGTGTGAGACTAGTTTTTTTTTTCTCGAACTGACTACGCTATTGGCCTTTATTTTTTGGCCTTTACAGCTTCACCGGACTACTTGTGAGACTTTAGTGTAATTATGCGATAGTGTCTATATATGTTTTGATTGTACCACTACAAAATACATGTCCTTTGACGCGAATGGTATTTTATTACCCTACGAACGTAATAATGTGTTCTACAAAGAAATATACAAAAACAATAATGTTATAAATTAATATTTCGATAAGACAGTTTACTCGTAAACTTAGATACCTGCTCCTTGTCGTATATAAAGTTATAGGATTTTATTTATGTAAAAATAGAACATAACAAAGCGCAGATCTCGTTGCTACCGCACTTGACATTCGCAAGTTTTAATTGCCACACTCCGAGGCGCTTGCGGTCTGAGTGGGCGCACCCGTCGCCGCGACGACTAAGCTCGCAAAAACTACCCGCACACATTCATACCCACTAAACACATCGCTACACGACCGCAAATACGTTACTGTTGTACTTGATTGTTGTTTGCTTGCTTGAAAACTTCCCAGATACTCTGCAAGTGCAGAATGCGGGCGCGATGTAAACTTCCGGAAACGTCTAGCTATCTAGGTTTAATTTTAATTAAAACTATAATTATTCCACTTGCATTGACAGAAAGGGACTGTAAACGTTACTTTTCAAAACTGAATAGTTTACCTATTTAATATATATCTGGGCAATAATACAGAATTATAAATGTATAACTTCACTCAAAATGAAGACGTATTTGTTATGTAATCTTTCTATCGACCAATCGATCAATAAAGTATTAAAAATAAAAATGTAAGAAACAGTTATAGTAATGCATTATTATTTTTAGTTAAATGCACATGCGAACGATCCGATTTTTTTTCGTTGTTGGCCTAACGCGAACGGGCTTATACAGATTCATCGGGCTTTTCCTTTAACACGTTCACGGCGGCGCGTACCACCGGTGGTCCGCACTAGACTGTCTTTCTGGGGGTGCGTACCACCGGTGGTAGGTATTCGATTGTGCTATTTTAAATAAATAAACGTTAAATTCTCATTATTTCTAATAGCACAATCGAATGCGTACCACCGGTGGTACGCGCCGCCAGAAAAGACAGCGTAGTGCAGGCCACCGGTGGTACGCGCCGGCGTGAACGTGTTAAGGCACTCAGTCGTATGGCAACGAACTCAAAGACGTTCATACAAGCTAAGCTAACTACTATGTACGTGTATGCGTTTATGTGACTCATATGAATACCGTCATATATGTCTCACAAGTACATATATGTATTTTCATTTTGAGCTAAGGCTAAACAAAAAATAGTGGGAGGAAAGTAGTAATTAGTGTATACTAGATATTCCATGATTAACTGAGTTGAAATAATGAATAAATCACTGACGACAACTAGTTAAGGAATAAAGTGAACGCAGATTTAATAATGATAATATACTTACTTAACATCTATGTATCTAAAATAATAAATATCTATGTAATATTGTAATATATATTTTTTCTACCTAATAATTAATTATATTTGAAGTAATACCACCTTTCTGATTTATAACAAATCAACGACATAAACCAAAACTTTCTTGATGCGACTAATTAATTTGATCAATTCTAGTCAGCTGACCGATAAATGGACTATTGATCATACTTAGTACGTGATAATCTTCAGTGAGAGAAATGGGCCGGGAATGTGAGGGCGCGAGGGAGGAGAGGCGGGTCCTGCGGCAGACATGACTTATTACAAGCACCAGGATACAACCCTATTCGACCCTAATGACGACGGTTCGTATAGGAGCCTTAATTTCGACGCCCCACGATTTTTATTAACGCATTGAAGTAGCGCGCAATTTAGGATGTCGCCGCTTTTGTTGGTTCTAGTGGCTTTCGTGATTAATTGATTTTTCTTCTGGTGATGCACGGATTACGTTTCACGGATTTTTTTTTAAATAAAATTAAGGTATAATTCGATTAATTTTATAAGAAAAAGCTAACGAACAACTATAAATTCGCTTGTATTTCAAAGATAATTGATAAGAAAACTCCGGTACTTTTTTATATCATAGGAGGCAAACAAATAGGTGGGTCACCTAATGCTAAGTGATCACCACCGTCTATAGACACTTGCAACACTAGTGGAGTCTTGAGTGCGTTGCCAGCCTATGGTGGGGGATGGAGGAGGAAAGGAGATGGGGAAGGTGAGGAGAGGTGAGCCTGCGGCGTTCTCACTGACCGAACGAAACGCAAAAATGCAGACACTGCCACTTCACGTCGGTTTTTTATGGGTCGAGTGGTACTACCCCGAGCGAGCCGACCGATTCATTTTCAAGCCAGTAATAACTTCAGCGTGGCTTTATCACCTACTACCTGTTTTATAGTAAAAAAATTCGCTATTTACTAGCTATTCTGTACATCCTATTAATTTTTAGAAGAAAACATACCTTTTTTTATTATAATTCGTATGATGCTTAGATAGGTATAGTCATCAAAATGTATAGACAATTTAAAAACATCTTATATTAAATGTACCTATATGGTATCACTGAAGCAAAAACAACAACAAAAGCTGAGGCAATGCCAAGTATTTGTGAGGTAAGTGTTAGTAATATTTACACTTCTATCGTAGTTCTATCAACTTTAAATACTGTATATATATCTGTAATTGCTAGAAAAACTTCTGACGTTAAAACAAGTAATTAATCTTATGAAGTATCATATTGTAAAAAAATACAAACAAATTTAATCAATATATATAGAAAACAAGTTTGACGTTTGAAGTTACATTTAAAGAAAGTAAAAAGATCTATTATAATGTACATAAACCTATAGGCGCGACTTGTAGATAATGATCTATTGTAACCTTCCTTTAACCTGATCCAAGAAACTATGAGCAAGGTTACAGAATACATGCTTTCACCCTTCGTCTGAAAATGGATAGCAAAGTTACGAGTACATCTATTATCAGTCTGTAGATTATGGCAATAGTACTTCTAAGTGTAGTAAATAAATTTTAACACCAACCAACGTTTTATAGGTCACAGAAATGTTGTCCGTATTATGATCCAATTTTGTTGTGTATTCCTTTATATACCTAAAACCCTTCATACAGGGTGAACAATGAAACAGAGCCCGTATTTCCATTTTTCGTAATTTGCGCTCCATAACGGCCACTAAGCCGTTTATGATGCGGCTCTTGAAAAGGTTAAACACGACCGGAACGGACTCCACATAAATCAAGTACAACAAACTTAATAATATATTAAAATGAAAATACTTTGACTAAACTTCGTTATAGCATATTTTTTGGATAATCACGCATATATATCCATTCAAATGGTAAGTAAATTAATATATATTCTCTAGTAAACATTTTAACGTTTTATTTCCACATTAGTGATTAATTTGCGGCACACTATACAGGATTTGTATATATTTTTATATAGTTTAAATTCGTTCAATTATATTAAGTAATACTCGCTCAGTTTTCACATTATAACAGCCCAAGCCGAGGTGTGCCGAGCATGTTGCCGAGCATTGAGCATGTTACTTAAACAAAATCGGTTGAGTGCCTTAAGCGCTCGCCTTAGTAGTCCGGTGAAACTGTTAAGACCACACTTGGTCAATAGTACAGTTCGAAAAAAAAAAGTTTTCGTATTTTTGAACGACGTGGATTCAAATCCTAATTCAGGTTATTGCGGTGAAGAAGATATAGTAAGGTGGTAGGATTTTTCCATTACACGGTGAACTACCACTTTCAAGCAGGTAATCAGTCGTCAAACATCTAAAGATGTGTTTCCAGAGCTGCTTTTGCGAGCCAATCCCCTCTAGATTTAACTTTTACTAGCTTAGAACATATTATAATTATCAGGCGATACTGTGGTCACACGATGAAACCAAAAAAAGTCTTTAAATCCTAATCCAAAGAAATATAAATGCAAATGTGAGTTTATCTGTTATCAGCAGCCTGAACGAAACCCACCGCGGGGTCACAGGCCTCTTCCCGAAAGAAGGTATAGCACAATCACCACACCAGTCCATAGACATATTCCAGACCAGACATATTCGCAATTCTAAACTCTGAGAAATATAAAGTAATATATTTTCCCTTATATAATGGTATTACAAGGACATTTCACAGGTTCAGGCTTCCTCACGATGTTTTCCTTCATCTACAGCCGACAGTGTTGCCAATTTGCATTAGTAAATTCATATAAAATTCCGAAAAAAACTTTTTTTTATAATCATAGGAGGCCAACGAAGAGGCGGCTCACCTGATGTTAAGTGATCACCGCCGTCCGTAGAGACTAGCAACACCAGGGGAGTCACAAGTGCGTTGCCAAACCGTTTGGGAGGAACGGGGAAAGGGGGAGGGAAGAAAAGAGAGGGTAAGAGAAGAGAGGCAGATTTCCGGCACTCTCGCGGACCGAACGAAACGCAATAATGAAAGCACTGTTACTTCAGTTTTCTGTGAGAGAGCGATACTAACCCGGGCGAGCCGACCTTATTCATGATGAAACCAATAATAGCTTCAGCGTGGCTCTACCACCTACATTCAATTCATCATCATTCTATAAAAGGATATTGTATACTTTTACTCGAAAGCGAGCTAAGCCATGAACAAAAGCCAGTGTTTAAATTAAAAGTGAAAACCATACTCTGAAATTGCATGATAAAATTCATCTATCATTAATATTATAGATAGCAATTTACACTTTATTAAGTTTGCTTTATTAAGTCTGAGAATGTTAATACCGTATGTAACATAACTAACTCATTTGTTTAACCGCACCGTAAAACGTTCTAATAAAACATAGTGCAGTCAGTACTTGAATAAACACAAAAGCAAATGAAACACCAGCGTAATTGTCCACATTACTCGAATGACATGAAAAATTCCCATTTCACTACACAATAAAACGTCATGCGCTTAGAAAAGCACAGCATTAAATTAGCGGGCTCTCGTAAATTAACAAACTATATAATTGGACCACATATACATATATAAATAGAGTCGTACAGTTTAATTGCATTGTGTAAACTACGCTTTAATCCATATTGTCACTCAAATGAATTCACCTTTGCAATTTGCGTTATTATTTAAAATTCTATGCCACTAACTGGTTTAGTTGGTAATTTAATATTTACTAACTACACAACATAGACATTATCTATACTAATATTATAAAGAGGTAAAGTTTGTGAGTTTGTGACGTTGTGATGTTGTGAGGTTGTAGGGGGTAATCTCAGGAACTACTGGTTCGACTTGAATAATTCTTTCAGTGTTATATAGCTCATTCACTGAGAATGGTTATAGGCTATATATCATCACGCTAAGATTAATAGAAGTGGAGCACAGATGAACAATGTTTCAAAATCGGGATGTTTTTTCTTTTTGAAAACTGCTACGTGTTAGTGTATCTATTCAACGCGAACGAAGTCGCGGGTAGAGGCTAGTTATCTAATAAAATTGAGATAATTTTTGCTATTTAGTAACGCTAACTTTCCAAAGAACTCATCAGGGCATCTAACCAGCGTTATGCCGATAAGGCCCTGTCACTAGGAAAGGAATCAAGTACGGGTTTTAGTGAGAGCACTCACTGGACACCGTTATCTTAAAAAGCACTTGTACAACATTGGTGTCCAGAGCAAAAGAGAGTGCAGATTTTGTGATAGTGCAAATGAGACCCCCAAACACATCTTGTGCGAATGTGATCCACTAAAGCCTACATACGGAAAGCATTTATTGCTTCCGGATGAGGTACAGATGCTCTCAGCCATAAAAGTCCTGCAGTTCTTAAATGCTATAGGACTGGGCGGGGAGCTTTAGTAATATGAGGCGATCACAATAGATCACTACTGGCCGCAGTGATATGGGACTAAGGCCTGCATAGCCCTATTCTCCCGAATAAAAAAAAAACGCTAACTTTAGTAAATAAATTTTGATATAAAATTTTGACATGTACATAACACTAAAATAACAGAGGTAGTCCTATAAACTATTTAAGGTATAATCTCTAGGCGACATATCTCTAAGTTTTTGTGTAGGAATTAAGAAAGAATGATAATTTCAACAGAGGTTACTTAAAGTTGCTAATAAGATCAAGATGGTTAAATATTAATGATTGAACTACATTTAAAAGAGACAGTCTACAATTAATCCAGATAAAACCGTTACTATAAAATACATAATCATTTTGCCGGGATTATAGTTGCGGGCAGCATCCAGTTACTGATAAAAATACATAGAATTGAAATATTTCAAAGCTTATGAAAACACGAATTTAGCTTGTAAATAATTGAAATGAACTGAATGCAAACCGACAAAATAACAACAACATTTTTACAAAAAATAAAACCGACTTCAAATAACATATATTTTAAAAAAATGTACCCGAACTTTTTACCGTAATTATGTACTTACCTACCTAGTCTTAGATGATCATAAGCCCTACCATCGTTTCAATCGCTTTACGTTGCCTGTTAGATTTTCAAGGTCCAGTGCTAATTAAATTAAAATGGGGCCGCCTTCAAAATGTCTCCTGTAGAAAATAACTTTCCAAATTTACTATATACCAAAGTATTTAATTTCATTTGTAACATGTGAGTTTCCAATATATTTTTTAAATTTATTATATTGTGGATTTCAGAAACTGTGAAGGAATGAGCCTGGAATATTCTTAGATTCAAGAAACACGAGTTTCCAATTCACGGGCAAGAGGACAGACACTTCAAAGACTTCAAGAGACCGATCGGCCTCGGTTTCGCCACTACACAAAAATAAGGACTTTGCTACAAATTTTATACAAAGCTTGTAGCCTTGATGACAATGTCCTTACAGAGAGAAAATTGAAAAGGCGTAAAGTGCGTCATTATTCTTCGACTTCTTGAATTTATATTTGCGATCTAGTGTTTTGAATTTTATTTTTATATGTATATTTTCATTAAAACTTTAAAATATATTAATTCATTAATTATTCTTTATCTGTTAACTATATAATATTCAGTATTAAAAAATATTTTGGACGCTACTTTACACTTCCGCCTAAAAATCAAATTGAAGTCCACTAAGTATTTAGTGATGGATTTCCGCAGAGTAACACCTTCTTAAGCTGAATAAAAAAGTTAAAGCAAAAATATACTTTTCGTACAAAATTTATTTTTAGGTGGCTAACGTTATTCATTTATTTTCCCTCTTCTCTTCATGCAGACCACACCGTATGCCCCACTACAGTAAGTCAATACACATTGTTAAATGTGTGGTATCATAATCGTAGTTTATTAAAGCTTTAATAAACTTGTATTAGATGAGGATATCATAATTTTTTTAGGTAAGGATTAAATTTCTTAGAAGTAAAAGTAAAATATGTTTGACTTTAGAGAATTTATTAAGTGTATTATATTAATTATTGTATATATTATTTATTTTATTGTAATAATATACACTATTGTTAGTTTGAAGTTAAATCTCTGAGTGTGCCTCTCTATAGCCATCCCGATAAATGAGCTATATAACACTGAAATAATTTTATAAATGGGACCAGTAGCTCCTGAGATTACCTCCTACAACGTCACAAACTCACAAACTATACCTCTTTATAATATTAGTATAGGTAACACGGGTGAAAAGAGATATAAAATTAAATTAATTCATTCTAAAGTCATAACTGTTATTTATGAAAATTTAGTACACATAATATAATGATAGGATAACGATGGTCAACAAACGTTTGAACATTCGTCATAATATCGACGTAGTGTTTACATAATTACCGCAAGTGCCCACATGAATTCGGGCCTGTTGTTGTCCGACAATAGAATAAATTTACATCACTCATATTCAACGCTTCCTAGTACAGTAAATAGTACTACATTATGCAATCAAATAATCGTTTATTACTACGATTTACTTTTATATCTATATTTATGTTTTGTTGTACATTTTCGGCGCTTTAGGAGCGTTTTTATCCTCAATGATATAAAGTATTTCCAGTGTCAGTTTGTTGACATATTTTTGCTAAAATAATGAATGGTGTGATAAAAAAAAAGTGGTAAAACGTTACGTGACCATCAAATTCACGCCTATTACCATATTACTATTAACACATGCAATTCCCAAAGGAATAAAAGCGACAGGTGTCTTCGCGTATAAATAATTATTTGTGGGTGGTAGAGCCACGCTGAAATTATTACTGGTTTCAGCATGAATGGGTCGGTTCGCTCGGGGTAGTACCAACCGGACCACAGAAAACCGACGTGAAGTAACAGTGCTTGCGTTTCTTTCGCTCAGTCAAAACGTCGAAATGTCCACCACACTTTCCCTCCAACCCCCTTCCCCATACACAGGCTGGCAACGCACTTTCGACTCCCCTGGTGTTGCTAGTGTCTATGGATGGTGGTGATCACTCAACATCAGGTGACAAGAGAAGTGTTACATATTTGTCACAATGACATCCATATAGGTTCTTTCAAAGAATGCATATTCCGTATTTGATCAATGAGATGCAAACCAGAAACATATCTCATTATATGGAGCGCGGATATTAGATCTATTTACAAGGACCACCCTTTGTTATAATTATATTACATCTTCCTTGTACTTTTTTCAATAAAACTGTCCAAACTCTAAGATTTGATATTCATTATAATATTATTCTCCAAGATACACATTTTTTTCTATAATTATAATATATATATATATATACATATATATATATAAGTTAAGTAACATAGTTGAGTTTTTTACAATATTACGAATTTTTTTTAAACTGGTTCGACATTATGACTGGACAGTACCTGATGGAATGTACAGTACAGTCCACAAATATCGGCGACTGTCGGTCTTCAAAAGTAACAGCAGTCGTCGCTATCATACTGACCTACAAAAGTGCCTCTTCACGCCTCTCTTGAAGGACCCCATATCATATGAGGAAGGGAACACACTGGCTGGGAGGCGATTCCACATCTTCACAGTACGACAAAGAAAAAAGCTTTCAAATTTCTTCGTTATAGCTGGAATGGCGGTCACTGTGAATCTGTGGAGACGCGTACCTGCCCGCGTAGTTCTATAGTGAAAATAAGAAGATGGAATGAGGTTAAACAACTCTTCAGAACACTCGTCGTGATACAGACGATAAAACACGCTCAGTGAGGCGATGTCTCTTCACAACTGAAGCGGTTCAAGGTTGTTAATGATGTTTGTATCATTCACAATACGGACAGCCCGTCGTTGCAACCTGTCAAAAGCGTCAAGGAGGTATTGAGCAGAACCATCCCAAAGATGCAAACAGTATCCCATGCACGGCCTAACTTGTGCCTAATATAGAAGGTATAGTTGGCCGGGCGTAAAAAACCGTCGCACTCTATTCAGAATACCCAATCTCTTGGATGTTGCAGAGATAACACTCCCAATGTGATCCCTCAGGTTATGGTCGCAGCGGATATTGATCCCTAAGGTAATTAGTCTGTCACATCTTGTAAGCGAGTCATTCTGAAGAGTGAGAAGAGGTGAAAATGGAGATTTTTTACAGGAGAACACGCAAACCTGTATTTTCTTGGCATTGAACTCCACTAAGTTACTTGAACCCCATAAAGATACGAATCCCAGAGCTTGGTTGAGCTCAGTGACAAGATCAACCCGCATTCTCTCAGTTTCACCACGACTAGTGCTGGACCTACTACAAAATCCACCGTGAATCGTGCTATCGTCAGCATAACAATGAATGCAACCAGAGGCTAACATGTCATTGATACGAATTAGAAACCAACCCTGGTTGGTGAAAGCACAGATCCCTGAGGAACTCCTGCATTGACTGGCATGAACTGCGAGCTGTGTCCATCAACGAGAACGCGTATTCTGCGTTCAAGCAGAAAGCTGGAGATCCATCTACGCAGATTGTCATAGAGACCGTATGCCTCAAGTCTATGCCAAACCCTATCAAACGCCTTAGCTATATCGAGGTTAATTGCCACGGCTTCGCTATGATTATCAACCGCCTCGCCCCAGCGATGCACGTTTACGATGAACTATGAAACACGGCCGTTTGTAAAATTTTTAGCGAAGTACTTTTATAATCTGTGTTATCAATATTGCAGACATATAATTCTATTATATTTTTAAGGTATACTAATGACTTTTGAAACAGCGCTTTTTCAAATTTATGTGACACTGGAAAAAGTTATCTTAATGATAATTTAGGCTCTATATTCTATGTAACAGATACAGGTATCTTCGTAAGTTCTCAGGCAGCTATATTTTTAATTAGATATAAATAACTCAGGATGAATATCCAATTTCCATGTTCAATAGAACGAACAAAAGTTTTCAATTCCAAATAAGAAATAGAACTGAACTAAGTGTGCTATAACTCTATATAATTGACTTCTGTTCTCTCCTCAAGGTTATTGTGGAAATATAAACCGCCAATAATCAGACTTTACTATGCAGGTTACTTATTAAATGTCGTACCTACGTTCTACGTTTTTGTAGTTCTGAAGAGGACTGCAACACACATCTGATGGTAAGTACGTATGACATGACGATAACTTGAAGTGCAAAGGAATAAATGTCCATTAACATTCATCATAATACCACGCTGCAAACATCAGACAAAGAGCTGATAAATCTGTCATATATTTTCACCAAGTATTATAAAAAGGCGACGTATCCAAGGAAGTTCTCGGGACTGATTTCTTAACTTCAGTGTTTATTATAAATTCTGGTAATATTTAACAATATAAGCTATTACTGGTTTCAGAATGAATGGGTCGGCTCGCCCAGGGTAGTACCACCCAACCCACAGAAGAACCGTTGTGTATGCTGCTTGCATTGTTGCGTTTCCTTCTGTTAGTGAGAGTGCCGGAGGCCCACCTCCCCTCCTCTTCCCTCCCCCTCTCCCTCCCCCTCTCCCTCCTCCCTTCCTCCAAACATATAGCAAGCATATTTTGATAATTGTTTTTTTTTCCTTTATTTTATATATCATAGGAGGCAAACGAACAGGCGGGTCACCTGAAGTTAAGTGATCACCACCGTCCATAGACACTTGCAACACCAGGGGAGTGGTAATTGCGTTGCCAGCCTTTGTTACGGTGAGGGGGGAGGGGGGAGCAAGGGAAGAGGAGAGGGGCAAGGTGAAGAGAGGCTGGCCTCCGGCGCTCTCACTGGCCGAACGAAACGCAACAATACAAGCACTGTTACTTCGCATCGGTTTTCTGTGAGAGGGTGGTACTACCCCAGACGAGCCGACCCATTCATTTTGGAGTTAGTAATGACTTCTGCGTGGCTCTAACACCTATAATTTCATACATACTCACATTTTTATTGCATACAAAATTTATTTCACTTATATGTCTTTCGCTAAGGTTTTAAAAAAGTGTTTTAATTGTCTTACAATTTAAAATGTACTTTACCTAAACAAATATAATTATTTCTTTCATAAATAGACGAAATTGAATCAATAGTAAACTACTAAAATAAATTATACGTACACTGTGAATGTAAACTGAGGCATGAAGATCTATTGTGTGTTAGGAACAAGTGCAAAATCGCACTCTCTTTAACATATTGCTCTTCTGTGTAATATAAGTAACAATAACAAAGCTACAAATTTAAACATACCAAGGTTCTTTCATTTTCATTGTGAGTTACGGAGTACAACATAGAACGCTGGCCATAACTCTTAGCTACGTCCGTATATAAACCTATCATATAAAAACCTGCAATACATATAAAAACTACATTACACCAATTATAATTTGATTTCCTATCGCATAGGAATTGTATCTGTTCATTTAATCCTGTAATGTAAAATATAAAAAAAGTGTGTATGTACTTATGTACACGCGTTTGAAGTTATACTTCTTTGAGGTAACAAGGTAAAAATCATTTCAAAAATTTTATCTTTAGAAAAAACGACAACAACAATAGAAAAAAGGTATTTAATATATTGAAGGTTTTAATACAAAGAAATACAAACAACGAATACAAAGAAACAAAATGTTGACTATAGCTAACTTTAGGGTGTCGGTTTATCGTGACGGTATGCAAGCGCATCGTAAAATTTACCCTCATAATTTTTCCCTGACACGCCAAAAGAAGTATAACTTCAATGTACATACTCGTATAGTGGGAAAAGCTTTTTATATTTTTATTTTCGAAATGACTACGCTATTAGCCTAGCAAGGACATAACAGCCTCACTAGACTACTAAGGCGAGCGCATAAGGTACTCAGCCGATTTTATTTTGACAACTATCTTAAGGGTGTACAGCACATCACGACTTGGATTGTTTCCTAGATTACGCAAAAACACGAATCTGAGGTTTTTTTGTACTTTTTAAGCTTTTGAAATGGGTTTATAGATTTGAAGTTTACTGTTGATATGTATTCTTTTTATTTGTTTACATTTAACAGTATTATTTAATAAGTAATTTATTCCACTTTCTTTTGTATCTTACTTGATTCATTATATAGATATATAGAAAATTAATTTTAAAATCTTTTAATCTTTTTTTATTCAAACCTTATGAATTGTATGAAATTTATTTTTAAGCTAAAGAAGAATCTCTTACATGCGTGCATAAATACAAACATATGTTTTTTTTAACTAATTCTATGAATCAATTAAAGAAAAAGTGCGCTGCTGTCGTTTTTGCGATATTCAGTTTTATATTCTAGGGATCGAAAAAGAAACAATCATCCGATTTGCAGGTGTCTTTTTCGAGAATCAAACAATTATATCAACAGGCTTTACATTGAATTGTATAATACAATTTAATGTTCGTATATATATACATCTAAGATTATGACCGACTAGCTCGACAAACACAAACTAATCCGTAAAAACGAATGACGACGATATAATTGAATGAAAACTAAATTCAATACTTTCATCTTCTTTTTATATTTCTAAGGCCTAGTACCAAATAGTGGCCATGATTGAGGTGCCATATTTGAAATCAGGTATAAAGGCATATCTAATATTTTACATTCACCTATGACCTTCTGTTCTCTAATTACATTTAATCTAGTAAAGAATTATTATTACTCCGGTAAAGCAATAACCTATATTTCGCAAGTAAACTATAATGAAATGCGTATATGTAAAGCACTTTTGGTAACAAATAACAAACCAGAATTGTGATCACTTTAAATTTAAAATATTTCATACCAAATAATAATACAAATGCGAAAGTTGGTTTATTGGTTACGCATTAACTAATCGACCAATCACCATGAAATTTTGAGTAAAAGTCCTCTAGGGTACAGAAAAGAGCACAAGGGTACATTTTATCCAGAAAAATATACGGTTCCTAAGGAATGGGTGAAATCTATATTAATGCGGACAAAGTCGCAAGCAAATACGCTACATGAAATTAAAATATGTTTCTTGTAATTTGCTGAAAAATAACTATAATGGTAAATATATAATCATTTAAGTAGAGTAATAAAACTATAGAATAATGTAGGAAATTAATATTTATGTTTCAGCCATGAATATGTAAACAAGTTACGTAATTTAGAAATATATTGTCTTGTATTTTAAGTTCGCAACTAGACAAAACGTTACGCGTAGTATGAACGTATCCCTCCGCGAGAGAAACAACAAATCTCTATTAAGAGAGGCGCAAAGAAAGGCGTGCGTCGCGTGGCAATGCTTTAATTGCTAGTGTTTATCGTAGCTATTACTCTTTGGGTCGGGCTTAAATAGCGCTCATACGTCACAGCCACCGTGTAATTATTTTCCACGTGAAACACTCGAAAAACGATGGAACATCTTTGAAACGAGAGTCGTTACAAGGACGTTTAAATTTGTCTATCGCTCGCACTTAATTGCATACCTAATAAGATAAATTATAATGTGTTTAAGGAAGCGTAAAAAATTTGAAATATCATCATACCTGAGAAATATTATGTGTAAGTATGTATTAAGATATAAAATTATGTCTCTATCTGTAAGCAGTTGTTAATATTTAAAGGTAAAAAATTGGCCGCTATATTAAACAAAAGGACAGTATGATTCATATTACATTCATATAAACAACATACTGTTGATAAATTTCACGCGTTCGAGGTCACGGATAACATCTACTTTAAAATAAAAAGATGTCTACACTAAAATGAGTAAATGTATTGTTAAATACACTACGGAACTAATATACTAGTTGTATTTAACTTGATAATTTAATACATACCAGCCAAAGAAGTATCATCTTTCTCTTCTCGTGTGGACTGTTTTCTTTTACCTTTTAGATATAAGATACTTCATCTTTATACAAAACACAAATTATCACCATATCTTAACTTTATATCTAGTTTAAAAAACTATGGCTTTTATCAGCGATCTGCGTTCAGCTATGTGTATTCTCTTGCCGTGAACGTGTAAGGGCAGAATAACTTTAGTTTTGGTTTGCAGATTACTAAGACAGGAAACTTCTATTATATATGACATATATAGTTCTCATGAAACATCAGAAGTATATGCACGTGAATGGAGGATATTATCTAGTTATTGCAATAAACTTTTAACACAGTCAAGATGTAATGACAGACATCATAAGATGAATCGTACTCCTTACTCCGCAATCTTAATACGTGAAGCCAAAACTTTGTACCCCTTTCTAAGGGAATTGCGCGAACGTATGAACCTTAAATTTGGCACAGTTAAGGTTTATATGGAGGACAAGTGCAGAAAGCTATTATTTTTATATACAATGCATTACAAGCATATTAAATTAATTAAATCAAATAAAATAAAACAAACAAAGTAAAATATACTCAACAACTGCTTGAATTTTACACAATATACACATACACATATAAATAAAAAATACGTTTTGACAAAGAGAGTGACTCCGATGAAGCTGTTAAGACCTTGCTGGATCAATAGCGTAGACATTTCGAAGAAAAAAAAATCGACAAAGAGAGTAGTAATAATATTCGTCCAATAGGACCGGGGGAGGAATTATTCCATACTGCCAATTCTGAAGTTGTCAATATATGTAGTTCTTATGCATTCTTAACCCAGTCTTCTTTTATGTCCAAGTTAATGTAAAGACATAAGCACCAAATCTTCTATATAATATTTCGTAAATTTTTTAACCATCTTTTTTATCTTCTTAATTTTCAAGTCGTTTGCCAATTCTGAAGTTGTCAATATGGATAATTCTTATATATTCTTTAGTCAGTTTTCTATGTCCAAATTAATATATATATATATTATATAAAGTCATAAGCGCCAAATCTTCTATATAATATTGCAACTTTTTTTCTTCTTAATAAGTTCGGAGATCGATTTTCAGGTAATAATGACGTGGGATTATTTCAATGTACAAGATGGTGGCTCCCTTGTTTACATAAATTTGCCCAGAAATTACAGATAGTAAAATATAACGCATAATATTTTTCACAATTACTACAATATAATCTGTAAATAATTCAAAAATGATATACCAAAACGTTCACACACATTATGTTCATTTATTAACTCCAAAATGAAAACCACGTGTCAATAATCTCCCAAATAAAGCCGTATAACTCCCATAAGCACATGTACCGCCATACTGAAGAACTCTTTACTTCTTAACAGTCGATACTCGTTGCCTTTATTACAAAACTTTTGCGAGCATTCCTCTTTTATTACTCCAATTTTGTATGGCTAAGCCTATCTGGCGGGTTAGCATAGACGTCCCTCTTGATCCAACATACCGCATATTTGCAGTTTAGAACAAAAGTCTCATGGATCAATGTTTTCTACGTACATAAAGTATCAAGAAAGAGTTCTTCACAGTTTTAAATACTCTATCATAATCATTTTATATGAAATTGTATATCATTTTTAGTTTTTTTTTACATCAAGCTTATATTTTTGGCAAAATTATTCAACATTAATAAAGTAAAAAGGAAAATAAATGATGTTCATAATACTATATCAACTTTATAACATTTATTTTTCTATGTCGTACTAAAAACATCCTATGTAAGATGCCAGTCCACGTTTATGCCATTTTTCACTGACACTTTAGAGATTTATTCGTAAAAATGTAACAAACACACAGAGCTACTGTGCAGCTTATAATACTAAGTTTCACTCATTTGCTAACCACTTTACTTTGTAGATGGTACAGCCACACTGAAGCTATAACTGGCATCAGCATGAATGAGTCGGCTCGTCCGAGGTAGTACCAACCTCTCACAGAAAACCGACGTGAAGTAACAGTGCTTGCATTGTTGCGTTTCGTTCGGTCAGTCAGAGCGCCGGAGGCCCACCTCTGCCACCTTCCCTGTCTCCTCATCCGTTCCTCCTCTCCACCTTTCCCAACACAGGGTGGCAACGCACTTGCGACTCCCCTGGTGTTGCAAGTGTCTATGAAAGGTGGTGATAACATCAGTTGACCCATCTGTTCGTTTCCCTGCAATGATAAAAAAAAAAACAACTGCAGCTACGTCGACATACTAAATCGTGTAATATTATGATATGCCTATAGACCAATTCAAATAAATTAAAACCTTACTAACGATATTGAATATTAAAAAAAAAAACTTTAATAGCACCAATGGAAAGACAACAACATTAAGTCAAAATGCTCCAAAAGCATACTTTATTTTCCTGATCATAGACTCAACGTACTGTTTTAAAGTTCGCATGTTCCTTTATACTAATAAGGGTTGCGAAAGGGATTGCAACCTTTATTTGAATTTCGATCATTAACTGACTCGCAACTGATCCCCTATGGTTTGTAACATAGCAACGAACACAATAATAAGAACCTACGAAGAATATTATAGAGTTTTTGGCAGGATTTTAGCCTGTCATGTAGTTGATTTTATATTTTATTCATAATCTTGTGTTACGTGACTCTATATTCTGTAAAATTGGTGGTGTTTTATGTGATATGTTTCGTTTATTATGCATAAGTGAAGTGAATGGAAAAGAATACCACGGAGCATGAACTCTGAGATGACACAAAAACTCCCTGTAAAGTTCTTACAAGGGAGCCACCATCTTGTTGGGGCATTGAAATAATTGCACGACATTTTACCTGAATATCGATCTACTAACCTGTCCTGATCATTTTAAACCTATCTTTGACTTTATCAACTTTACACTTGGAGATAGAACAATTTTGTTTTATGATTACTCGTAGAAGATAAAAATGTCTGAAACATTACATAGAACGGAAGGTATCAAAAGGGAAAAAAACTGATTTTGAAATATTCTTCATTGGTGCGGAAAGAAAAGCTGAAAGATTTTTTAAAATCGGACTAGTAGTTTCTAAGATTAGCGCATTCAATTAAACAATCAAACATACTCTCCAGCTTTATATTATAAAGTATAGATTATTGTCACTGAAATTTAATGTATATTAAAAGTAGAGTTTTTTTTTCTTTTTTTTTATTGAAGCACGACAAAGTTACTGCTCTATGCCTGATATTAAGCATAGTACAATCCAAAAACAGTGGCGACCGCCGAGAGACAGATTATACATCGCTGCTCGCCGCTGCCATGCCGGCCATAATGACGAAAGTCACCCGGTACTGGATATGCACAGGCTGATCCCGAAACGCGACGCGCAGAAGAGAGTCACTATGACGGGCTTTTTCGCCATGAACATGGTGGTTGCGACCCATTCGGGCTGTAAAACCCTACCACCCCGTTATCGCCATTGCCTCGTTCGTTGATCAGCAGGGTGCACCACGGGCAGGTGAGGTCGGCTTGGGTGTCTTAAGTTTTAAGATGTTACTCGATACCCTTTACACCCAGAATATAAATATGCAGATATAAAATTTTCTAATGTAAGTCTAAGATAGATTATATATAACTCCCAGACTTTTGTAGATAACACAGCCATAGAAAAAAGTAACTACACGTATAGGAAAATTATGTTGTTTAACTTGCTAAATTATTGATAACAAAATGGACACTAAATCAAATGAATCCAATTCGTGTACCTCAACCAAATTCTACAGAATTTGGATGCATTTGAAACAGGTCGAAACTCATATAGATAGTTAGCATGTGTCAGCAAAGGTCCGAATGTGCGATTACAGGGGTAATAGAGAGTGGAACGTCGCACCATCCACCGCACTGGTCCCTATCGCAATATAAATAATTTTGATAGAAGGTTCACTTTACACCGTACAATATTGATAGGGTAACGCTAATCATCTCAAGTTTTTATTGATGTGAAACATCTATACGCGGAGGGTAAACCTGATTGTTGTCGTGGCGACACAAAACACGACCTTTGCACTATTAATGAAATATTCAAAAACATTTGCAACCCTATCTGTATAGACATAAGATTCGAATTGTTTTGTCGGTCACTCGTTTACTAGTGTTACGCGGCACGCGCCGCCGAGTTAGCACCCTTTGATAAATGTCAACAAAGACCACAGACTGTTTTCCCATGGGGTTCTTTAAAATGGGAATAATACACGCCCGTCAATGTTAACAATACAACAGTGATAACCCTGGTGTTTCACTTATTCACCTATACACACGTGCACGCCTACACGCTTACACGCAGTTTTTCTTTTTCAGAGAAATAAACGACAAAGAGTTCTACCCTTATTTTTCCCTATCCTATATAGTTTAGTTTACAGGATTTTTTCTGACACAAAATACATATAGGAGTTGTTGAGACACGCATGTTTGGTACACATGCATGTTTCAATAACTCATATATGTATATCTAGATAACTTAGCTTAGGTTATCTCAGATAGGTCGCGATTTTTCCACAAAACAAGCGACAGCCCAAGCCGACGTGTACCGTGCACCCTTGAGTTAGTGGCCCAAACATCCCAAATCGGCTGAGTGCCTTCAGCGCTCGCCTCAGTAGTTCGGTGAAGCTGTAAAGATCTTACCAGGTCAACAGCGTTTTCATTTCGAAAAAAATAATGGTGTTTCACTTGTAGTCCGGTGAAGCTATTAAGGCCTTGCTAGGGCAAAATCGTAGTCAGATTGAAAAAAAAATGGTGCTTCAGTTACCTATAAGCGACGGTAACCATTTATCATCAGGTGGGCAGTCTGCCTGTTTGCTGTTATTTTGCAGAAAAAAATAACTTTACATAAAATATTATGTATATATATTGTTTACAAAAATAAAATGAAGTTCAATTAAGGCTGCTGCATTGAATGTGTTTTGTGTTGCAAAGATTGCACTCCGGGACGGGTCGGTCCGATTCGGACATATTAGATTAGGGACGTCGGCTGGCACGAACTATTTAGCGATCCACTTGAATCTGAGGTAAGGTTTCGATGGTTTACATTCATGGAATAGGCTACTGCCATTTTTTTGCATTTTTATATTTTATTTTTTAAATTATTTTTATTTAATTTTTATACACTTATATGATTCACAGGAAATATGAATATTTTTCTGTAAATATTCTGTAGTGTAAAATTAATATTTATTGTATAAAATCACGTTACTCTTTATATATGCTTCCTATGCTTCCTTTAATCTTAAACGCATTACCAGCCGAATATATAACTACAGGGAAGGAATGTAAAACAAGCAAAACGTATTTTAAGGAGGTATTTCATGAATGACCTGCCTCGAAAAACTTAAATATACCTATCTATATACCTATGTATTATCTTGGCGTTTTGACGAGAATACCTCTCCTCGATTAAACCGCAAGAGCAATTTTCTATTATTATAAATAATATTTAAAAAAATTATAAGTATTATCCATATACTCACATTCGTGAATAATATAGGAAACATTTGAATTATATCTGCCAACAATAGAATAGATAGTGAATAAGTCCAATCATAATTCATTTCCATCAACCATTCAGAACGCCATACATACTACTACACATTTGAATCATTAATTCAAAATCCCGATTCCCCAGATCGAGTTCCGCTAAGCCGGTGTCCACGGAGCGTCCGCATTGTCCGAGAAAGTATGTGACATTTCCTTCAGACACTGACATGGGTTGGAATCTACCCCTAAACTCCAGCCTTGATTATGATAAACGACTTATAAAATTAAAACGGTTCTGTACAACGAGTCGCCATTCAAATTAATACCGGCTTTGTTGGAATACATTCCGTTGACAAATCATCGGCGTGCACTCTGTATACGACTGTTAAATTAAATGGGTCGACGGCTATTGAAATCGTTTCTAGGAAGGCTATTCCGAGACAAAACGATAATACGTCAATCGCGCTCGCGTGGCGTGTCCGTTCTGTGCTAAGGGCTCTACCACACAAATTTATTAGGTAAAAATTGAATACATTTTTAAGAACATTAATTAATTAGGCAACGGATAAGAGAAATTATTAGCGAGAACAAGTACACGGAATTTAGATTATGTTTGCCAGTTAATTTAAAACTGTTATTATTAAGATTCTCTTCCGACTTAGTAATGCATCTTTATATGAGTTGGTGTATGGGTATTTAGGTTAATTTTATAAATATTACTAATAAATGATAATCAATTATTTAGCATATACCTATATAGTAAAATAACATTATTAAAACTAAAGTCGACATATGCAGTATTTAAAAAAAAATACGTGTGGCACTCGGGGACTGCCGCGGTAAAGCTATTGCATAGCATTTTTTATTAACTTATGCAATTATAACTATTTATTTATTTTATTTATGCAGTATTTTTTTTCCTTTGTTTTTTTTTTCTTTGATATTAATTCAAGTTACACTTTTTGAGCGTGGTGACCGATAAGAAAACATTTTTTTTTCTTTTTTAGTCAAAATATTTTTACTATCTTACAATACATGTAGGTTATTCAGGAATATTAATCATTGAAACTATAGGTATATGGTAACTGAAATAAGAAACAAAAGTTTGAGACTTGATTGGTGTTAGGTTTGTTCGTTACGGAATTTTTGGATTCGATCTCCACGCTCAAGGCCCGCGATAGAAGCTATGCAATAGCTTAAAAAATGTATATTGTATATAAATAATCTTACATTATACTCTGGTAATACACAATTCATTCACAATACATTTCAAAACACATGAAAAAGTAATCGGTACATATTTGAATATATGCAAAGATAACCTTCCAATTTGAGTTTCAAAGATAATATTCTAATTTTATATATTTTTTAAACGAAACAAGGTGATTTGCCAGTTGTTTAATTTATATAAAGTGATTATTTTACATTTTAGTGATTTATAGGAACAGTCAATAGTTTTTTTTTTTTTTTTTGCTAGACAAGAATTAAGTAGACAGAAATAAAGACATTGATCCTTAATAATGAAAAAAATACATGATGATAACAAATTTCTATAATTACGTAGTCCCGGGATAACCTGCAATGCCTTGGGAGTGGGTTACTTGAATAATCTGATTAAAATTACTTATGAAAGGAATGTTTTTCTATACTTCATTTTATTTATCTTATACTTTTATCATTATATACCGTGCAATAATCAGAAACCTAGATTCGAAAATACGAATTGCATAATAATAACTTCGATAAGTCAGGTGTGTAAAGTACTCGGATTTACGGGTTCCAAATGACAGCTAGTGCTAAATTCAAAAAGAGCGCAACACAATAGTTAGATACGGTGTTATTACAAAAAAGTTAAATACGTATTGAATGTTTGAACTTGCTTTAATAAAGTTACGTTTTAAATGCACCGCGCTCGCTGAATGTTCGCCATCTTTCCCTTTTGCCTCGCTTTGGTTAGGTTAGGTTAGACTTGAGAAAACGATAACATGCATTAGCCGAGCGTGGTGCATTTAATACGAAACCTTTTTAAAGGAAGTATTCCATACGTATTTGACTTTTATGTAATAACACCGATTGGGTTTTATACCAAAGGGTGCGTAATATTTTTTTCAATTTTAATCATAGCAAAGGTCTCCAATGCGAATGCCAACATTCATATTTATTTTTTTGTATTTTACTGACTTATTTGACTGAAATGGATAGAAGTGATGTCTCGAAGTTGGTGTGTGTATATATGTACTTGCTAGTACCAACACAAACTTAAAGACATAGTAATAGAATTACTATTCTAGTAAATAGGGGTGGAAATGTAAACAAAAACAACCCGGGCAGCCTGAACCCAGTTTTAGTTAACTTCAGTAGTTAGTTAAGTATGACACGAACCGACGCGACCCCACGTACGTCATTCCGGTAGGGTATATTATATTCGGCAGGATTATATTACTTATACGCATCCATAAAATGGTTGCAGGTGTGCCCAAATAATATCCACACATTCCGTGTGGTACAACCCTTACGTTAGAAACCTGAAATAGGCCGGTGAATATACAATGGCTGCGATATATCGATCTGGGTTACGAGTATAGGCAATCTTACAAATGTCTGTCCTATTACTTGCTTCGGAAAAGAACTTCCTATTCACCGAGACCGTAATGATTTCCGATGAAATTGGTTCTTGACCAGTCCGTTTCTATTATTACTCTACTTGTCTTTATATTGGAAAGAGATACGTTTAAAATACTTTGCTACCATGATAGCTCATTTTTAACGTTTTCTTAGACAACAAATCCGCACTCTCAACGAAACTATTCTTCATAATGAAATAACTGGTTTCAATATGAATGAGTCGATTCGCTCGGGGTAGTACCACCCTCTCACAGAAACACCGACGTGAAGTAACAGTGCTTGCATTGTTGCGTTTCGTTCGGTCATTGAGATCGCCGGATACCCACCTCCTCTCTCCCTCTTTTTTCCCCTCCCTCCTCTCCCAAACACACGTTGGCAACTCACTTGCGAGCCCCCTGGTGTTGTAACAGTTGTGATCACTTAACGTACGATTGTGATCACTTAACAACAGGTGACACGCCTTTTCGTTTGCTTCTTATGATATAACCTAAAAGTCGAAGTAAATTTATCGGTTTGTTTATTTATTACGCTTTAACTACACAATCGATAATCTTGAAATACTGCATACTCATTGGCAGATAGATCCATATATACATGAACGCAAGCGAAGCTGCGAGCAAAAGCTAGTTTAAAATAACTAACTAAAACAATAAAATAGGTACTTAAATTAATACAATGCACGCGAGAACCTTGAACAAACTCAAATTGCATGAAATGCAGCGATTTCTTTTAAATTACACAATTAAATGTTATGTAAGCATTTTACTCGAGTCTTAATTAAAAAGCTTTCAAACTATAGTCTCCTGCAGCGCTAATTGAGTCATACTTAGACAGAATGCGAACGCCGGTCCCTATTAAAACTCTCGAGTTAATTAAAGAGCTCTTTTATAGAAAATATCGACAACAATGCAGACGGGCGACGAAAGAGTGGAAAGGTAAAAGATAGATATCCGTTTATGCCGATCTTTGACATCGTTCCAATAATTTTGACATTCGCGCTATCTCAGCCGCGCACGCGCCCTCCTTTACCTCAGCTCCTCTTGTCGTCCATCTTCACAAATTTTCAGTCGCGGCAGACTGTTCACTGTAGTTTGTTTTCTTTGTGTCATTTCCTTATCGCTCTGCCAAAATACGTTTCCCTGACTATTACGTCAACCGAAACATATTTAAGGTGAAAAATATAGCATGATCAAACCGTTTTAAAACTTTATGAGCTGTCGAAGATATTCTATATTTTTTCACAAAAAACTTGACTCGAAATTTAGTAATTATGAATTTATCACGAGAAAGATAAATGTGATGGTCAAATTGACTACAATAAAATTGCCTAAAGACAACAAAGACGGAAGGCAAATGAACAAAATTTTTATTTAAATAATAGAAAATAAAAATAAATTAAATCAAAACTTTTTAGGTTCAAATTAAATGGAAACTACTGTTTTAAAGCACTGCATTATTTTATTATCGTAGTAATAAATAATAATAGATTTTGAGGCGGTTTTAAGTATTTAATTTGTGTTTAAATAACTGTAGCCCGCGAATCTATACTGTCTTTTTTTTAATTTTGGAATATTATGTTATTTGAAATTAAATGGAACAATGTTTCGGAATTATTAATTAATATATGTATATTTTTGTAAAAAACTAAATGCTCGACGACGAATTTTCTTATTATTTTTCGATTAATTGACTAGTTGAAAATTATTCAGGGTTTAATAATTTTTTTTCTTCTTTTGTAAGAAATAGTTATACAAAAATAATAAATCAATATCATTAATCGATTAAAGAGTTGAACGAATATTCAAAGGCAAAATTTTCTCAAATAATTGGTAGAAATATTGTTTTTTTTTATTTACATTATTTCATAGTTTATATTTATGAACAAAATAATATGTTTTTGGTTAATATTAAAAGCAACATCTCACTTTAATTCATGTCAATATGTGAGTATTTTTGAGTATAAAGAAATATAAAATGTTTTTAAGTACAAAGTATCAAGATTGTTCGTGAACTTGTCGTCACGTGCATATACGGTGTGCGACAGAGCTCCATGCAGTGTAACAACATCTATTTGATTCTTATCTCATCCCCCGCTGCCCTGCAAAACCAACTACATTCTCGGACGTTCCATATTTTAACAGGTACAATATTTTTGTGCAAAAAAGCATATATCACATTTTAATTAAGTATGTTTATTTAGGTCTCCTTGGAGGTTCGATATGCAAATATATTCAATCGATATTGTAATAAGGGAAATCGATTTTAATAAGGCTTATCGATTACCAGTATTCGTCCACGACGTTTTAATTATAACATAAAACTTATTAATTATTATTTAACATAAACTTCGTATTTAGTAACATTTAGGCTCTAATAAGCACGGGCCGATAATAATAAAGGGGTTTTCAAAATCGGAACAGTCATTCAGTATGTTAATTATTACAGCCTAATTTAGAATCACTGAAGTTACAAATAATGTAAGTATTAGTTAGTAAAAATATCATGAAACAATAGCTGTATAGTTTTACATATATCGTTTCAAAACTGTGTGAATTGTATTGAACTAGTAAAAATTGTTTTAATAATAAAGTCAAAGCACAAAATGTTAACATGAAAATTTAACAAAAACCTTCGTTCGAGCATTAATTAACCGGCACAAGCCATTAACAAGTTGTACGTATAAAATACAACAGTTGGAATACAGTTTATATCACTTTAATAAATTAAAACAATGTTTTCGTATTTTAAATAACACGGTACCTACTACATTAATTTAATTTAACTTTCCCTACAACGGTTCTAAGAGAAGTCTGTCGAAAAAAAAGAGTGAATTACGGGAATGAAAGGAAAAAAATACCTTCGCGTCCTTTTACGTCAATAAACGAAGCGAATCCGTCCAAACTGACTTGAATAAATTACAAAATTTTATAGAACTCATCTCGCAAAATGTTTCCAAAATCATAGCGCACAATAAAAGTTTTATTGGCTCGATATTGTCTCGCGAGTGGGGCATAACAGTAACACAGTGAATATAAACTAAGTGCTTAAAATACAAGTATGTTGTATACACATTTGAATCAATACATATAATATTTATCATCTATCTGGTAAACATGTATATGAACGAAGACCACAAATAATGCTATTTATACTCGTTAAAAAATCTATACCTTTAAACGAGCAATTCTTGTATATTTTTATATATTCAGGATCTTTGAAACGGCGTCATCTATTTCCGTGAAACTTAGTATGTAGGTAGTTTCGAGGACGATAAATCGATCTAGCTAGACTTTATTCATAGACTACTTTTTTAAACTGAGTTTTGAGGCAATGAAAAAAATAGCTAAAATATAAAGGTAAATTTCGCCGGCGCTGTCAAAACAAAAATAGCTCAGATGGAAATCGATTGCTTCGAAAATCCGTGTAACCACAGTTCGAATACGAGTGACAACAGAAGAGATTTTTTTTTTTTTTTTTGGTAAAGAAATGTTAATTTTATAAAGTAAACCTAACAGTTTATTTTCATTTAAAAATGTTTTTTAAAGAACCGAGCTAGGCTCGGTCACCCAGGTACTATAAGAATCAAATGATTAATTTTATGGTAATTTTAATTGAGAATCAAAGCTATGAATCCTAGTAAGTAATGTCTTAACGTTAGATCACTTTGTAGCTAATGTTACGCTATATTATAAAAATGTTTATACGTAACTCATTTTTTACCACAAACAAAGAAAATTTTACAATATCTAATGCAGTAAACGCAAATCAGAAAAAAAAACTGAATTTAACCAAAACAAACAAGTATTAACTTTCCTTTAATACTTACTTATTCTTATTATTTACCAGGTTAACTGAATTATAATGCATAGAGCATTCTCGATTGCCTTAAGTTATTACCAATTTGTTGCTGTTCTTAGTATTGAAATTATATTGGTATTTTACTAGATCCAGCATATCTAATACATTAAATTATCATATAAATCTACATACATTAAATTGTCAAGAATATATTAAGAGGGCAGAGTTAAGATACCGAAAATTCCTGAGACTTAGTCGTTAACGATTCCCATATTATAAATTGCTCGAACTGCCCGTTTTTGTAGAAGGGATATGGTGGACACCTCAACTGCTGTCCCCCACAACAAAAT
This sequence comes from Antheraea mylitta, assembly GCA_014332785.1. NCBI lineage: Eukaryota > Metazoa > Arthropoda > Insecta > Lepidoptera > Saturniidae > Antheraea > Antheraea mylitta. The sequence goes on along the minus strand of JACEII010000039.1, from coordinate 78,135 downwards.
GCCATAGACATTAAGGTACGGTTGTAAGTAAAGTAGACCAACCGTATAATTATATACCAAATTTCATTAGAAATCATCCAAGCAATAAGCGCGATTGATGGACATACATTTAAATATATGTATGTACCTTTATGATTATAAAATACAAGTCACCCGGCGGACGTTGTCCTGCCCTGTCCTGTCCTGGCATTTAAAAAACCTTGATAAATTATATACCTAATTCTTCCTCATTAATCACTTTATTTACTGGTGAAAACCAAATGAAAATCCATTCAGTATTTTTCTGAGTTTATTGCGAACAAACAGATAGACAGTCAGACGTGGCAGACTACTTTGTTTTATACTATGTAATAATAATTATATTTAGTTAGTGCCCGGAACTTGTTCTTGTTTGTGCGAGAAGATATTTCTGATTTATAGGGACTAGTTTTTATATATATTATATTTTTATAGACACCGCCGGAGGCCCTCCTTCTCTCCGTCTCCCTCAAACATAGGTTTGCAACGCACTTGCGCCCCACTGGTGTTGCAAATGTCTATGGATTGTAGTGATCACTTAACATCAGGTGACCCAACTGTTCGTTTGCATTTTATGATATGATATATATGTGAACTGGATCGGCCTGACCGAAACTCCTCGAGTCAACGGGTTGGCGCCGAGATACACGTTTCTACCCACATGAATAAAATATAATGTAATATGGCATATATATTTTTGCATTACAAGTACTAGGTACTTCGAGTCAACGGCATGGATGGTGCTGGTATAATTTTTTTCTGCGTCATGTTGTGCGTACCACATGTTTTTTTTATGCGTCCCTTTACGCCAACGTCAATTTTAATGTAAACTATAATTATTTTATGTTATTACTAATTAAATCAACCATGACTCGCTGTCTGTAGCCATCTGTATGCCACAACTCCATATTACTTTTACTTTTACTGGTGTAGTCCGGTGAAGCTGTTAAAACCTTACTGGGTCAATAACAGTCAGATTGAAAAAAAAACTTTTACTGGTACTTTTTATAGATTTATATATATTAAAAAATAACAATGTAAACTTCTTTCATAACATTGTCTTACATGAAATTTTTTGACAAAATTGGACTTTTGTGCATTTCATTTGACTGTGTTACACGCATGTAGGTGCACACACGGGGAGATGGTTGAAGAATTTCGCTAGAACATCGGTGGCGCATGTCGAAGCGAATCTCAAAGTTGCCGTCGTTTTGTACTGGACATAGCAAAGTTGTACAATTTTTGCGACAAGTCGCCTCCCACACCGTGATACATAAGTTTTATACAAACATTAACTTCGATTACATTGGATTTAAATCAAAATTGACGTATAAACACGTTATGAAAAGTTTATATATAAACAAAATTATAGAAAAATAGTCCCCAAAAGATTTAGGTATATCAACATTTTTAGTATTATTTCTTAGACACTTGGTTCTTATATAAAATTATCTCGATCTCATAATTCAATATGAATTTATTAAATACTGCGATTTTTTTAGGGCACTACAAGTTCAACGATTTACGTTGCCTCACCATGAAACGTAGGGCTAGCGATGAGATACGCTTACGCAGGAAAGAAGAAATAGACGTATAACTTTATTTACAAAACAATTTATTTGAAGTATATTTTTGCTTTCAATTCTTTTGTCGTCTGTACTTATGGTATATCTTTAATATAATAAACAACAACGAAGTTACGAATATTAATTAAGTAGTTTTAGTAAGATTTATATTCTCAAATAGTTGTACAATTAGCAACAATTTACCTATAAACTTACCTAACGTACATCGACAAATAAATTCTAAATTCACCGAATCAAAATAAAAGTGCGAAACTAAAGTTAGACCGTGCAATTAAACCACTCTTTACCGCTACAGTTCCTTGAAATAAAGAACTTTAAAAGAATGTCCTTTTTGTTCTGACTCCTTTATTTCTTACAGCCGTTCCGCAGAAAATAGTGTGGGCACTGCAATAAAGGTGCCAGGTCGCGTCGCGAGCAATTGCACAACCACCGCAGCCGCGCGTCGCCTAGCGGCATCTAAACACATGTATTTTTTGCCATCTTGTTTTAGAAACAATAGACCCTTCATTCCATTTAGAAATCAAACTTACAAAGTTCCGATTTAATAAAGTACATGAATGAGTGATTCTATATTGCATGTTTTGATTATACACTAGTGAAGTCAATATAAGCAGGCTTTTTATTTCAGCTAACCGGCGATTTGTTTAAAAAAACAATTAGTTGTGTTAGCAAAGTAAGTTAAAGAATTCATAAAATAATTATATTACTTGTTTATTTAACATTCTTTTGCAAAAGGTATTTGTATAAGTTCAGTAGATATACCAGATGAAAGGTTAGACACTCCCAGTATTGTAGGAAATGACGCTTTATGGTCACATTTAACATATAAAATAATGATATTAAAACAAATACTAATAAACAACCAAGAAAACCTAAGTTAAAGATTATTCTAAGAGTTTCAAAAGTATAGATACAAACGTGGAAATAAAATAATAAACCTACGTGAAAAATTATAATGGGTGGCCCGGAGTTAATAACTTTCGATAGTAAAACGGGCAATAAACCCTTTTGTTTTGTTCCTGACGTTTCAACGTTCCATTTCAACATCAACATAGACGCGTAAGGATTGTGTATAATTTTTCTATTTTTCTAGATAATTAGCTCAAATTGTAAACACCTATTTTTTAAATTGTTTTAGTACAAGAATCGAGTGCAGAGTGTCCTCTAGAAATATTGCTACTATCTCAACAGTCACCTGATATTAGTTAAGAAAAGAGAGTACAAAGAGTATAATTTAGATATCAATCAAATCTTTATATCTAAAATTCTAGTGAGCGCGTATTCATAATTCGTTTCCTTGTAGACGTCTTGACAAATTTCGCTTATATATTGTTTTCTAGGTTCTTATGACACCGTTGTGGAATTCTGGAATTTCTTTTAAGCCTAATAGCCTTTTTTGTATCCTTTTTTTTATTTTCTATTTAAACAAGATATATAGATATATAATAGCCTCTCTAAACTTTTAGTAATCCTTTTACATATTGATTACTTATTTGAGTCCTTGCTAGAGATCTGCTAGCGGGTCTGCTCTTATTCAATAAAATATTAGAGCCAAGAAAACCTCCGATGATACATTGTAATAAGACATTAATTAGTGACCATCTTTGCAAATTACTTACAATTTATTACCCGCAACTTTATTTTTGATACTGTTACTTATTCATCGAATAAAGTTGGTAAAGTAGAAAAGACATTTCCGTACTATTGTTGCTTTAACAAAGCAAGGAACCCTCACGTCTTCCGGCATTTAGGTGGACTTTGTATTACGTGGCTCGGCCTTTGTGTGCTTAGTACCTTATTATGTATCTACACGACTTTTATGCCATTAATGGATGAGAATAAATATCTCTAAAAAACATAACAATGATATATCATATAACCATTTACTAACTCGTACTTACTAACAATAATTAATGTTATTGGCTGAGTAATTTATGTGAAATGGAAAAAGAATTACATAGAAGCGCAAATAATTTAACGTAACTTATACTACGAACTAAACTATTGTTTTAATGAATAAGCATGTTACTTTTTAAGAAACTGTTATAACTTTGTCTTTATTAATGTCTAAATACGCATAACTTTCGCAAAATTTCGCCGCACGCCACATTAAATCACCTACTAGTATGAGCCGCGATTTATGCCCACATAAAAAAAAAACTCGAAAAATACCTACAGTAGAAAATTAATTAAATTTTATAAAAGCTTTCACACTACCACGGAGTCGTGGCGTGTACCTACTCGTATAATTTATTTCAAATGTAACATTTTACTGTGAAAATATTTAATAATACACATACATCGCTGTAACAAAATTAATACGTTTTTAAATAATGTATTTTATACCGCGCCGAATGTTACGCCCCGCTGATTTTTCCAACAAAACGCTACACGGCAACTGTTTATTCCACTTATTTTCAACATTAAGTAATAAGGTTCGGTGTTTAAACTAGGACTCGACCTACGTCTAAATACGCTAGAATTAATTTTAAAATAAAAAAATGGTTGTTTAATGTCGGTTTAGGGACGATAATTTTACGGAATAACGTCATAAGAAACATTGATGAAAAATTGCGTACCTTTATGAATTGAACTGAATTATCACTACATAGTATAAAAAAAACTCCCAACAGCGTCTGTCTGTCTGTACGCGATAAACTCAAAAACTACTGAAAGGTTTATCATGCTGTTTTGCTGTTTTCACTAGAAAATAAAGAGATTCGTGGGAAAGGTTTAGGTATATAATTTGTTAAAGTTTTTTTTAAATATTAGGATGGAACAACGTACGCTATGCCCGCTAGTAATATTATAAATACGAGTGTAAGAGATGTTATTATGTGATATCTATATATTAATACATGTAGCAAAATCTTTGTACCCCATTTTAACCTAATTCCCGTAAACGGGTGAACTTGAAATTTGGCATAGTTAAAGTTTATGTAGCGAAGAAGTGCAGAAAGCTGTTTATCTATACTAATATATAAAGCTGAAGAGTTTGTTTGTTTGTTTGGTTGAACGCTATGATCTCAAGAACTACAGATCCGATTTAAAAGTTTCTTTTAGTGTTAGATAGCTCATTTATCGAGGATGGCTATAGGCTACATATCACCACGTTAAAACCAAAAGGAGCTGAGCACTAATAAAGAATGTCTCAAAATCGAGCTACTTTGAAAGCTTCCGCTGCGTGTTAATGTCAGTATTATATGCGTTGCCATGGTAACGCGATAACATTCTGTCGAAAATATTTTCATGGTTTATTTTGTGTTCCTATTCAAAAGGTTTATTCTACGTTACTTTTGTTTCCAATTTTTAATTATACGTGGTACGTTTATATCGGAAACATTTCTAAAGTTTATTTTGTGTTGCTATTCAAAATGTTTAGTAGTAATAATATTCGTCCAATAAGATAGTCGAAGGAATTAATCCATACAGCCAATTCTGAAGTTGTCAATATAATTAGTTTTCTTCTATGTCCAAGTTACTGTAAAGGTATAAGCGCCGAATCCTCTACATAATATAACGTAATTTTTTATCTTCTTAATCTCCAAGACCATAGAATTAATGCTTCGTGGTTTTATTTTTCATTCATTTCACTTATGCAAAATAAACGAACGATATTATATAATACGCAACCAATTTCTACATGATATAGAATCATGTAACACAATATTATGAAAAAAATATAAAATCCACTACATGACAGACTGAAATCCCGCCAAACACTCTTAAAAAACTCTATTCTACATTAGTTTTGTTGTCAATTTTTTATTTGTGATATATTACGTCTTATAAAAGTAAAGTGAGTGTAATTTATATTAAAATAAATTATTTTTGGTGAATACAATCTGTGATGCTACAAACATCAACATTTTTTTTAACTCTGTCGATATGTCTGTTTTTTTATTTGTTCCGGGTAATCTCCGAAACGACTGGACCTATTTGAATGTTTTTTTTCTTAGAAATGACTACGCTTAACAGCTTCACCGCACTACAAGTAATATTTGAACGGGAATTTTACGGGCAAATAAGTAACTAATTAGCTGTTTTATTTAAGCTAGCGGGATTAGAAGACGTTGCCCGCCCTGATAATAAGACAAACTATACCTAAACCTTGCCCAAGAATCATTTTATATATTGGTGAATACGACATGAAGATGCGTTCAGTAGTTTTTGATCTTATTGCGAACAGACATATATACAGACGTGGAATAGGACTTTTACACTATGTAGTGATAAACTGTTATCCGTGCATTCGTCCGTGTGAAATTAATCAAAAATATGTTGTTCACTGTTAACATGCACATGTGACGTGCGCTGTACTGGACTCCAAGAATAAATATAATTGAAAGTCATATGTTTATATGTGATTTAAATTATAGCAAGGTATAATAATAACTTAATTATATCGACACTATGGACATATTATATCTATATAAATTAGAAAAAAGTTAACAAATATTGTTCGATAATGTGTAGCTTCATATTTTCATTATTTTCTTATATAATGTGAGCACTGAGGGTGATATATAGTTTAAAATTCCAGTTATGTGGCTGATCATAATCCCATCTCATTCGATTCACTATTGGTATTCCCATATATAATGTACACGTTACCTGTTACAGTAGATGATGTGCATGTGATACAAATATTTTTGAAATAGTATTATTGTAATTTACACTAGATGTGTAATCACAATTTTAAATTTATTTAATATATTAAAAAAACGCGTGCGAAGCCGCGGGTAACAGCTAGTTTTGTATAAAATGCATTAGAAGTACATTAAATTAATTAAAATATGCACTACTCACACTACTGCTTGAATTTTACACAACATATACATGTAAATAAAAAAGCCATTTAGACAGCCGTCAATAATTACAAACTTCAAAAAAGGTTTTGAAGGAAGTTGCTATGTTCTATTGTATTTATTTTTTAACTCTTACGTTCCAATTACCATTTTTCATCCTACATTCAACAATGATATTATAAAATATAACTATTATTGTAATGTTTATTATTTTTTATGGTGAAGTTACTTCAAATGATGATTTAATAAAAAAAATGAGCCAAATAATACTTTGTATAATCAAAATGTGTATTTTGTTCAAAAAAGTAATCCATGACTTAGACCTTCGCGGTTACAATGTTGCAATTCAACCTCATGTAGCAACAAAAAAGAATTTATTTTCAAAAGCTAATGGTAGTATTAAAAACATCTTTGTCTTGGATTCACTATTTGATTGTATTGTGGATCCATTACTCTTTAAACGATGATACTGGGCATATCACTATTTCTCATAATGAACAGACTACATTTAATTCAATATCATCCAGAAATACCACCCACCCATGGTTTCGTGTAAAATTAATTGAAAATTGTGTCATGGGTTGCGATAAATTTCTTTATTTACGTAAAGTTATGTTTGCTTAAAATTTGAGAGCTTTACCACGTGATTTTTGTTTCAAATTTATAATTAATTTCAATTTTCATTTATACATACATTTTTTTAATGATTATATGATAAAGATCATGGCATATGGCAAATAACTGAGTAGCCATGATGAAAACCTTTGATTATAGAAATATATAACCTTTGACAAAAGAACTCTAATATAGTTCAAACTTTAAAAAATCAATGAACTATGGTCGAATGTCGACCACTGGACGCCCACTAATGAGTTTAGTTATATGTTTGTAACGCTTCCACGCCTTAACTACAGAACCAACCAGCATAAGAATTAACATATACGTTATCAGAGATACAGAGAGATACCGTTCATCCAAAAAAAAAGTACTGCTTCCGAGAAATAACTCGGATTTAATATAGATTTGAACATGAACATTGTAGGTGGTAGAGCCACGCTGAAGCTATTATTGGTTTCAGCATGAATGGGTCGGCTCCTCCGGGGTAGTACCACCCCTCTCACAGATAACCGACGTGAAATAACAGTGCTTGCATTGTTGTGTTTCGTTCGGTCAGTGAGAGAGCCGGAGGCCCAAGTCCTTTCCTCTTTCCTTCTTTCCCTTTCCTTCCCCTCCCCCTTCTCCCATATACAGGCTGGCAACGCACTTGCGACGTCCCTGATGTCGCTTGTGTCTATGGACGGTGGTGATCACTTAACATCACGTGACCCACCAGTTCGTTTGCCTCCTTTGATATATAAAAAAAAAAAAAAGAGCGAAACCACGGATGAAAACTAGTCATTTATAAAGACATAACTACAGATAAATTCGCGGGTGGCCGCTAGTCTTAAATAATAACAATGGATTATCATTTTTTTGTTGTTAGCGTTTCCGTTGAGCGTCAATCTATAAATGGAACTTAACAAAAAGACTGACTCTCAACGTCCATATCAGTTTTCTCCACAGCCGTGCCCTTAAGAAAAAAACCATAGGGAGGAAGCACGCATAAATACCGTATAATTACCACTTTCCCAACGATGGGCCGTATTGAGTACAATCCAGTTATTATCGTTTAAAGACCAAAGTTAAAATTTAAAGTCAACCAGTTGTTACAAACCTTTTTAAACTAGTTCGTTATGACTGTATATAGAATTAGATATAACTAGATTTCGTATTATTATAATTTATTTGATGTACAGGAAAACATTAGCACCATACCGCTTGCCCCACTATTGTACGGCAATAAAACACACACCAATGAACGCATCGTGTTTACATAAGCTAGCTGTCGTGCTATTTTTAGATAAGGATCAAGTATCTAAGAAATAATTATAGCTAGATAAAACCAATTAAAATCTATCCAGTAGTTCTTAAGTGACGAACTCACAACGACGGACTGAGGAAATATTTTTGGATCTCTTGTGTGAATGAAAAATTCCAGGTTGATGTACAAAAAGACCCAATTTTTATGATTCTTAGTATAACCTAAGCAAAAGATATCAGTACAAAATAACTGCTTATACATTTAAAAATAATCATTTGGTTTGTCTTTCGTGTATTAACTTAATATAAAAACATTTTGGTATAAAAATTCGATCTCATGTTATATTAAGATATGATACACTCGTAAGTAGACGAAAATAAAAACAAGCAATGTTGAAAAATGGGATTAGCTCTCGAGTGTGACATTTGAATGAAATTGTAGCAGCTTGATGACGCTAGTGCGATATCTAGCGAGGCATACGAAAATGGCTCGTCATAAAAAGAATTCCCCTCAATAAAGTTACAAACTAGTAGTAGCTTTCGAACTAACGTTGTTCGATGCGACATCCAGAAACAGTACTACTGAACCATCATAGTTTAAAAATTTCAGAACCGACTGGATCCTCTGTCAAGATAAAATTGTATCATCGTATCGTATTTGAATATTCCAATATATTCAACGTTAAACCTAAATCCAACCCAGTCGACAAACCCTAATCCACACGAACGAAACATCGCTTGCATCCGATACAAGTGTGCTCAAGTGGGTCCTCAGCAAGGCATTGTTGCCAGTGGAACAAAGCCGAGAGCCCTCCGTGGCCGGCGCGACCTCGCTCCGCCCTCTCGCCCTGCGCGATACTCTTTGTGATATCACGTTTTTAGGCCGACTCTGCCACGTTGTAAATTGCCAGTGTTGATAGCAAGTGTTCTCTTTAATATAGCAATGTTAAATATGTATAACTATCCATATTTGACTACGAATTACAAACCCGAGTTTCTAGAATTATATCAACAGAAGAACGTGTTTCAAAACTTATGCGAATATGTTTAAGCGAAGAGTTTGTTCTGTACTGCTTTGAAACTCTATTATTGTAGCAAATTTTTCACTACATAAAATTTAAATAGTGTGAGAAATGGTAAACTATTTATAGGTCTCGTGAAATAAACACGTCGCCACGGTAAACACCCTCGGAACAAAGACATAGTTCGCACGCCACGACCACTCGAGGCGACGTTCTCTGCGCCTCTCAATCTTACAGTATTCAGAATACCATTTAGACTTTTTGAAATTTCAACATATTCTCACAAACGACTAAATGAAATCGATAAGTAAATTCAACTATTCTATAAATTTGTTTCTATATTTTTCTGTTATTTTCCGTTGTTTTATATATGTCCTATTGGTGTGTGATACTTACCTCGTAAAACTCCACTGATATTAAACTAGGGTGACTTTTTAATTTAATTAGTATATTTGTGTTAGTTAACGAATACTAGTCAATTTAATTGATTATTTAATTGTAATATTAGTATTATAAATAAACAATTAAGTTACTAATATATACCGATGTGATGTAGATAATTTAATTCTATCATGAAACCAAACGTCACGCGTTTAAAAGAAACGGGGTATTGGGTTGACCCGTAACGTATTGAATTAAGTTCTCTATGAAAATTTAATGTAAATTCCGCACATCTATTTTCGTCTTCTCTATTTCTTCATGGTGTAATTTCTTGTATAATTTACTATTCCAATAACTACTTCACATCTAATTATGTGTAATAAATTAAAAAAAAAAACACAGACTAAGATTAAAATTATTTCAAACACAGCAATCTCGGTAAGATTACTTCATACCATTTTAAAGAATAGCTATAGCAATACATTTTTGTAGAGTAAGCGTATCATAGTCAGACAAAGAAACTTAATTATTTTAAAGCTGAACTAGCTTTGCGGTAATTTATAGTTTAGCATCTGCTGAATACTCATTTTATTGTGTCATCAGCCGCGGACTAGCTTAACTAGTACCCGGCTATTATTTCACGGATTTTCACGGTGTCTGCACATCTGAAGAGAGTTACAATTGCGCTCGTCTTTTAAGACCCATTCTTTTTTAAGTGCTCTCCGTTCGAGTTAAGTTATTCCGCCTTCCTGTCAGCAAGTTCGTGTTCTTGGTGTTATTCTTGAAACTCAGATACGTTATATTAAAATACGAATTATATAAAGTATCGTTTTAAATACATACTTAATACATACGCAGAAATTAATTTGTATTTTAGAAAAAAATATACTATGGTTCATTTTTGAAATATAGTTAATTAGGTCTTTAAAACAGATAGTTACTTACTACTTACTTAATATTATGAAATTCTAGGATCTGTCTGATAACATACATCTTAGACCGGTGGCACTAGAAGCACGAACTTTTACACAAAAGTATCTTTTATCTAAATCATTTATGATATTAAAACTAAGGAATTATTTTGTCATTCGTTTAAATATGAAAAACTCTAAAACTACTTTGAGAAATTATTTTTGCATTTTATACTCTATCAATTATGGACGATTATAAACTTCTTGACATCACGTTATAACTGTTAGGACCGACGTAGTTATCACACATAATATAAAACAGAAAATAAGTTAAGCGAGTACAAAGCATTAAGGCGGACTCTCGGATATCTAGGGCTGAGAACGAGAAATGTTTAACGTGAATAAAACATCAAGCACCAGTAGTAGCATTACAAACACAGACTTATTTAAATAAATAAGGCGTAAAAAATTAAACTAAATGCGTAAATAAGTTCGAAGATTTTTATGAAAGACAATGTTTAAATAATTACAAGAAGTAAAAAGTCTGTATTAAAAATCTCCATATAGAAAAGTGAGTTAGTAAGTGGGACGAAAGACAGCAGAAGCATCTTTAAAATTATTGACAGAATTTATAGATTGACATTTAATTGTTCATTTCCAATTATATTTCATTACATTTACATTTTGATGGTTTTGTTTCATTTTCTTCATTAGTACAGTCATATGAAGGCTAGTATTAAATATAATGAAAAAATATTTACACTAGAGTATACATAGGTAAGTGGTCTGTCTGAAAACATGTACGTACTTATCGCTTAAAATGAATTCTAGCACTTACACAGTTTACGAGATATTAATATACAACAATATTCTTCCTTTTTCCAAATTATTTTATCTCTATTACCTGTAGAACCAAAAATGTATTTTTGCAATAATCTTAATTGGAGAGTTTTACTATGTAGGTACAATATTAGCTTATGGAGGTAATTTTTACAAAGATTACACGAATCATAAATACTGATAAACTTGTATGAACTTTTTTCTTAATGAATTTATATATAGGTTTTCATTTCTATCGTGTGATCTTATGACCATCCACTATTTAAGATCAAAATTTTGTTGGGACCGAAATGTAAACAACCCATAGATATATAAGTAAATAAATAAATACAGTACAATAAAAAAAAACTTACAGTCATTGTATATAAACTGTTTTTAACAAAAGAACTACTAACCGAAATAGACTCTAATTCAGTTCATTAAGCCACGTAACTGCGCGAGGTAAACATGCCAACTTGGAATTGTGGAAGCTACAAACCTGTGCTATGCATGCAGTGACTCTTAAACTCGGTGAAGCAGCGTGCGGTCGCGGCTAACCTGTACTGTTTCAACTATGTCCAGAATTCTGCTTTCCTGGTACGGTAAACCGCTTTACTAAGAAATTGCATTGTTAATATTCACACTAAATACATAAAATCATTGTTATGGTCGCTTTTATATAGATTCAGGTATAATTTCTATTTAGTCATAAATACTCGTGGAATGGTTAAAAAAATTGTAAATTCGTTTTATAAGTTATAAAAAGTTAGTTATTGATCGCTGCGTCGCTCTTGATAATGTAGATTTAACCTAGTACTTAAGAATAATACTTTTTTTTCTGTATAAAAATACTCCGTGAGTTTTTTTATAGTCCTGACTTCGTTTACACAAAATTTTATTTAGTAAGTTAATCAGTTGAGCAGCGTGAAACAGTAACAAATAAACATACAAACTTACAATCGCATTTACCATATTAGTTAGGGTGGTACATGCTTAATATAAAAACAACAAGATGTGTCGCAAAAACATGATATAAGTGAAGCTCTTGTATTACAGGGTAACATTTTAATTGGAAAAATACAACAAAAAGCGAACGTCACGCGATGATCCCAGGCGGTAACCCATCCAAATACTGACCGCGCCCGACGTTGCTTAACTTCGGAGATCGGGCGAAAACCGGTGTTGTCAACATTCAACCCGACATAGTGTTTATCCCAACCATTATTCGTCACACAAAAAGGTTGCCGATCAGAATTTCAAACATTTCATTTTAAAAACATCAGATAACTACCGACATAGTTCTGATTACTTAAAATATATCGCCTAGAAACTATATAGGTGTTACTACAAGAAAGTTAAATACGTATTAAATACTTGATTTCAAAAGGCTTCGCACTAAATGCACCGCGCTCGCCTGAGGCAAATTCGCGTTATTCTTTTTTCGCAAGTCTAACCTAACCTAACCAAAGCGAGACAAAAGAGCAAGATGGCGAACATTCAGCGAGCGTGGTGCATTCAACACGTAATCTTTTTAAAGCAAGTATTAAAAAGTATTTAACTTTTTTGTAATAACACCGTAAATGTTTTCCGGTACCTGCAGTATCTACAAGTCATATAAATTATCACAAGGATAGTTTCTCGTAAAACCAACTTAGAGACTAAACTTAGTAAAATTAACACAATTATTTTTTTCTAAAACTTACAGATTTTAACACTTGTTTCGTTCTAGTCTTCTTGAGCGAGAATCCTTAAATATAGATAAATTTCTACTACTCTTATTTTTTTATACTTAAGGGCAAGACATATTATTGTACATATCTTCGACATATGTTATTGTTTATACAATAAATATGAAATAATAAATGCAATAAAATTATACTGAAATTGTTCGAGAAAAATCGAAAGATCTCAGCGAGTTTCGATTCTCGATGCAAAGCGATAAAACGCGTGAAAGATTCATCACGGCCCCCGTGGGAGCGATTCCTCTTCAAAGTTGTTGCCGACCCTCCTACCTTCGGCTACATTATATCATATTTTTTCAAAATTCTCCTTAACTTTGTTTGAAAATTTTCAGAGCACCACTAAAGCGAACTTTTGGCATTGAATTGAATTTTCGCTATAGTTAGACATTTATACAGTAAACTATAAGCATTTCCTAGATATTTAATCATGTTTTTAATATATAATTGTAAATGTACAACCTATCTGTAATGGTATCACTCAAAGAATAAACCGACTAATAGAAAGAAGGATTTCGTGCGCTTCGGAAAGAAAGGAGATAATTAAAAGTAAAAACTTTCCCATGGTTCACGAGAACAAAGTATGCTTTATTTTTCGAACTGACTACACTATTGATCTAGCAAGGTCTTAACAGCTTCACCGGACTACTAACGCGAGCGCTTAAGGTACTCAGTCGATTTTATTTTGACAGTTGCTCAAGGGTGCACGGCTCACCTCGGCTTGGGCTGTTGACTTATTTATGCAATTCGTGACCTATCTGAGCTAAGCTAAGCTACATATTTATACTTATATGAGTTATTGAAACATATTTGTACCAGGCATACATACCTCAACAACTCTTATATGTATATTTTGTGTCGGATAAATTCTCTAAACTATTTCAGTTCGATAAGGGAAAAATAAAAATAAAACCCTTCCACTTTCATATGTAGGCGTGTATGCGTGCATGTGTTTGGAGGTAGTATGTGTAATGTTGTTGCAGTGATGTAAAATTTTGAAAAAAGTATTAGACTTCTGTATTCAGTAGCATTATTCATTTAGCATTATCTGCAATAAATGCTATACTAATATTAATAATATAAATCTATACTAATATTATAAAGCTGGCGGGTTTGTTTGTTTGGTTGAACGCGCTAATCTTAGGAACTACTGGTCTGATTTGAAAAATTATTTCAGTGTTAGATAGTTCATTTATCGAGGAAGGTTATAGGCTATATATCATCACACTAGGGCCAATAGGAGCCGGGTAACAATGGAGGTTGTTTAAAATCGTTTCTTTTTTTTCGTTTTGAGAGCTTCCGCTGTGTGTTAGTTAGCCCAAAGTATTCCATGCAGACGAAGTCGCGGGCCGTCTCTAAAGCTAGATTTTAATAAATGTTTAAATAATGTCTTTTACTATGAAGCGATGATAGCTTATTTGGTAGCGTGTCCGGACAATGACGTAGGTTCGAATTCTACCATCTGAATCGGAGCTTTCACACACAATAGCACGACATTATGATTACAAGTTTAACAAACTATCCAAGTAGTATATTCTGGAAATAAATTAAAAATGAATTTAAAAAAAGGATGTAACAAATTAAAAAAAAATCATAGTTATACAAGTATATCTAATCTTAACCTTTTTAGTTTCACGATCCCCAAACACAAAAACGCAAAAGATATACAGAAATCCTCTCACTTTAAAATGTGAGTAGTTTCATGTTTAATAGTAATTGATTATTATTGTTAATTACCGTGATTCGACAGATTTGACGTACTTTTATTATCGAAATTTACATAAAAAATGTTTTTATTTTTAAACAGCTTATACATTCCTTGTATGTGTTCTTTTGCACTAAAATAGAATCATCTATTTAGCTTTGGCTGTTGCTTTTTTATTAATAAAAATAAGTATTTGACTAAAAAAAAAATACAGGTATATAATTAATAAATAGTTCATAAACCCCCAGTTTGAGAAGCAGTGACCTAAATTTAAAATATAGTTTAAAAATAAAGTTTGATAAACTTTAAAATACCTATGTCATTAATGATTTAGAGATATTGTTTTGAAGACAAAATAATGAAAAGTCATTAAATTAATGCCAATAAATTTCAAACGTAATAGTTTTAACACCATAAAACACTTCCAGACTTAGATGGAAAGTAGGAGTATCCACAGTAACAAGACATTAGTTTGTACGCTATCCAGTCAAATTGGCTGCGTCCGCTTGATTACAATTAACTGGGAAGTTATAGCCGAAGGCAGTGCCTGGCTGTTAAGGATCATCACGTGAATTAAGGGTTGTGATGCAACTTATGTATATACATAACTATTCAGCGTAACTGCAATATAAATGTATCTTCGAAGTCACGTTATCTATACTAATATTATAAAGAGGTAAAGTTTGTGAGTTTGTGAAGTTGTAGGGGGTAATCTCAGGAACTACTGATCCGATTTGAATAATTATTTCAGTGTTATATAGCTCATTTATCGAGAATGGTTATAGGTTATATATCATCAGGAGGACCATTAGGAGCCGAGCACAGATGAAAAATGTTTCAAAATCGGGATGCTTTTTCCTTTTGAGAACTGTTGCGTGTTAGTGTATTTATTTCACGCGAACGAAGTCGCGGGCAGAGGCTAGTTGTAATATAAAAGGAATTATTTAAACTGTTATTGTACATAGTATTATTAGCTATAAATAAAAATCTATTACAAAATGTATTTAAGCTCATCGCTTAGAATGGCTGTACTTATTTGGCCAACTCTTTTGATGTGAAACATCTGTAGGCGGAGAGTAAACCTGATTGTTGGCGTGGCGACGCAAAATACAAACATTGCACTATTAACGAAATACTCAAAAACATTTGCAACACTATCTTGTCACTGGTATGTAGGTCACTTGTTCTACGAGTGTTACGTGGCACGCGCTGACAACCTAGCGCCCTTTGATAAATGTGTTTAACACCGCGCCTACGCCTAGTTGAATTTTTGTATCTTGTATTTAATATTAATGAATATTTGTGTAATAAAATAAACTGTCGTTTTTTTTTTTCGAAATGTATACGCTGTTGACCTGGAAAGGTCTTTACAGCTTTACCGAACTATTGAAAAATAAACAGTCGTTATTTTATGGAACTAATTTGTAATTTTTTTAGTTTTATCTTTTCATTATGCCATAACTGATTCCTGTCGTAATCTGTTCTTTTATGCATATAACTTACACCAAACAACTTTGACGTTTCACATCGGCCAATCGTCCCGCGACGGCTCATTTTTTTTATTGTTTAGTGTGTAATTGTCAGGTGTGTCAGGATAGGTTTATATGAAAACAAATTGAAAAATTGTACGGAATAGTGAAAACTTTAGGTTGGCAAATCTTCATATGAAAAATTAAGCGAGTGAGAGAGACCAAAGCCAAAACTTCAAACATATTGACAGACTGATGTTACGATGCCATTCTATGGGCGTACGTACAAGGAATATTTATCTCATTGCCCTCAAACTAAACACGTACGTAGCAGAGCCGGGCAACTAGTGTGTAATAATTAAAATGTTAACAGGTCCTAATGTGATTTTAGAAATATAATATCCTACTTCATATGGGGTGGGGGAGGAAAAACTAAAAGTCTAATTAAGAATGTGTTATTCGTTCACAATTGTTATCTAATTGTATCGTTACATTTTCAAATAAACTAAATCTTATTTTAGCCGTTTCTAATATTTTATTTTTCAAGATCGTAAAATTTTGTACATGCATAGTATGACGATCAAAAAAAAAACTAAGAGCCTTACGAACGGCAAAATTTAAAGTTCGTTCTGGGTGTATAATAACTGAAATCTTAAAAAAATTAAACATGTTATATGAACAATTTGAATAGGTAGTAGAGCCACGCTGAAGCTATTACTGGTTTCAGCACGAATGGGTCGGCTCGCTCGGGGTAGTACCACCCGACTCACAGAAACACCGACGTCAGGTAACAGTGCATGTATTCTTACGTTTTGTTCGATCGATGAAAGCACTGGACGTCCAACTCCCTTTACTCATCCCCTCACTCCTCCCTTATATACAGGCTGGCAACGCACTTGCGACTCCCCTGGTGTTGCTAGTATCTATGGACGGTGGTGATCACTTAAAATCTGGTGACCCACATGCTCGATTACCTTCTTTGATATAAAAAAAATTAATACGATTTAACTCATTTTGAAATGTAATGACCCATTTTATTATTAACTACAATGAAAATTTGCAAAGTAAGTTCTTACGTCGCTAAGTCAAAATCTATAACTTTTGAAACAATATTAATAAGATGAAACTAGGAAATCTGTAGAAAATAAACGAAAAAAGAAGACTTAATACCAAGTAATACATTAATATTGAATTGTTACGTCCAAAATGATCTTATGATAGCTCATAGCGAATCTTTCTCATTCAGATTTATCCGCAGTTTTCCCATTTATTGAAACTTTGCCAAAACAAATATCTTCAACGTGTGATTCAATTGGCTAGTCCCACTTGAGCACGTTTTGTGTCTATTAAAAAAATAATTTGATTCTTAGACAGAAAAAATATCTAGGGCTGTTTTTACATTCAATGAGTGATTTAGTTCACATTTCTTGTTCTTTTGGTCGTGAACTGTAATTAACTTACTAATTTTCAAAACATTTCACGATATAAAAAATGGTGATAAATTGCAAAACTTCTTTAAAAAAGTAAAACATGTAATAATGGTTAGTATCATAACGGTATATTTCTTTGGGGGTGGTTTTTTTTTTGAACTGACAACGTTATCGACTTAGCAAGGTCTTAACAGTTTCACCAGACTACTAAGACGAGCGCATGGGGTTTTTTTTCTCGATCTGACTACGCTATTGACCCAGCAAGGTCTTAACGACTACAAAGCGCTTAGGGCACTCAGCCAATTTTATTTGACAACTAGCTCAAGTGTGCACAGCACACCTCGGCTTGGGCTGTTGCCTAATACGTGCAATTCGCGACCTATCTGATCTATAACCTAAGCTAACTAACTATTCATACATATATGAGTTGTTGAAACAAATATGTGTACAAAGCAGACATACCTTAACAACTCTTATATATATTTCGTATAGGATAATTTTCTAAACTATTTCAGTTCGATATGGGAAAGTAACAAAACCCTTCCACTTTTATGTGTAAGGGAGTATGCGTGCACGTGTGTGGGGGTGATGTGTGTAATGTTGTCGCAATGTTGTAAGATTTTGTGTCACTGTATTGCGCGAGCAGCGCATTCAAGGGCTCCAGGCCGAGGAAACGAACCTAGGCTTAAGCCGCTACCGAGGGGGGCCTAATCTGGTCTTAAGGGGTGGGCAAAGTTATTTATAAATAGTAATTACTTTATGTACTTTGTATTTAATTTCGTGCAAATTGCAACAACATAGACACTAAAAATAGGTTAATTTTATTGCTGTAATATAGACTTCATCACCGTATGTTACTTGGCCACCAAGCCCTTGGGATTTTATTTGAACAATTTACAGGTATCAGGGATGAGTTATACTTGTGTCATCTGTATTGAACTTTGAACACAAGTTTGCTGTCCACCATTCTAACACATATTATCTCTATTCTATAATTAAATCTTGTCGTATAAAAGTGTTAATTAATGTACACATAAATTATTTCATTGAATTCGTAACTCACGTATAAATCAAAATGTTTATGAAAAAAATAAACCAAGGGCACTCATGCCATCAAACAAAGAACCAGACATAATCATAGAGCTGCCTAGACACGAGACCCATAAACGTGACTTTGAACGTGAATTATTTACTACCTGTAGATCAAAAGGACTAAACACTCAATAAGAAGGCAAAAATGTGTTGATTTGATGACAAATTTCTATTTCAGAGAGGATACAGATATATCACTAAAGAATATTATAGATATATGTATGTTACAAAGATAAACGTGATCAAGTTTCCTACCAGTTCTTCTCGATAACTGGATTGTTTGCCGA